>OZ012741.1:603966164-604566164 GCA_963859935.3 Lathyrus sativus | reverse complement strand
CACAGCATAACATATCACAACATACAACTATGCATTCAAAAAGATCGAAAATAATCGAGCCAAATAATCAACATTGGATGGAAACACAACAAGAAATAAGAATGTTGTCACGTTCGCTACACCACTCGCCTAGCGAGTCCTTGGCAAACACTCGCTACTGGTTCGCCTAGCGAACAAGCTCGCGAAGACAAACATAAGCTACTGGAAGGATTCGCTACTTGCTCGCTGGAGCCTCGCCTAGCGAACAACTCACTACATCACTCGCTACTAGCGAAAAGAATCATTTCTATTCTGCCCAAGTCTAGGGACGTTCGCTGGCAGCTCGCTACCAGCTCGCTTAGCGAATACTCGCCACCCTGCTCGCCTAGCGAACGTGCTAGCGAGCGTCTGCGTACTCCAAAACCCCAACTGTCCAAAAACCTCAGAAACTCTCGAAATCACCCGATTCAATTCCAACAAGTTCCAGTAGTCTTAGCCTAACATTCCTCGACTAAACTACACCATTAATTCCGGATTCTAACCGCTAAATCATCGATTCCTACCGATTAAACCATTTCTGACCTAGAATGGGAAAAGATGGAAAACATCCAAACAATCCAAACACACACAGACACACATAATCACGCACATTGATAGAATAATAAGATTTCACACCCTTACCCAATTAATCGAACTCTAAAAGTTGTTCTTGATTATTCCAAGCTTTTCCTCTATTTTCTCCTCTTTTCTCTTCTTCCTTCTTTCTTTCTCTTATTTTTCCTTTCTCTCTAATTCTATACTTTTCTTTTCTCTTTTCCACTTATATCTCTTCTATTCTATTTCTTTTCAAACATCTATTAATCCATTTATCACAAAATATCTCAACTTTCATTAAATCCTTAATGTCTAAAATACCTTTCACTCTATTTTCCCCGAAAACTCTAAAAATCGGTAAAATAGCATAATATGCAAACATAACATATGAACGCATCAATTCACAATTAAAAAGATATTAATCACCCAGATAAATCAAAAGACTCAACAAAATTGGGAAATCAGAATCGGGGCGTTACAGTGGTAAGGTGCTGAAATACATAATCATAAAGAATAATATCAGGTCATAATCATGATGCAATACAAAACTATTGGTTATGAACTTTCACGAGCAAAGAAAGTAAACCTTGAAATGAGAAGCCTTATACCTATTATGTAGATGGATGATTGTTGTTGTCAACAGGAGATGGATAAAGCCAACTTCAGTGCCTAAAACAAGTCAATATATCTGCAAGAGGAACCATACTAACCACTATGTCAAACTCTACGTTAATTTGCTCCACCAAGTCTTCATAATTAATTCCCTCGAGTTGCTTGTTCCAACCTAAATCCTTGAGCCAAATTATGCCCAGTGCCTCATACCAAACACATTACATACATGAAAGATCAATGAAGAAAGAAATTAGTACAGTAAAGCAGTACATGTACAAGTCCAAAATCAATTTACAATTTGAAAGAATTCAGGGGGCAGAGCATAGGTTACACATGATTTTAAGGACAATATGAAGGAATCGAGGATAAGTCAGCATTGCAAAATCATGAATTCAGTACATGGAAAAGCACATGGATCCACAAATTTCACAAGATATTTCGATTATAAGGGGACCACATAATCATCACTCTTATAAACTCACATATCAGACAAAAAAGGGTACTATCACAATCCCATGAAATCAGGGTTTATTCCCACTATCTCCAATGAATTCATTCAAAAAATTCCACCTCACCTATTTTCTAACAGAATAAGCACATACCTCAATTTCCTCTACAATATATAAGTCAACATTGTTCGTTCATGAAAGGGACAAAAAAACGCATAAGAAAAACCCTAAGCAACTTCTGTATCAAAAAAAGACCTAAATTCACTAAAAGCTCTAGTTTTTAGAGGTTCATTGAGACTCACATTGAGACTCAAAAGAACTTGAGCTCAAAGACCTCTTAGCAGCACTAATGAACGTTGGAGAAGAAGGGAAGAGTCAAACAGAAGGAAAGGAAGGTTGAAAGCAAAAACCTGCGTATATTGTTGAGGTTCCTCTGAAGAAATCTTCAAACAGGTAGTCCCTTTGAGCCATCCTTATTTGATTTTGTTGTATAAAACGTGCGGTTGCCTCCTCGTGCATTGATTTGTTCTTTCCTCGTGTTTTATTGTGCATTTCTGGTTTGTTTTTGCTTGGTTTTGCGTTAGGGTTTTAAGATTGGGAATAGGGTCGATTCGAAGACAAGAGTGTTTTTTAGGTGGGGTTCATGTAGGGCTTTTAGGGTTTCGTGGTGGTTGGTCGAAGAAGAATGACGGCGACCACCGTACGCCACCGTCTTCTCCGACGGAAAGAGGGCTCCGGTTTGCTAATTTGCGGAGAGAGAGAGAGAGAGAGAGAGAGAGAGAGAGAGAGAGAGAGAGAGAGAGAGAGAGAGAGAGAGAGAGAGAGAGAGAGAGAGAGAGAGTTGAATAAAGATAAGGAGTTTGGGTGGATTGGCTTACATACAACCATTGTCATAGCATTGCCACTTGTCATGGCATCATGGTTGTTGGCGTGCCCTGTCGATGACAAGTGTCACCGGCCTTTTCATTAATTATGTTCCTATGCGTCCTCTTGACTACTCCCCACCGTGCACACTCACCACTCACCCTTTGATTTAGAGTCAACTGTTGACTCATGATGAGATCAACGTCTCAGATTGCCTCATAAGTCAACCATTTGACTGAGACCCATGATAAGTTTTTTTTTCCTCTTTTCTTTCTTGCGTGGGGCAATGCTGCTTGGGCCCAAACCATACTATTCATACTCCCCCTTTTACTGATATTCTTGGCCCATTTTGTTTTTTTGTTTATTTCTTTTTTTTTATTTTATATTATTTTTTTAGTTTTTTATTTTAATAGCTAATTGTTTTTTTTGTTTTTTTATTATATGTTAAAAATACAAAAAGGGTTTAATTATTTATTTTAAATATTTTTATTTAATATTAATTAATTATTTTAATTAATTTTATTAAATGTTTATATTTAATTTAATTAATTAATCTAGTTTGTTTAATTAATTTCTTCTTTTAATTAATTTTATTAAGTGTTAAGAAATCCAAAAATGTATTTGTTAACCATTTTAAATATTTATATTTAATATTGATTAATTAGATCACCGATTAACCTTATTAAACCTTTATATTTAAATTGATTAACATTTTTTCTTTATGTTTAATTCTATTTTATTTATAATAATTAATTTCGTATGAGGCCTATACCTTTACTATTGTGTTTGATATCTATGCCCTAATATTCGTTATATCATTTCTTATATATTTGTTCAAACTGATTCTTTTCAACTAATATCTTGATTTAAAATCAAGCCATTTTTAAACGCCTTGTAAGTAGATTATTTTCACGATCACCATCAACCTTATAGCCTCCTCTTGGACTTTGTACAATGACGCTTGTTACACGCTTCACATGTATGTTTGCTTGAATGATTGGTCGATAAGATTAAAATCGATTCTCTTCAAAGAAACAAATAAACTTGATCCAACGTCAAGTATTTTCAAAACAATTGTAATTAACCACTAACTTCTCAAGCACACTTGATCCACATATCAAGTCCTCTTACCTCTTTATAAGTCGAGTGCTTTTTCCTCGCCATCGACCTTACCCTATACCCATAGGATCTCCTTTTCATTAATTCAACCTTATTCGTTTCATACGCGAACTCAAACCTTGATCCACATCGAGCATTTTATCAAAGTAAACTTAATATACATAATTATACTTAAATATAATTTATATAAAAGATGAAAAGGGAGTTGAAATGGATTCTTCAATTTCTCTTCTCGATTGTTTGGGCACGAGGAGCCTTTCTTAAGTTCAAACAATCGTTTTCTCTAAAAAAAAATTTGCAACGCAACTTCACATCAAACTATTTTTATAATAAACAAAATCAAAAACCATTTTCCTAATACTTAAATGAAAAAGAAAGAGAGTCAATTCTTTGACTCACTCTCCTGATTACATGGGCCCGAGGAGCCTTTCTTAAGTCTCGAGTAATCGTCATTTATAAACCACTCTAACTATATCAAATCATTTCATAATTAAGGTTGAAAAAGAGAGAGTCGAATCTTCGACTCGCTTTCATGATCATTTGGGCCCGAGGAGCCTTTCTTAAGCTTTGAGTGATCGTCATCCAATTAAAACACAAACACATTAATCCAACTTCTCGCCACCATGTGACTACAACTTTTTCTAAAAGAACATTGTTTAGTCCTTTCTTCCGCGTATATAAACTAGTGCTTCAGCCTCCCCTAGCGAGCAGACAAGTCAATGTTTAGTAGTTAAAATGCGACTTAAACAATCATTCATAAAATACATAAACCTTTACCCGTAGTCTCACGAACTACGATGTTCTGAGTTTCCCATTGCACGAGGGAGTACATAGGCGCAAGGGCCCCAATCCTTGGCGAACACTCTAATATGAAAACCACCCATTTTCCCCTTAGAAGTGAATCTTTAGAAGATAACAAACAAGCGTAGCTCTTTTTTGCTCTCAAATCGAATCAAGAGGTTCCTATTGAGTACAATGGATGTAGAGGGTGCTAATACATTCTTTCTTGCGTAATCGACTACCGAATCTAAAATTTGATTGCGATGACCATGTTCTTATCTCTTAAAGATTTTATCGATATTTTCCTATTCCTTCCTTGGAATGAATATAGTTCGGTGGCGACTCTGTTCGAACACTTTTTCCGCGTCCATCGCGAGGATCGTATTTTTTGAGGTACAACACCCACATTGTCTCAGTCATTTTAAAATTTCAAATCGAGTAATACACATTACCGTTCAAGGTGGAAATTAGTATATTTCTTACTTTCAAAATATAAGAGCTTTCTTAGTTTCATCATTAGTCCAGTCTTTGGGTGTCTTATTAACTGAAACTCCACCGACGATACTTTTTGGGATAAAATGATCGTCTTTGATAGCAACCCAAAACATTTTATCTACTAGAATCAAGTGTACTTACATGCATATTTCCAATATCTGTAATTTTATCCTTTGAATAAGGGAGCTTTATTGCATGCCCTCTTCAGATCGTCCTTACTCGTATTCACGACTTTTAAAGTCACGAGAATTGATCAAGATACCAACTATGAGGCCAATTGTTGGATTGAATATGGGCATAGAGTAATCTAGAATGAATGGAGGGGTAAATAGACATTTCTAGAATAAAAATTATTTTCAAAATATGAGTTCAAATGTGTGGGAGTGGAAGTTTAAAAGGTGTTTAAAAAAGGAATTACACGTTCAAATTGATGTATAAATGAATTCAAAGATAACAAGATGATAATGAATTAACTGGTCAACAATATGGTAAATAATCCAATTAGGTGCAAACAAAGACATTTGAATGCAATTTGATTAATTGATATAAAAATCTAGAATGATATCTTTCCAAAATAATCACTAGAAAGAAATGTTTATCAAACTAGATCTAACATGTGTCTAATCTTAAACATTTAATCTCTATAAGTAACAAAACATAATCACATTTTGACTAGAAAACAAATAAAACATAAGAACATGCAAATCCTATTAAAAAATTAAAAGATGTAAGTGACAGAGAAAGTGTTCACCGAGATTTATAATGGTTTAATGTGTCATCCTCACTTGCACCTAATCCAATCTCTAATGGCATGCCATCGGAAATTGTTGAGTATTCCATTAATTAAAATTTTACAAGAGTATTTTGATACAACAAATAATCATAAAAAACTTAATACTTGAAGTCAAATGCTAAGCAACAAATATTTGAATTTTGATTCTCCTTCTATTGTACACGACTCACTAAGGTGTAGATCCTTCCAGATCTTTAATCTTGAATTAAACCACTTTCTCAGAGCCAAAGCATTTCAAGATTTCGTATGCAATAATCCCCACTCGATCCTACTGAAATTCCCTTTTCCAACCTTTTAAACTTGATGAATGAATTAGAGACTCTAAGACCTCTTGGAGAAGGAACTCTTTTATTCTTCACTGGATGTCAATCTCTAGAAATCACAATCACAGTCAGTTTCTTCAATCTAAAAACAAATAATATTCACAAGAAAATTAGAACACCTAATGAATAAACTCACAACTACAACTCACACTCTCTCTTAGAGTTGAGCAACACACAACAATGGTGTTTTATGCTAGATATTGAATATGAAGTATTTTAGAAAAATATCACACAATACTTGTTCACACTCGAGAAATAAACACTCGGAATTTTTTATATTCAAGAATATTTTGAGAGAGAAAGTTTTTGTCATTGAAGAACACCCAAGTTTTTTCAAAGATTATGAAATTTATTAACTAGAGAGAGAAAATTTTAGCTTTTATTTGTGCTAGAGATAAAACACAAAATATGTGTAAAAACAATACTTTGATTCATGTCAAAGACATGGTGATCATTTGAATCCAGTGAGAGAATGATTTGAGTCAAGAAAATAAAATTTAGATGTTAGCATATGTTGGTTCGAGTTATGACTCATCTTTACTCGATTCATGTGATTCAAGTCAAACAAAGGCTTAACTCAAGTCACACTTCTAGAGACAATATCAAAGCCTACAAACTAGTACATGATTTGAGTCAAGTATATCATGATTTGAGTCAGACAAACATCTTTTGATTCAAGTCATACATCTAGAGCTAAAATTCAAATATCTAAAAGCAGTTAAGGATTGGATAATGTAGTAGCATTCTTAGGATGGCATCCGTACAAGGTAATGAATATGTGGAGACAGTGGAACCATGTTTTGCTGGTAACTTGAAGAAGTGGTCAAATATTGATACATATAACATGCTTTTGATGATGACAACTTAAAGAAGTTATTGGTAAGGAAACATATATGGCAACCTGTATAACAACTTTACAACCTTGAAGATTGAAATATCACAAGTGGTTAAATAAGCAAGCAGAAAAGTTAGGGTTTGATAATCACATCAGACATCCTTTTATGATGGTACTCAAATCTCAATCCTCATCTCCAAGAAGATTCAATAAAGTTTCTATATGATTGGTTTGCTTGACAAGTCTTAAAGCTTCAAAGTGTGAAAGCTCGCCCTATTACATTTGAGTGAACGATGCTTGGAAAAAACATAAGGTATTTTTCTTAAAGTTATACAACTAAATAACACATACGCACACTCACGCATGCATGCACACACACACACACACACTCACACTCATACTCACACTCGCGCACACACACACATACATAAACATACACATACACATAGACATATACTGAAACAAGCTTTTAAGCCTCAATTTCTTAATAAGTTATACCTAAAAATACTTTGGAGTCGTGATAGTTGAATCGAGAATTTTTAGAATAGTTTTGGACAAAAATTATACCATCCAATTGATTGACAATCATACCCAAACAATGAGGTTCATGAAAAAAGATGTCCTTAAGAATTTGAGGCAATGTATTAATGAAGGAAAACGCCTCTGTATATTTCTTTCCCTTTAAAATTTTATAATCGTTTATTTTTAGGGCTTTCAATCGATTAGAGCAAAGTATTAATCAGTTAGAGCAAAGTACTAATCGATTGACACATTAAATTTGGCCCAAGGAAAATTTCTTTAATGTGTCAACCTCTAGCATATAAATAAATCTTATTCCCTTCACAACTTCACATTTAGATATGTGAGAATTCTATCTCACCGCTCACTATCTCTCTAAAATATTTTCTGAAATTCTTGCACTCTAACACATATTAATATTGATGTCCTCACATTAGAACATAATATCATGACAGATGTTACAACATCTGTTTGTCTGACAGAACAATTATATCAAATTGTAAAATATGCAGAATTAAATTGCAGAATGATAAACAACACAACAAATTGTTAACCTAGTTGGGTGCAACATCACCTACATATGAGGACTACCAAGGCAGGAATAAAATTCACTATGATTACATTAGTTCAAAGTTAAACTCCCCAGTTTACAACTTCTCTCCTAATCACTACCTTGTGCAACTTCTACCTAGAAACCTTCTAGATATGAGATCCCCCTCTCACTTACTAATCAGTCACAGTCCTAGTGACAATTCAATGACAACCAACAATAGAAGTAGCACACTTCCAAGGCAATACTTGGTTTTGCTTAAAAGCTTCAACCAAGAACAATACACTCTTGCTTACAGACTTTAGAGTGGATAATTAACAATACAAAATCAGTCTACCATAATGCATCAGAAGATATAAAGGGTGACATACAATTAACAGTTACAAGACTCTCAAAACCTAAGATTTTAAACCTCCCCTTATTTTCAAAAGTGAAAGTCGTATCTTCATTAGGTTTAGGTCTTCTTTAAATAACCTTCAGACCTTGTAGGCTTGGGCTCTTGAGGCGTAATTCATCAAGAATCAGCTTAGAATCATAAGCATAATCTCCTGCATAAAAATAGGAACAAAACACAAAGTTTCCTAAAAAGGCTCAATGATCTTTTTTTAGAAAACCATCACAAAGACAGGTAGAGATTATTCCCATGCTTCATACCATCTCATCACCAAGAAATCTCAGAGAAATCATGATTCTCCTCAACATCAGGAATGCCATCCTACTCTATACAACAAAATCTTCCTTTCAGCACTATCAAAGACAATATCACCCCCAGACTTAGCCAATAGCTTTATACCAAAGTACATTAGGATTAGATCTATGAATCTCTTAGTGAACACAAACTCCACAAGATTAGCTCCCATGTATAATTTGCTTCATTTTCTAGGGAGTTAATCTGCTGCGACGATGTTTCAACATCTGCTTGGACATCAGCCCCTTTCATAATGATTTAACTTTGGTTCTAAAGTTAACATTTATAGATTCTACTATCATCCTAGCAACCCAGGCACATCCATATGCATGAACTACTTGAGAACCAACATTTAAACACAACAGTAAAGCAACAAACTGTCTGACAATACATTACCAATACAAACCCTTATGCAAACAGGAAGAGGTTCCCTCCAACAAGCAACATCTGAGTTGACCACATTACCAGGATGTTAATTGAGCAAATCACACTTATCATACTCTTTCACCTCAGTCGGCTCCTCTATTCACTAAGACTCTACCATGCACTGTCCTCATAAGAACTATGAGAGGATAGTCTATAACATATGCAGAAGTCTGATGATGCATCATTTGGTGACCTTTATACTTCATCTTCCTTGGTCATTAAGCAAGAGTATGCAGTTTACACACAAAAAAACAACTAGATTTGAACACAACTGCTTCCTCAGAGCTTCGTAAATCTCATTAGTAACCAATCATTCTCCCTTACAATAGGACCTTGATCAAGAGAGACAACATCAGGACTGGAAATTCCAATTCTCAAACCCCTTTAATTTCACATTTTGACACCATCATCACAAGGAGCATGGATGGGAAGAGATACTTAGAGCCTACCAAATCCTTCTTAACTTCTATCATGAGTTCTGGAACATCCACAGCCAGGATACAAATTTTGCTCAATTGCAACTCCAAAAAGTTACGAGAGGTAAGGCAATTTGCATCACCTAGAGCTCTACCCACTACTTGGTTATCTATAAGATGAGTTGAACCTTTAAGGAAAACCTTTAATTTGAGACAAAGGTGCTTGATGAGACCAACTTGATCCTAGAAGAGAGACATCTCCAAAATAAGTTTATGCCTTTAGCATGAATATTCAGATGTTCACCATGATGTCGAGACATTTTGAAAGCATCATTGACTCAACTTTCCTCTTAATGGAAACAAAAAATATTGACATTTAATTTCCATTTTTCTGTATAAAGCCTTAAGAACCCCTATCCCTTTTAGGCTCCCAGTCAACTCATTAACTAGGATAACATTAGAACAGTTGTTCACAACCCCGTATACATGATCATGAAATAAAGATAGAACAATCACCTCTTTATATTCCTTCTATACTCTTGATGCACACACCTTGAAGGGGCAACCAACTCAACATTAATTAATTCTCTAATACAAGGGACTGCATCAGAAGCCCACCTTCTAAATACGCCAGAAACAAGGTAAACCAATTCACCTTTAAGTTCATGACACTGAATTCCTCTACCTTAACACCGGGTTCAGCTTATCATTGTACAATAGAATCTTGAAGATGTCAGGATGAATGTTCTTAACATTTGACCTTGTTCATCTATCCATTTTCCTCAGAACCGGGTTGAAATGTCTTCTTATCATGTGTCAGGTCACAAACTTCTACGGGGTAGAAAAAAACCCATGCTCTTGTTCTTCAAATCAAAACTATCATTCCCAAGGACAGACAATAATATAATGACCTAAGAAGTCCACCTGCGCTGATGATGTCTTGGTCTTCTTCTTCAACAGTAGTAATATTAATGACAAGACTCTTGGGAAGAGGCCTCTGAACCATGCTGACAAGACGTGCCTTCCTGAAAGGTCTTGAGAGGATTCTAAGCATCTTTTGTCATAATACACGTGTTTATCAATCTGAAGACATGTTGATCAACTCCATTGGATATGGAATTCAAATCTTTTAGAGTAACAAGAGTCCACTCATACTCCTCCTCACAATGAACAATCCAAACACATATTTGGTGACATATTTCCAATAGTTGTTGTCCTTTTCAATAAACATATAGTACCCGAAAAAAACTCTTTGAAGCTTACCCAAAAGATGATTAGGGTGCCAACTCTAATGCCAATTGAAATTCTGGCAGTCTAACACATATTAATATTGATGTCCTCACATCAGAACATAACGTCAAGACAGATGTTACAACATCTGTCTATCTGACAGAACAATTATATCATACTGTAAAATATGTAGAATGATAAACAACACAAAAAATTGTTAACCCAGTTCGGTGCAACGTCACCTATATTTGGAGGCTACCAAGGTAGGAAGGAAATTCACAATGATATCATTAGTTCAAAGCTAAACTCCTTTGTTTACAACTTCTCGCCTAATCGCTACCTTGTGCAACTTCTACCTAGAAACTTTCTAGATATTGCTTACAAGATTTAGAGTGGACCATTAATAATACAAAATCAGTCCACCACAATGCATCAGAAGATACAAAAGGTGACATAAAATTAACAGTCACAAGACTCTCAAAATATAAGATTCTAAACCTCCCATTATTTTTCAAAAGTGAAAATCATATCTTGATTAGGTTTAGGTCTTCTTTAAATAGCCTTCATACCTTTTGTGTAACACCCATTTTAATTATTTAGTCATTTTATTATTATTTTAATTATTATATGTTGGTGTTCCCTTTTTGTGGGGATGTGTTGGATGATGTTTGGTGAGTGTCCCTAATATGGGAGAATTATTGGTGGTGAATTGGTGTGGATATAATAATATAATAGATAGTAATAATATTGGTGGTATTATTATTATTATTATTATTATTATTATTATTATTATTATTATTATTATTATTATTATTATTATTATTATTATTATTGGTGGAATATTATTACTAATATTATTAATGTTATGATTTTGGTGAACTAATATTATTATTAATAATATTATGTATATTATAATACTATTTATTTTATTAGTATTATTAGTGATATTATTTTATTATTATTATTTGGGATTAGAAATTAAAAAGGAAATAGGAGGTGAGAGGTTATTAGGGAGTTAGAAAGAGGGAAGTGAGAAGACACGATAGAACGGGAGAAGAGGGAATTCAGAGAAGAGCAAAGAACGGAGGAGAAGAGAGAAGGTCAAGGCTATCCAATCTTGGGAGGACTCTTCACCGATCAGAACAATTATCCAGGTAAGGGGGGAGAAACTGATTGGGATTGATATAATGCATGAAAATGGATAGAGGGGATTCCTTAACCCCGTAGGAATTTGATGATTATGAATGATATATGATATTATGTCTGTGTTTATGAATGTTGCTGTGATTGAAGAGTTTTGTGCATACATTTTATGATGATTGTGGGATTCTGTGTAATTCCTGTAATATTAGTGATAAACACGAATTTATGACATTATGCCTATTGTTGTTGTTGTTGTTGATGGTGATGAAATTCGTACATTGTTACGATGTTGGTGAGTTCCTGTATAACCTCTGTGGTTTGGATAATGACCATGAGTATTGGTGAGATTTTGTGTAACCTCTGTGGCTTGGGTAATGACCATGATATAGGTTCTGAGATATAGTTTAAGGAACAATTGATTAGAGTAGAGTGTGATGATTGTTGCTGATACTGATAGAGTGGTGTATTTGCTGTTATGAGATTGGTGAAATCCGGTATAATTTCCGTAGTAATAGCGATGAGTATGAAATAGGTTCCGAGAGGAAATTAAGGAGCATATGGGTTCTGAGTAACTATGTAGAGTTGGTGATGGATATAATTATAGGTTCTGAGAGGAGAAATTATGGAACAATTGACTAGTGTAGCGTATAAGAATTGTAGTATCGAGAGGACAATAGATAGAAGTGGAGAAATATGCTTGAATTTGAGCAGGATAACAGTTCTGGACAGTAAGGGTGGATTTTCGTATGATCATTGTGATTGTGTAACAGTGTATGATGGGTAGGATCACATTTAGGATAGAAACCCCTAAATTCCATGGTTTTGAAAAGTATGGTTATATGATATATGATGATATGATCTTTAAAAATATGTTGTTGGCTGTTATAATTGTCATATTATGGTAGGATTTCGAATTCTGAAACCGGGGCTTTTTACAGAATTAAAATCGGAGGTCCGGAAGGCCTCCAACAGTGGAAAACACAGAATTTTCTGCATTCTGCGCTGTTTGCGTCGACTCAAACGCTGCAGCGGTCGACGCATAGTGTATGCGTTTTTCTGAATTTTCTGTTTTGACGATTTTGGCCATAACTTTTGATCTGTAAGTCGGTTTTAGTCCCCGTTCGAAGTGTTGGAAAGCTATTGAATAGATCTATAACATGGTATAGATAATATACTTAATTTACAAATATTTTTATATCCAATATTTTTGGGGAGTCATTGTTTAATTAAATAGTAACTAAACCATGGATCGATTGAAATGATTTATTGATTATTTACTTGAGTTTAATTGTTGTGCACTTAGTGTGCTTGTGTTTATTTGTGGTGTAATATATATGATGTGTGGTGATGTGATCAGGAGGATCGTGTGCACTTAGTGTGCTTGAGTTTGTTTGTCGTGCATTGGTGTCGTACATATCATGGTGTTTGGTGGGATGAATCATTGCTCAGGAGGAGTGTATGTGATTCATCCGTACTCCTTTGTGGAGAATGGTGGGGTTGAATCATTGCTCAGGAGGAGTGTATGTGATTCACCCGTACTCCTTTGTGGAGAATGGTGGGGATAGATCATATCTCAGTAGGAGCATAAGTGATTTGTCGGGGATAAATCATATCTCAGTAGGAGCGTAAGTGATTTGTCCGGAGTTCGATTGAATGAACCAATGAGTCGGTACCACATACTTGGTGTTGAGTTGCATATTTGCATTATAATATGTTATATTGTAATTTGAACAGTAGGTTCGATGATTGGTGTTGTGGGGTGAATATTGGTGTGTTTTACTACCTTATTTGCATGTATTAAATTACCAATATATTTTAATCATGTTTTCTCACCCCTTTGTTATTGTTGTGGTCTGTGCTTCTCCGGAAGTACAGATAATCCAGGTACATAGCTAGCTTGGATAATGGTGTGCGAGTCGAGTCTTAGGATGCTCTGATACGTAGCACGAGACTTGGGTGTCTATCTGTTTTATGTTGAATTTGTTTTACTCGTGTGACGTATCTTACTTTGGTGAACCTTCTTAATGAACGTTTTATGTAATTTGGCAGATGGCCGAGAATGATGGATTAATAATGATTTCCGCTGCTTTATTTTGAAAAACATCTAATAAAGTGTTTTGGTGAATTTTACGATGTGATATCCCACTTTGGTGGAGAAACTCTGATGATTATTTGAAAATATTTTATTTTATTTTATTGTTGGAAAGTGGGGTGTTACATTTTGGGCTTGGGCTCTTGAGGGGCAATTCATCAGGAATCAGCTTGCAATCATAAGCATAATCTCCAGCACAAAAATAGGAACAAAATACAAAGTTTTCTGAAAAGGCTCAACGATCCTTTTTTAGAAAACCATCACAATATGTTAAAACAGAAGTTCCAAAAATATTCCTCCTTGGATAACACATACGTGTGAATTAAAACACACTCAGAAATCACACTAAAAATACCAAAATAGTCATGCCCTAACTTTCTGGTATAACATGTCCTGGAACCTGCCACAACGTCATGCAAAACATGATGTTTGGCTGTCATGGCAGAAGATCTGGTTCAACATCTTGCTAACAACATGTTTTTTTTACCAAAATGCAGCCAATCCAAAAGTCACAGAACTTACATTTCCAACTTTCTCTCACATAATTTTAGCTGTAGCGCTTCGAGAAAGACATTTTGTTTAGTGAGGAATTTATGTATTCTGGAAAGGGTGTTATTGTAAATCCACCAAGGAATATTTTATC
Organism: Lathyrus sativus; assembly: GCA_963859935.3. Taxonomy (NCBI): domain Eukaryota; kingdom Viridiplantae; phylum Streptophyta; class Magnoliopsida; order Fabales; family Fabaceae; genus Lathyrus; species Lathyrus sativus. Next base: position 604,551,614 of record OZ012741.1, on the reverse strand, counting down.
TTGGTTTAATAATTTACCCATAAGGGGGTGTTTATTTGGGTTAGTATATAAACCCTTTAAAAGCTTTGGTTTGGAGATTTAGGTTCTAAGTTGGCTTTTCGGTTGATAAACGTTGTTCGGTTGAAAAGCTTACTTTGATTTGAGATCAACTTGATTCAAAATCTCAATACGATTCATGAGTTAAGCCCGATTTAAAAGCTTATTGTGGTTCGAGATAAGTCTGGTTTAAAATCTCATATTGGTTCATGGTTAATCTGCTCAAAATCTCAGTTTGATTCGTGAGTTTAATGCGGTGTCAAAAGCTCATTTTGGTTCGAGATAAGTCAGTAGAAAATCTCTATTTAGCTTAGCGACAACCTCTTCAAGTTGTTTTTTGGAAATAAGACTAGCCTCTTCAATTCGGTGTTTGGAAATAAGACTAACCACTTTAGTTCGCTGTTTGGAGAGAAGACTAATCACTTCAATAAGTTGTTTGGAAAGAAGATAAACCAATAGATTGGCTTAACACTCAAATCTATTGATTGGTTTAAAAAATATTTCTAATCGACTGGCTTAACGCTCCAATCTATTGGCTGATTCAAAAATCCTTTTAAACGATAATGGATAATTTTTTAATCACTTGGCTTGGTTTTGAAAATATTTTTAAGATGTAAAACTATTAAAAAAATACTTGTGTGTGTGTGTAAGTTGCCTTAGAACTTAGGAACTACTTCCTTACTTTTACAAAACTATAGCCACTCAGACAAACACAACTTGACAAGCTTTCACACTTCCTCTCTTTCATTACTCTGAGGCTTCAAGATTCTTTACAATATGTGTTGATCATATAAGCACTTTAATCTTGAATCTCTTTTCTTAATGAAGATTGAGATGTTTTTCCAGTTAGGTCACCATCATTAGAGAGTTGAAAGCTATTGCTACTGGCTTCAATCATCATTAACGTTGTCGTCATCAAAACTTTAGACAAAATCTTCTACGAGATTATCAATTTATACCTGCAAGTACATAGATCTACAGTCTTCACTTGAACATTGTTAAATGATAGAGATGACTTCAAATAAATGACAAGATCTTCAAAAGCATCTTTAAATAATAGCTTGATAAAACATCTGATAGTACCTTCAATCGCTTGAACTATCTTTAAGAGATAAGAACTTCACTGGATATCATTGGATTTCATGTGTTGTCATCATAAAAACCAAACTATTGATTGCAACTTTGATATCAACAAACTTCACCACTTTGGATCACATTGACAATACCTGTAAGCAGATAAATCCACTGGCGAGATACATGACACACATGGAATAGGTCAAGGAATAGGGGAAAATAGTTTCTCCCAAAATTGCAGGGAGGACTCGTCTCCCACCCACTCATCCTTGATCAGAACCACTCCTCTAGGCCTTAGATTTATGGCCAAATGGTATCCTATAATATATATAATATATTTACAAAAGAAGAAAATGGATAACAAAATTCCTTCACAAATACACATAAGAGCTCTCCATAATCATATGTGGGCAGACTCTTTCGACATTCGAAAATCATAAAGCCCTAAAAAATCCTACGCAACTATGAGTTGTCTCTTATTGTACTTTTTAGAGAGTACAATTATCGCCCATCGCGAGGCCCTAGTAAAAAGGACCTGGGACATATCAATGATCTATCCATTGCTCGCCTCCACCATCTTCCCTAGTATGGTAAACAGGCGGGCAATAACTTCAACAGACAATAGCTCCGATGACGATTGAATGAAATATAATTATGATGGAATGGAGGGAGTTTTGAGTATGAAGAAACATGGGCACATCTATAAGTTTAGTACTTCAACGCTCAAGTCAATGATTGACTAACAATATAGTTTAAGTGTCTAAATGAGAGAATACCTGAAATGACGTGTACTATGCTTTATATAATGTGAGCGGTTAAAACCATCTCTGTGAAATACAACACCATATTCGAGTTGTCATCCGATCAAAATAAATAATGAAAAATATGTCAAAGACCAAAATCATGTGTCTTAGGTTGGGGTGAAGTCTTCACATGCTTATGTGTCTTTCCATGCGATGATTATTATTGAGTCTTTCATAATGAAACTTGCAAGTGGCCCTAATCATTATTTATAGTGATTACAAATATAAAATGAAATTCTTCATTAAAATTTCAAAAGTTGTAAAAATAATTCTACTAAAAATAAAAAATAAAAGACAATCTATTTGAGTGTACAAAATATGTAATGAATAATAGTTAAATTTTGTTTCTCTTGTTAAAATACCTCTTTCTCTTGATAGCCTAATCCCAGCCAATCTCTCAATCTCTACCGTCCATATATTCATTACATATAAATCCAACGGCTAGAAGGTTAATTCAAAGACTTGATTAATCAAACGAAACGCAAATCTAAGTCCAGTTCATGCGAGGGTTTTGAGCAGGGTTTACAAAATACAACATCCCACCAAAACATTTTTGTCTCTGCATTCAACTTCAAACTCATTTCTTCGATTTCCGAAGAATCAAAACCATGTGGTATCTCTGCGTTTTCTTTCACAGATATTTGGATTACAGAAAACCCGAAGTTGAATCTTTAGCAGAATTATTCGGAGCTTTTGATGACAACCAAAACGACGACGTTGGTTCCAAATTGCAATGGAAACTACCTCAACATCACCATCCCGATTCTCCTTTCCATCTAGTTAATCTCCCTTCTGAACAAATTGCTCGTAACATTGCCAACCGAAGTCAGTTTTATTTTTCTCTTTCTTCATTTTGATTATTGCCCTTTTATTATTTTTCATTTTTTTTGTGCGTTTGTTAAAATTTTTAATTTTTTTTAGTGGGTTTGTTTAAATTTTTAATTTTTTGTAGTGGGTTTGTTTAAATTTTTAATTTTTTTTTGGTGGGTGGTGGTAATTTTGTAGGTATACTTGTGAAGGGAATGTATGAGCTGTGGGGTGAAGGGGGTAACTATGAGGAGTTGAAGGGTTCTATAATGAGTTATCCAGATGAGAGAAAATTGCCATACTTGGATTCTAACAGCACTTTCAGGATTACTGTTGATACCTTTGGGAGGGTTATTACTCAACAGGAGCAAAAGGAACTTATTCAAGGGTTTTCTTATATTCCTTTCAAGGTTTGGTGATCTTTAATCTGGTTTATTGCATTCATGCTCTCTGCATTAAAAGTTATGATCTTTAGGTGATTGTTATTTCAGTCCTGTGTTAATGGAACTTGATACATTGGGAAAATGTTGTGAAATTTGAGATAATTACTTGAATACAGAGGAAACTACTGAGGTTATTCTTTGTTTTGATGTTATGTGGTTCAAAGGAACCTTTTTGTGTTTTTGACAATGTTGTAAATTCTGAGTAGCAGATTGTTATAATTCTTCTATGCGATAGTGCTATAGTAGCTATTTGACAACATTTTGTACTAAATACATATCACGGAACAACAACAGTTTGTCCAAATTCCGCTGTGCTATGCTGCCACAATAACGTAACGTTGTTTGGTCACTTTGTGTGCAGGGAAAGGTAAATTTGAGAAACCCAGATCACAACTTCTGGTTAATAGAAATTGATAATTCTGAAGGTAGTAACGGTCTTCCTCGAGTTGCCCAAAAGACAATCTTTTTCGGTCGCGAAGTTGGTGGTTCTGATAGGAAACTTATACCCACATATGAGTTGAAAAGCCGTAATTATCTTGGGCCAACAGCCATGGATGCTGAGATAGCTTTTCTTATGGCCAACCAAGCACTGGCTACTCCTGGGAAACTAGTATATGACCCTTTTGTGGGAACTGGAAGTATTCTTGTTGCTGCAGCTCATTATGGAGCAATGACCATGGTCTGTTTCTCCCTTTTTACTATTGATTTTGTTAGGAAAACCATATCAATATAAACACAGATGATTTTCTTTAACAAGAACTGATCTAAATTGTTCAGGGTGCTGACATTGACATTAGGGTAGTACGCGATGGACGTGGTCCTGACTGTAATGTTTGGAGTAATTTTAAGCAGGTAATTTTAGCAAACACTCTTGCATCTGTTTTATGGCTAGTAAAAAAATTGTATCTGTATAGTTGGAATTTATTACTTGCTATAATGTTATAGACTGAATTTGCTTGAATAAAACACACATTAGAATAAATCTACGTAGCACCGACACTCCTGAAAAAGGGCATGTTCGCGTCGGTGATTACGTTTAATTAATTTTTTTTCAAAGTATTACCGGTGTAGACGTATCGGTGTCGTGTCTGTTCTTCATAGGGATTAGTAGATTTCACTATCTATCTCATTTTGGTAAACTTACTAGGTTTTACATTTTGCAGTATGGATTGACAATGCCACTTGGTCTTTTAAGGGCGGATAACAACCTTCCTCCATGGCGTCCAGGGCTGAAAGAGGTATTTTTTTTTTCGAAAAACAGTTCCTGTCTTTTTTCTTTTGTTCTTATTTTTCTTCCAATCTAAAAGGAGAGAAAATTCTTATTACCTGTTGAGGCATTATCTCTAATCTTGTGTATAATAAAAAATTCCTGTGTGAACTGAAGTGCAAAAATAGCTTGAATTGATGCAAACTTATGCATTATTTTTGAACTTTTTGTTTTTAAATTAATTGATAATTTTTTTTAATTGTTTTGATTTATTTAATAGATATTTGATGCGATAATATGTGACCCTCCTTATGGAGTACGGGCCGGGGGACGCAAATCTGGCGGTAGGAAGTTACTAAAGGGAGCCGTGGAACCTTACATTGTTCCTGACGACAAACGGACAGATCACATACCATCAACTGCACCTTACAGTTTAGTCGAGTGTGTGCATGATTTACTTGATCTTGCTGCCAGGATGCTTGTAATAGGTGGAAGACTTGTGTTTTTCTATCCTTTTTTGCGAGAAGAAGAATCTCCACACAATCATTTCCCAGAACACCCGTGTTTTAAACTGATTTCTTCTTCTGAGCAGATCCTTAGTTCACGGTATTGCAGGATATTACTGACAATGGTTAAGATAGGTCCTTACACAGAGGAAGTAAATTTGGCAGCTCGGATAAAACACCTTGAGTTTAGAGAAAACCATGTAAAGTGGCTAGAAGAAGGTAATCTTCATTCTGCAGTTTTTAGTCCCGCAGATACACATACAGAGGCTGGCGATTATAAGATTAAGGACCAAAAGCCTAAATACCGAGGAAAATACGTTTAGACTTCACGGGTTAGATGCTTCTGTTCCTTAACCATTACAGTAGACAGACACAGACACTGTATGTTATGTCCAAGAAGGAAAATTTTCACTATAGGGAAGTTAGTTAGTGTACCCATATGCCTCTTTTTTCAATTTAGTAATATTTTATCGAATTTGGTTGATGTATTTTTTTTCTTTCTCTTTTATATTAATTGATGGGGTTGATACATTATTTGCTTAGATATACTCCCACCATATTTGGTGCTTGAGTTATCTCATATTTTGGTGGTGATTCCTATCTCAAACTTCTAAAGTTAGCAATGTTTGTTAGTCTTTTCTTGCTGCTTGAAAAACACTAAGTTACCAATAGTATTCATAATGAAGAAGCTTCTGGGCAGGTGCTTGCTGGTTAAACACCGACTATTGGAGCCATTTCTTACAATGTATCAAGTTTGATTATTTAAGCACATTTCTTAGAGAAAATAAATAAATAGAGAATGTATTTTCCATTTGTTATGCGCGCCCACGCGCACGGAGTTATAAATGTAGGATTGGGATTGGAGATAAATGCTAGCAAAATGTTTAAGGAATGGTTGCAAAGAGAAGGTAGTTAAAAGACCTACTTATTAAAGGAATGGTTGCAAAGAGAAGGTAGTTAACATACCTACTTGTTAAAAAAGTATAAGGAAAAAAGTATAAGGAGGGGTTTGAGTGTGTTGTGTAGAACCATGGTATATGCGAGCTCCATAACCCTTACATGGTTTATGTAAGGGTTGTGGAGAGCTTCCATCTGTATGTTTTCTTAAGGAATTAAAGATCTTTCCCCCTTTATGGAAACATGGTATATACGAGATACTTTGAAGTTGGATAAGAAGTAAAGAGGAGCAATTTTCCATTATTTTAGTCAAAGATGCAAGAGTGGGAAGATTGAATTCCTCCCCTATTCCTTCAATTGTGGAGGAAACATGTATCCCATTAGTTGAATCAAGAGGAAACATGGTTAGATTTCGATGGCTAAGTCTGGCCCCAAAAGGGTGACTTCTCATGCATTGTGGGAGACATGTATCCCAATGTTTGACGCTCTCTTAGTAAATATGTAATTGACTCGACTTGTGCCCTTTTGGGTTATTCCATCCAAGGCCCGGTGAAATTAACCCAGGCCACAATCTCTAAAGCACGAGGCATTGGAAATGGCAAAGTGGTTAACCCAAGCATGTGTGGTTTCAACCTCTATTATAAGGCCTCAGGGAAAACTCTTTGCCTAAATATCTGGGATTATTCATCCAAATGTGATTAGGGCGAGTCTCTGAAGCAAAAGGTTTGAGTGAGTCCCTCAATAAAAGCTTTTGGGCGAGTCCCTCAAGTAAAAGGTTGGGGCGAGTCCCTCAAGTAGAAGGTTAAGGCATGTCCCTTAAGGACATAGTTTGGGTGAGCTCCTCTAGTGAAGCATAGAGCCAGTCCCTCAAGTGAAGTTTGGTGCAAGTCATTCAAGTGGAGTTTAGAGGGAGTCCCTTAAGCATCACTGGTAGTGGACACATGCAACATTAAATGCTTCTAATAATGGGGTTGCCTCAAGAAGACAAAACGACTTAGGACCCTGCACGTGTCAGAGACGTAAAGAGGTTTCAAAAACTACTGGTTTGCTTAGTGATATGTCATCATTGCTTGCTCGGGCTAGCTTCTGATTGTATTAAAGGGCAACTCCATCCCAATTTCAAACATGCTACCACATTCTTCTCTCTCAAAGCAAGTTGTTAATCTTCTTGAGACTGAAAGTCTTTATTTCTACTCACCTACATGTATACCACCCTCCTCCTTTTTTTCACCTTTTTTTTCTTCTAATCATGGCGACTATTTGAAATTTAGATGAGAGTGGTAAGATGGTAGAACCCTCTAATGGTAGAGAGTGGATTGATTTGTATTTACACTGTATGAAAACCATTGAGCGAACTGCGGGGCCAGTCAACTATAGGCTTTTAGAAATGGGGATGTTTAGGAGTTAAGAGAGAATTTCTGATTCAAGCACCGATAATTAATCTCTTTCTTCCTATTTTTCCCCTAGGAAACCTTGAGTAGTCAATGAGAGTTAGCACTTCCAAGCACATGAGCGTCGATGACTTCGAGAGCTACTATGTCTATGAGGAAAGGGTGGCCTCTTTTCGGAGGCACATCAACCTTTCTGGTATGAGCAATGAAGGTGATGCCATTATGGAGCCCTATTCTAAAGAGGAACGAGCCAACATGACTGCCCCACCCGACTCTCTCAACCCTTTCTTCTACTTGTAGTCCCTTGTTGTCCAAGATCTAGGGGTTTTAATTCTCTTTACACTATTTGAATAAGAGGTTCTTGCGACTATGAATGTTGCTCCCTCTAAAATTTCTCCAAACATTTGGGCCTTTATTAGATCCTTTGAGATCATATGTCGTCTACTGGATGCCAACCCTACTTTATGGATTTTCTTCTCCTTTTACAACACCAAGTCCGGGTTGAGAGGAGGTTGGGTGACCTTGGCCTATATGGAGGGAAGGATCTTGTCCAAACCTCATTCCAATCGGTCAAAAGCTGGAAGATAGGTTTGTGAGAGTGAGTGGGGCGAGATGACGCCTCCGTGGTCATAACTAGAAAGGATGATGCCCATGACTCCCCTCTTTTTTTTAGACTGAGGACCCAGTGGACATCACATGCTTCGATTATGATTACCTCACCATCCCTGAGAGAGAAATGGTTAACTTTCTAAAGGAGTTCTCCGTCACCAGGAGGGTGGTAGATCTAAACCGAAGGGATGATAGTAAGAACGACGAGTATCTACGTAAGTTTATTATTATAGTTGTTTCTAATTTATAAGGTATTGCTGATTCTTAACACCAACAATCCTATAAGCACAAAACTCAGTTCATTATATATTGTAATAAACAATTTCCTTGTTGATTACTTACACTTTTCAAAAAATCAACATGATCAACTTCCAAGAGATGAGGTGTTGCACCGGAAAACGCGTAAGTCGTTGAAAACGCAAGTTCAAAAGCACTTATGATAAAAAATCCAAAAAAATACAACCATGGATGTTTCTTTGTTGTGGCTGATAGATAAAAGAGTTTTGTAGGTAAGTATCCTTCATCAGGATGTTGTTTCTGTCAGCCAATGCTGGCATATTGGAGAAGATACACCCTTTTGCTAATAGTGCACGGAGTCTGGCACTGTCTCCACTCTTTCCATATTTATTTTCTCCCTTCTTTTTTCCCTTAATTTGTTCCCCATTTCTGCTTCTTCTCAGAGCAATCTTTCTCGGTTTTAGGTGTGTTCTGGTTGATTGGGACTGCCTTTCCCATATCAGAATCACGAGCCACAAATGCGAAGTTAGCTACAATTGCAGGTAAGTTTGAGATATTTGGATTCCCTACAATAAAATTAAAATATAGGGTCAGGGAAAAATCAGAAACGATAAATACCAATACGATGCAACATTACAGAACGACCAAATAACATCATTACAAAGATAGCCTGTGAAATTAAAACGCTATGAACTTGTTTCTGCTCAACTTTTAAGTGCTATTTTGACATTACTGCTATTCAAACACACACACAGGAAACACATTTGAGCAAAGTTCATGACACAAAACATGCATTTGGCAACATGTTGCGTGTCTGATTTTAAGCACTTAAAGACCGAAATGATCTTTTTGTCTTCACCAACCACTGAAGTTAATGATCTTAGTCGTTGATCAAAATCAGGTGATAAATACTTTAAGTTCTCGATTTGTTAAAATCATTATGTGAACCGTTTTATTTATATCAAAAGGTTTAACTGTACTAATTACAATGACATGTAAGAAATTCCCACCATTGAAAATTCAAGATAACATCCATTTACTAAAATCTCCTCCGTATATCAACAATCCAAACATGTCCACATTATAAAAATAATAGTAAAAGAAGAAAAATTAACATGTACTACATTATGCAGTTAGTAAGTACCAACAATAGTAAAAACAACATTAATTTGAATTGATTTCTTAAGAACCATCAAGTCAACAATAGCAATAACCAATATAAGGGGCACAAACACATTAACATTGATTATCTCAAATCATAAAATCATTGAAAAAATATATTGAGCTTCTTTAAAACTTGATGTCCAAAGTGTATTTGAAAACCTTAATTTTTCAATAAGGGTTACATCACAAGTCTAATGCATTCATTACGGTGCTATTACTCCCCGTACATTAGAAGATTTGGTCAAACTAGCTATTTCTAAATTGCACAACTTATATTGTTATGTAAAGTCCATATTTTGGTACATTAGAAGAAATGAGGCTATATGTAGAGTCATGTAAAGTCCATATTTTGTGAAACTTGAAAGGGCATATGTTTCTAGTACTAGTAAAACTGTAGTCAAGCACAATTGGGAAGTGATCAGACCTAATTCTAGATAGAGTTGTGACAAACATATTAGTGCAATATTCTCAAACAACTGGGAAGTGATCAGACCTAATTCTAGGTAGAGTTGTTATGCATATTCTCAAACATATTAAGGCCTAAGCTATCAAACAATCTAAGGGCAACTTGTCAAACTCTAACTGAAAAACAAAATTCAGATTTTGAGCTAAAAGAATGAACTTTAAAACCAGTCTAGTTGGATCATTGGCTAAGCCCATTGCATTTCAGAATAAGCACTCCATGAAGACGGTTTATGAGATTTAGTTGCACACACACTCTTCGACTTGGTTTTTTGTTTAAGCTTATTCTTTTTAAATTTCGATAAAGCTGGTTGATATCTAAGGTATTCAAAATTTAAGTCCTCATTATCTTCTATGACGTCTTGCTCAACCAAAATTATCGATGAATTAGCCATAAAAGAATTATTCTTATTATCGGTAAGGTCCTCTTCAGAATCAACATTGTTATATTCAATTTGTGGAAGATGATGAATATGAAAAAGATATAAAATTATTTTTTTAAAAAGTTTTTCTGGATTTAAATATAAGATAAAAGGGTGAATATAATTTTTATTTTTTTGAATTTAAATGTGAAGAAGATAAAGATAATGAATATGAAAATAAAGAAGAGTTCTTGTGAATTTTTGTCAGCATTGCTAATATTAATTTTATGTGAAATTTTGATTTTTACTATTTATATTAAACAAATCAATTTATTGTTTTTAATATTCTACTTTCAAATCATACCATCATGATTAGATTAGTGATGATGATAATAACAATAGTAATCAGCAATAACAATGACAAAAATGATTTGGTGCTTTGTTTCCAAGAATTTTGCAATGACCTCCTTTGTAACAATGGTCACTGCAAATCTTATTACAATGATTGTCGTCTTCATGTGGAACACATCTGCCTATATGATTGTCATGGCAACACTCGACTGCTCTAACAATTTCCATAGCCTCATCACCCATTGTTTTCTTGCATCCTGATTCAACTTTAGTTAGATTCACTTGTACATATAACTTATATTGTTATAAAACATTTACTAATTTGTATTGAACAAAAATATTTACTCACCGAGAATCAATATGACAACAAGAATAGTGGCAGCAAAAGGTACAAATTTTATTCTACCCATCTTCAAATTAGTTTAGTAGTTAGCAGGTGTGCATATATATATTGATTAAAACCGGTAATGAGAAAAATTATATTTATAGACGAAAAGAGTAGAAAAATTAGCGATAATTAAGCAAGGAAAATACAAGTAAATCTGAGAATAAAGAATTAAACATATCTGATTTTAATGTATTTATTCAATGCAGTGATTTTTTAAATATTTTGATTGATTTCTTAGATGATTATTTACCATATCTGATTATCTATCATATTTTATGAGATTTTTTTAGATCAGTTCTAAAACGACGGTTATTCATTAGGGTTAACTCATATGGACCGTGGGTAGTCCATTAGACCCAAATCACTGTAAATTTTTAAAAAATATATTAATACTTATCTATTCTATTCGATGTTTTTTTTATAAATATTATACATTAATATAATTAACACTTTTTTCTTGTATTCTATTAATTTCTCTTATATTAAATATTCGAGTATTATTTTATATAATTTAGACTTATATTGTACTTAAAAACATAATATAGTATTGATAAAAGATAATACAGTACTATTATATTTTAAATAATATAACTTTTTAATTTTATTTATTATAAATTGTTCCGGACGGACTCAATGGCTAAACATGACCCAACCCACTTCTGCTCCAAGAACGACCCAATTGCCTATGTTCAATCTCTTTGGAGAAAAAATTTACCTTTCTGCCCCTCCAACAGGAGAGGCTGACCCATTTACCCTTGGTCACAACATTTCTTCTCGTCAGTCTCTGCCCGTCACACACAATTTCACCATCCAAAAATAGCCAAGACGCCTGTGTCCGTAACTATATCTCTGCTCGTTATAACGGTTAGTTATGGGCACGTCTGCCCGTCCCAACGGCTATTTCGGACAGTTACTTATTCTTCGAGAAATAATTATAATAGATATATGTTGTTTAAGTTGGTTATGTTTGTTTTAGAAAAACTACCCAAATTTAAATATGAGCAATAAGATGTCTAATAATATTTGATTTTATATGATTTTTAATTGGAAGATTGTTTTCTGATTTTGATTCTGAGTTTGTTTGATTTTAAACATGCTTCCAATATATAATTTTAAAGAGTCAAAAATAATTTATTATTTAAGAGAAACAATTTAGCACCGCAACAAATAGTTTGGTTGATAAGTGTAAAAAAAAAAACTTAAAATATACAAGTAAAACAATAAACTAGACAAATGACACCTTTTAAGCACCAAGGTTTGCATAACCAAAAGCAAGGAGCGATGCAGCAAAAAGAATACTTAAAGCTAACTAACAAAGCTTGATTAACGTAGTATCAGGTTCACTAAGCGAAGTATGGTGATTCATGACTTAAAAACTAAATTACTTTTATATATATATATATATATATATATATATATATATATATATATATATATATATATATATATATATATATATATATATATATATATATATATATATATATATATATATATATATATATATATATATATATATATATATATATATATATATATATATATATATATATATATATATATATATATATATATATATATATATATATAGAGAGAGAGAGAGAGAGAGAGAGAGAGAGAGAGAGAGAGAGAGAGAGAGAGAGAGAGACACACGCAGCGTCGAAAATGGTAGCTTCATAGTTCGACAGGAGTTGTATGCTCTAGTTGGAGTCTGTTCGAGCATAATATCGAAATATATTAACTTCTAATTTAAGTTAGTATTTCGAATTGAACCTTACTTATAAACCCAATTGTTTAAGTTTGCTTGTTGTTCAAGTTATTTAGTAGTCTATAAATAAATTAGTTCTCTCAGGTTGTTAAGAGAGGTTAATGATTGGTATTTACTTGTAATCTTTAAACCCTTATTGAAAAGGTGAATAGAAAAACAAATTTAACTAATTCCTATTCTTCTTATTCCTTCTTCTCTCTCTTTTGTAAAACCTAATAGGATTTCTTGTGTTTTTTCATGAAACTCAAATCTTTTTCTCATATTTTAGTTTGTTCTTGACGACATCAATTCACAACAAACTGGTACAGTGATCCTAGAGAAGAAGATGTCGTAAATAAAGTATGAGATTGAGAAATTCACCGGTGTGAACGATTTCGGTTTGTGGCACTGAAAGATGCAAGCACTTCTTCTTCAACAGGGTTTGTTAGAAGGGTTAAAAGGATCGGAGAAGATGGATGTTGTCCTATTAGAGAAGGAGAAGACAACGATGGTTGAAAAATCCCACAGTGCCATTGTATTGAGCCTTGGTGATAAGATTACCCAGCAGATTTCAAAGGAGAAAATTGCAGTGAGTGTGTTGACAAAACTTGAAGGTTTGTACATGACAAAATCGTTGGTTAATCGTCTCTACCTGAAACAATCTTTATATTCATTCAAGATGAGTGAAGACAAAGTTTTAGCTGAGCAGGTGGATATGTTCAACAAGTTAATTCTTGATCTTTAAAATATTGAGGTCAAGATTGACGATGAAGATCAAACATTGTTGTTGTTGTACTATTTACCTAAGGCTCATGCTCACTTCAAAGAAACTCTCTTGTATAGACGAGAGTCGTTGACATTTGAAAACATTCAATCTGCCTTGTACTCTAAGGATTTAAACGAACGAAATAAGCATAAACCATCTTCTGTTGGTGAAGGTTTGTCCGTTAAGGGAAAATTCTTGAAGAAAGATGGTAGGGTTGAGAAGAAGAAGGGATTTCAGTTTCCTTTGTAAACACACTTTCGAATAACAAGTTTAAAGTTTTTTGTAATATTGTCTCTACCATCTTCTATACTAATTTTTAGTCAAATTATTCCGATCCTGCTTCCGCTGTATATAAACTTAATATATAACAGATCTTGTCAGTGGCATGCCATCAAGTATATATTTATCTTAAATGAATATATTGTGTGTAGTGTTGCAAAATAGATCAGATTATAATATTTTAATACATACATAAGCAACTTGGCGGAGGTGGTTAAATTACCTCAAGTTTGGTACCTTCCGTGAATAAATCATTATATGAGTGGACATAATATTTGTTGGTTTACAATATGTAGGTTACAAATTAATAAGATCAAATCGTTTTGTCATCTAAATACAATACATAAACAATATTTATAACACATACCTCTTAATAGAAGACAAGTTACATACAGTAAAAGCCAAAACAAGTTACATATAGTTAAATCCAAGACCACCCGATGTAAGGTTATAATATTTTATAGACAATACAACATATATGGTGTTAACATTGATCTTCTATGTTCCGTAATGCTGCTAATAGCAACAAACTAATGAAACCTCAAAAATTTCATTTTCAAACACACTAATCAATAATTTATGTGTTACATAAAACTTAACATTAAAATATCATTCATGACTCATTTGACAACTTTTCTAAGAATCATGTTGATGTTGAAGACCTAAGCTTGTACAATTTCAAAATTATAAAGAAATGTCAATCAACATACTTTATAGTCCAACTAAAGAATCACATTGCCCTCTAATAACTCTGTAGCAACAACTGTCTTTGTTTCATTCACCTGTAAAAAACACTTAAAAACCATGTTGTATATAATTTCAGCTAGATAATGTTTTAATCTGATGTAAATGATATTCTAACAGAATATTTGAACTTATCTACTTACCATTCCAACTCATCTTGTTTTTATGTCTAATATCTCTCACATAAAACACCAATTGAAAAACATAACATATAATCTCTTATGTCCTTTGTTGCTAATGGAGTATAAGAAATGAATCCTCAAAAACAAAAACCGAATATGAAAGATATCAAAATGTCATAAAAGGATAAAGTTTAATTGCTCAAACAAAACTAAAACTATTCAAACATTAATGCTAAGCAACCACATTAAGCGAGTGATCAACTGGATTAATCAACAAATGGCCACCAGCTCACGACACAAGAAGAACACCATCAGAGTCATAATCTACTTAGTCTTCTTCTTTGGCCATTACAAACGTTAATAAATTAATAGCAATTACTGAAGTAGTAACAAAATGATTAATTGACATCACTTAGTTACTAAATAGGTCATGTTTGTATGATAAACATAGTTCCAATAAAAAATACATGTTTTTATAACAAACAAAGATAGTAAAAAACATAGTTTCCAAAACCAAACATTCCATTTAACACTTAATATTAAAAAAAAACATGTATGACCATAGACACACTTGGAAAGGATTTTAATTTATATTCATTTATAACAATCAAATATATAAACTGAAAAGATGTTTTGATGCATTTCAACTAAAAGAACACTGCAAGTAACAGTGTTGATCCAATAGTACATTTAACTGTCAAAATACATAATGACTATTCAGAATTCAACATAATATATCCCCAAAATGCAGTAAACTATGATTCATTATGTTGCTTTCAAATTTTTTAGTCTTCTAATTTCATTAGATGGAAAAACATATACGCTTTTGATAGAAACCAAAACCACAAATCTCGTTGTGTCTTCATCTTTTCTGTTGTTTATCTGGTTTGTGCCTTTTTTAGTGTCTGGGTTCATCTGCTCTCTCTAATTAGTGTATTAACTGTTTCTCCAATGTTGATAATAGATCTATCAAGTTTTTCAGATACTTTTCCTAACAGATTTAGGAAGAAAACAAACAATAAAATTATAAATAAAAAAAAAAACACTCACCATGGATAATGAAACCCTAACCATCAGATGCAGTCTGGTATAAAAATCTTTTGAGCGTTGTCGTGAAAGTGATAAATGAAACATTAGAAGAGAAAACACACAGTTAAGAGGTGAAATAGATTTGTGAAGTAGCGAGAAGGAAACAAAGACAAAAAAATTTTGTTTTCTAAAGGTTATAATGGTTATAACCTGACATTTCCAGATGATGTACAACTAAAGGGATTCAAGAAACCAGTAGACTTAAAAGAGAAAATCAAAGAAGCAATTTAAGAGTTGGGTTGAGCAAGCAGTGGAGCAAGCAGTGGCATCCTCGACCAACCCCAAGCTTGCAAAAGATAGGCACAACCATAAAAAGTACAAGAATTTTTTTTGGACGTCTTACAAAGTGCGCTATATAGATGGGCGAGGACTGCTGATCCCCAGCTATATTCACACACTTTGTTGATATTACGCAATAATGGTAAATACATGGTATGAATTGTATTTCCAGTGCCGTCTGGAAATAAAAAGTGGCCAAATAAAATCATAATATAGCACCGAGTTTTTTGTATTTTCTCATACTCGGTGCTCTCATCCGTTAAAACAATACCGTTGTATTGTTCTCTCAGGTATTTTAAGTTAATACCCTGACCCCTCGGGCGGCCCTTGCTTCCTGCCTGAGGTCCGTCCTCACAAAGAGGGGCGCCCAATAAATCTTCACAAAGTTGGTCAGGGACACCAACTTTGCCGTTGACGGCCTTACCATCAATGTGTAGGCCGAGCAACATATAAACATCCTGGAGAGTCACCGTACACTCACCACAAGGAAGGTGAAATGTATGTGTCTCCGGTCTCCAGCGTTCTAACAACGCTAGAATAAATTTTGTGTCAAGGGAATAAGATTTGATTTCGATCACACGCCCAAACCCACAATGTATAAGATAGTTTGTAATGAGGGGGTCGTGTGGTATGTAGTCATGCACACGGCACCGAAACCTTGATACATCCTGCAAAATAATGAAGTAAAATTACTATAGTGTTTTACACAAAATTACTATAGTTTTTTTTGGACAAAATGGTAAGACATTGACATGAACTAAAGGACTTACAAACTCGGCGATGTTTTCAGCCGTCCCTCTATGAGAATCACCCATGGTTAGTACAGACATTGTTGAGGATTGGGAGTTTGAAAGTTTCAGACTTTGGGAGGTTGCAAGTTTGAGAGTAGGAGAGTAAGAGAGTAGGAGAGTAAGAGAGTAGGAGACTTTAAGTGTGAGTAGAATTTGATGGGTACATACCCCATATTTATATTCCAAGGGTGGATATGTTTTAAGTGCATGCTTGAAACTTGTGATGAGATATGTGTTGTGTAAGTGCATGCTGAGCACTTGGCGTGACATATATGTTGTGTGGGTGCATGCTGACCACTTGGCATGACAAATGTGTTGTGTGGGTGCATGCTGAGCACTTGGCATGACAAATGTGTTGTGTGGGTGCATGCTGAGCACTTGGCATGACAAATGTGTTGTGTGAGTGCATGCTGAGCACTTGGCGTGACAAATGTGTTGTGTGGGTGCATGCTGAGCACTTGGCATGACAAATGTGTTGTGTGGGTGCATGTTGACCACGTGGCGTGACAAATGTGTTGTGTGAGTGCATGCTGAGCACTTGGCGTGACAAATGTGTTGTGTGGGTGCATGCTGACCACGTGGCGTGACAAATGTGTTGTGTGGGTGCATGCTGAGCACTTGGCGTGACATATGTGTGGTGTGAGTGCAGATTCCTTTAGTGTAGCGTCTAATCAAACAGGCTACACGACATTTATTGTAATGCAGTGTCCAGTCTAATCTGTGAAAGCGGATGCTCGTAGGCCTGCATGGTCAATGTAGGGATGCAGTTCACATGTGAAAAAAGGAGATTCCTTCAGTGTAGCGTCTAATCATACAGTGGTTCATTCATTGCATAGTGTGATTATTTATTCAGCATTTTGTATAATATTTTTATTCATCGTAATGTGATTTGTTTCATCAGTGTAGTATTATTTATTTCATCATACTATTTTATTTCATCATACGATTTTGCATATTATACTTCAGTGTAGTATTATTTATGTCATCATACTATTTTCCATAGTATACTTTATTCATATTATGGAGCATGCGTGATAAATGAACATCACATGTAAATGCAGAAGTTTGCATTGTCACTTCATATCAAGTCTGTGGTTCACGTTATTGATTATGGAGCATGCGCCATAAATGTAAGGCAGACATAGATTCCTGACTTGCACATCACATGTAAATGCAGAACTTTGCAGTTTCAATTCATATCAACTCAGTGGTTCACGTTATTGATTAAGGAGCATGCGTGGTAAATGAAAGGCAGAACTTTATTGATACATGTAAAAACACTAAGCCCATTTTATAAAGCCTTTATCAAACACACTCAAAGACTCAAACATCCAGAAGCACTAAGCCCATTTTATAAAGCCTTTATCAAACACACTCAAAGACTCAAACATTCAGAAGCACTAAGGTCATTATATAAAGCCTTTATCAAACACCCTCAAACACTCAAACATTCAGAAGCAATAAGGCCATTTTATAAAGCCTTTATCAAACACACTCAAACACTAAAACACTCAAACACTAAAACATTGTTACACCCCGTTATTCAGACACCATAATTTCCACAATGTCTCAAACAGCACAACACATGATTGCCGCTCATATGAATGGTGAAGCTTTCGAATGTGAGGATTCGGGATACACTTTCAGAAACACGGAGGTTACAAGATTTTTAATTGACAGAAGGTCTAATTTTTCACACCTGAAGTCAAGAATCGAAAAAAAACTGCAGTGCGGTCCAGTTGGACAAATAGTATACAAGAACCCAGTATTCTTTGGCGGACTTGATTCGTGCAAATTTTTTCCTTTAAAGGTGCGAGATGATGAAGACGTGCGTAACATGTTCCGCACTCACGAGTATTCAGGGTTCTCAGAAATCATGGTATACGTTACGTTACAACAGCAACAACTGTCTCAACAACTTGATTCGTCACAAGTTTTTTGCGATTCTGAAGATGAACACCCCGAAGTCAATGTCGTGGACGAAGAAGAAGAAGCACCTGAGGTCATTGTTGATGAGATGGTGAACAATCCTGAGGTTGAAGTTCAACCTGAGCATGTCTATTGTCCACCAAATCACATGACTGATATCACCTTAGTTGATGATGAACCCCCAACGGATGTTTTCTACATCCCCAACTACACAACACGGGGCCAACTTAAAGAGGGCGACGAGTTTCGTACAAAACAAGATTGTGTCCATGCTATCAAACAGTTTCACATGGAATTGTCAGCCGATTACAAGGTTGATCACTCAAATCCAACGCGGTATATGATCTATTGCCGTAACGAGGAGTGCCCGTTCAAATTAACAGCATCTTTCAGGAAGAGAAGCGATTCCTGGAAGATAGGGTCAATGGGTCCGTCCCACACCTGTATCATCTCGAACCCGATGCAAGACCATCGCAAACTAAACTCTAAGTTGATTTGTGATGAGATTCTATCAGTCGTCAGCGACAACCCATCTTTGAAGGTGAGTACCATAATTGCGCATATGGTACAAAGGTACAACTACACTCCTTCGTACCGAAAATCCTGGATAGCCAGGAATAAAGCTGTTGAAATGGTGTTTGGAAATTGGGAGGAGTCATACAAGGAACTTCCTAAATTCCTAGTAGCCCTTAAACACTACTCTCCAGGAACTGTTGCGATATTGGAGACGTTGCCTGCTTGTACACCAGACGGGAGTTATGTTGCTGGGAATGGAATTTTCCACAGAGTCTTTTGGGCATTCGAACCATGCATCAAAGGGTTTGCATTTTGTAAACCTATAATTCAGATTGACGGAACCTGGCTTTACGGGAAATATAAGGGCACACTTCTGATGGCTGTGGCACAAGACGGGAACAACAACATTTTCCCGATAGCCTTCGCCATAGTTGAAGGGGAGACTGCTGGGGGTTGGAGTTTTTTCTTAAAAAACCTACGGTCATACGTGTCTCCCCAACCTAACTTATGTTTGATCTCCGATCGACACCCATCCATCGAGAGTGCTTACAACAACCATGACAACGGTTGGCAGGATCCTCCATCGACCCACGTCTACTGCATAAGGCATATTGCCCAAAATTTCATGAGGGAGATCAAAGACAGGACGCTGCGGAAGAAGGTTGTGAACGCAGGGTATGCACTAACTGAACCAACATTCAGATACTACCGTGACGAGATTAGACTGAACAACGCGGATGCATTAAGATGGATTGACGGCATTGATAGGGAGAAATGGACGCGAGCATACGACAATGGGGTGCGATGGGGCCACATGACAACCAACCTCGTCGAGTCAATGAATTCTGTTTTCAAGGGAATTCGAAACCTCCCAATAACTGCGTTGGTAAAGGCAACCTATTTTAGGATGGGATCACTTTTTGATAGCAGGCGTGCGAAGTGGGGTTCGGTATTACAATCGGGTCAGCTGTACAGTGACACTGCAATGAAATTCATGAAAGACGAAGCTGCCAAAGCCAACACCCACGTGGTCACAATATTTGACCGTACAGCTGGTTGGTTCAGTGTTGCCGAGGCTATAGATCACAATGAAGGAAGGCCCAGGGGATGTTATCGTGTTGAATTAGATAAGAGCTGGTGTGATTGTGGAAAGTTTCAAGCATTCCGAATGCCTTGCTCTCATGTCATAGCAGCTTGTTCGAAGGCGCGCCAGGACCCAACCAACCTTCTTTCTTCAGTTCACCAAGTCATAAGTCTATGCAATGTCTACTCATGCAGTTTTCAGGTGTTGGCAAAGGAGGACTATTGGCCCGAATACGAAGGCCAAATTGTTTGGCATAATGACTTGATGCGCAGAAAAAAGAAGGGTCGGCCTAACAGCACGCGCATACGAACCGAGATGGATACCTCGGATAAGCTAGTGAGATTGTGTAGTTCGTGTCGGCAACCAGGACACAATCGTACGACGTGTCCAAACGTTGGTCCGAGCAGCAGATCATAGTTTCATTTGTAAACGTGTCCATTTAAATCAAAAGTAACTTTCATTTGATTAAAATCAAATTTCATGCTATTACAGGCAGAGGTAACTGCAAATTTCCTTCTATTACAAGCAGAGTTAACTTTCATAAATTAAACAAACATAACAACAAATTAAAAACATACACCAAAACACCGGAACAGAGCGTCTACGATATCACGACCATCAACTTTATCTCCTTTGGTGTCAACATCATCACAAGGACGCCGGCATCATTTTCCACTTTTCTCCATTCACGAGTAACTCCGTTTCTATCGGTCTTCTCCACCAACCTCTCAATTTTCCTAATCTTTTCTCCTGGAGCAATATCCCCTTCTAGCCAGCGGTTCAGTTCCCTGTGCAAGTGTTCCAACGTCTGCGTATTCCACAGGAGCACCTTCATCGGAGGCTTTGTTGCTGAAAACACCACAAGTGCATTTCTTTTCATTATATCAAACGTTGGAAAAGGTTCCTCCGATGCTGATGACGAAGAAGAAGAACGTTGATTCAGAAATGCAGACATTATGGACTCCGCTCAACTCAAACCGCACTACCGCTTTAGTCTTTTAGGAAATAATGTTGTGAAAAAAAACTTGTGTTTGAGCTCGTATTTATAGCCAAAAAAAATGATAATTAACAAACAATAAGTTAGTGCGCAAATACATCACAACAAGTGAAAATAACATAATTATACAAAAAGATTGATCTTCCTCAGGGATTGAACCCAGGCTACCAAGGTGAAATGCGCATTTAATGACAAAGTGATTACCACTGGGGTGGCTATACATCCATTGATGAATGTCACCCCAAAAATATATATGGAAAGTTTAAAACCCTAGCTAGGTGATTTAACAAGCAACCCAATTTACTTTAAATTTATAATTTCATAAAATAATTTAAACTTTTAAACTTAATTTTTTTAATATTATAGATGACATTAAAAATTTATATTATAAATTAATATTAATATTAATTATATAAATATTAATTAGATTATAAATTTATATTTTTTATGGTTAATAATAATAATAACTTAAATCAAAAAAGTAAATTAAAATTAAAATTAAAAAACAATTAAATTTTAAAATATGAAAACGAAAATATGTTATATAATAATTAAAAGGAAATTGAAAATGCAACAAACCCTAAAATAACTCTCATTCGCCAATTCAATTGGCGAAATCCCACAAAATACTCTCTTTCGCCAAACCAAATGGCGAATTACTTGTGATGCTGTTAGCCTAATTCGCCAAACCAATTGGCGAACGTCTGTTAGCCTAATTCCAAACATTGCCATTTTGGTATTTTTTTTGAAATGTTAATTTGTTTGGTAAATAAAAATTAATACATTACTACTTTAAAAAAAAATTCGACTATGTTGATGTTGTCTACAATTTGTGTATTATGTATCAATTCAACATATCAAATCAAAGTTATGTAACTTTCTCTCCATAAAGGTGGTTAATCCAGATCAAACATATTGGGAGAGGGCAATGATGGTGGCAGAGAAAAGTGAAAGAGTGATGGAGAGAGAAACAAAAGTTAATATAGTGAGTGGAGGGAAAACACAAAGTTGAAGTGAGGAAGTGGTTTAGGTTGCCACGTGTCTCCATCAAACATCTTGGGAGAGAGCGATGATTGGTGGGAAAGTTGATTTTGTGAAAATGATCAATAACAAACTGACACGTCTTAATTAATGAGTGGGGGAAAATGATAAAATAGATGTATTAATTGATTACCAATGATGTAATTATTTGGATGTGATTATGTGAATGGCATAGGAAGTTAATGTCAATTCAATTGTAATAGATTGACAGTTGATTTCAAAAAAATCTATCTTATTTATTCATATTTAAATTTATATATTTAAATTAGTTCTAATACTTGCTCCTTATTTTATAAGTGTTACTTTTGAAATAATTTTTTATTTATTTTTAATTGTCATTTGTAAAGTTTAAGATAATATTAAATGTATTTTTGTTAAAATTATTTTTAGATAATTATTATAGAGATAGAAAAAGTAAATTGAATTTAATAAATAATTAAAAATATTATAGATAAAAAAATAATTATTGTATAAAAAATAATAATATTGATTAGTTTTTTTTATACATAAAAAAATTAAAAAATAACACTTAAAAAAGAACAGAAAAAATATATGTTTTAGGTATGTAAACAAATTTTAAATAAAAAAAAAGGTTAAATTAAGAATAATATTATATCTTCTTATCCACGTCAGATGCTAAATATGTGTGAATTTTATAAACTTTATGATAAGTTATAAATAAATTGAGGTGAAACTAAAACATATTTTTGTTAATGCAGTCCTTCCACTACATCCCACTATCCAATATACGTTTATAACATTAAACAAGTGAAAAAAAAAAAAAAACTCTAATCATAATATGATGAAGGTTAATTAGAATAGCAAAATTTTAATCTAACAAATACACAATTACACCAACATTTTTTATTCAAATTATCGTATTTGTTGGAAGTACAATAATCAAAAGTCATGATAATTCATAATCACAACTAAAATGGCAATAAATCAATATTTGAGCCTTTGAAATTTTAATCTACATTATAATATACTATTGAATCAACTAAATAACTGTAATAAGTAGATTGGTCTGACTCGTCAAGATACTCAAAAGACAAAATGAAGTGAAAAATCATTTTTTTATGACGTTCTCATTGATAGTGTAGTGGAAGCACTGTATTAGAAGAAATTTGTTCATGTTTCACATTGACTTGTTTACAAAAGCTCACATACATTTGGACTAGTGTGTTAAGTGAATTGGGATGATATATGGGTTTTTGTCTTAGAAATTTTATTAAAATTTTTGAATCAATTAATTTTTAAGAAAACTTAATTAAAATAATTAATTATTAATTTATTTTGGAAAAAATATAACAAATTAATTATGATTTTTTAAATATAATTATTTATAATATTATTAAATAATATTATAAATATTACTACATATTAAATGAGTATGCTACATATAGAAAAGTGAGAAGGGAAAAATTCAGTAAAAAAATAAAATTGAGACTAAAAAGTTAAATTTTGAAATTAAGAATTAAAAAGTTAAGAACACGTAAATAAAATGACTAAAAGAGAATTTAAGCTTAAAATTAGGTTTAAATATTAAAATCCTAATAAATAGTCAAATAGTTTAAAAGAAAGTTTATATTTGAGAATAATATGAATTTTTATTTAAAGAAAGAATATTTCATATTTAAAAATATCAAGTGAAGTAGATAGAAGGCTAAGTTTATATGTATCAAAAATAATTATCCAAAAATCAAAAGAATAAACTTTACTTATTAAGTTTGTCTAGCTAGTTGAAAAACAAATAGAAAAGTAAAAGAATGAAACTCATAAAATAAAACAAAATAAATGAACCTAGCAGAAGAAAATTGAAAAGAGAAAAAGTTGATAAACCCGTTAATGAGACACCAACATCATTAAATAATGTTTGTTTAACAGAAAAGACAATGATCACACTCACACTTAAATGGTTTTAAAAAAATAAATAAAACAAACATGAGATATTATTTACTCATGAGAGTCCTGCCAAATAGTTATTAAAAATATCATAAAATTGCATGTTAGAATGTTAGAAGTATAAATCGTATTTTCTTCCTCTTCTTTTCTTATTAAATCGTGTTTAGGGAAGACAAAATAACATGTATTTGTGAATAAAATTTATTACGGATATATGTCATGTAGATTAATGGATATTTATAAATATAAAAAATGAATATTTAAATAATTATTTTTTAATTGATATAGATGCGAGTTTGATTATTTATGTTTGTCAATATTTGTATATGTTAATAAATTATAAATATAATTTATTTATTATACTCTGCATTTTCATTTTCGAAAAAAAATAGTCTTTTTTTTTGTTTTTGAAGTTTTTTATGAAGAAAACATTTCACATTCCATACAAATGTTTTTTAGGCCATTTCATATTTAAGTTTCTTCTATACTTCAGACATCACTTCAATAATTTCATCGTCCAACCATCCACTATTTCCCTTCCTCTGTCCAACTAGTGTCTCCCTTCCTACTCATTTATCGTCCGCTCTTTCACCATAAATCAAAATTATAATATCTTTCATTTTTTTTGGCTTAAAAATGAAACGTATGGATTATGTTTGAATGTTATTATGTTTTGGTTAAAAATCACAATACCTTCTTGTAATAAATTGGCAAACTCCTTAGAGAGAGAAAGATTTTCTTCACGCATCACACAAAAGTCGTCCTCAGCCTTCCTTTGACTTTCTTAAGATTGTTTTAGGGACTTCTATTCCTCTATCTTTTTTCAAGTAGAATATGAGGATTGATTCATTTTTGCTAAAATGTCCCTTACCTTAGATAAACACACTTGGATAGAAACTAAAGCCTCGTTCTTCTTAGTTACATCATGGGCAAACAACTTCACATTTTCAACCAGAGTATCGAGATACTCGAAAGGCTCCATGATGGTCTCCATAGCCATAAATAAGTTAGAAGCACCCCGAATCTTCTCAAGATATAAGTCTCATTTGACTCTAAGATAATCGACATGTTCTTTAAGCTTATTCTTCTCACGAAGAAGGCAGTCATGTAAGAAACCTCTCCCCATCCAGTAGCACCGAATTCTATAATAAGTGATGTCTAACGAGTATGATAGGAGAATTCATCCAACTCCCTTTTCCAAACTTCCTCGTATAGGCCCAAGAAAAAGTATAATCTTCGTCAAAAACTAAAGACCTAAAGCCTTTGTCCTTCCTCGGGCCAAGATGAGCTAACAACACACAATTTAAATATGTCGCAGTGAAAATCAGATATCAAGCTATTATATTAACTTGAATCACAAAACATTGAAGGTTCACCATCAAACTTTAATTTATCCAAAGGAAAGGGAAAAGATTGAATAAAACCCTAACTATGCAATGTAACAACAATGCAAAGAGATCTAAAGGTTCGAGGGTTGGTTATACTAAGGAAGGTATTAACACCCTAAGTATCTATAGTATCATATAGGAACCTCTTGAAAGTATTTGCGTTATGGTAATTTGCTTGCTAATGTTTGGAAATGTTTCTATTTTTGGGTTTTATGAGATAAGGAACCTAATGAGGTTTAATGCTAGTGTTCTCACCAAGACTTTGCAGTCTTATGCCTACGTATCCTAACATGGATGAAATTAGAGAAATCGTAGTTCACCTAACTACGGGTGAAGAACACTTGATAGTGATTAAGGTTCTAAAGGGAAAGGTAATTGTTTATAAAAATAACACTTACATGGCTTAACAAAGTCAAACAGTTTACAAACTCTAACCTAAGGCTATGTTGAAAGGTTAATGACTTAACTAGGTCAAAAGAGATAGTTGAGGTAAGGTTATACTACCTATGACATAAAGTCAACAAAAGGGATCTTTCCTTTGGATTTAGGCAACAAAAGGGAAGAAAGATGAAGAGAGAAAGCTAACAAGCTATCATCACTAGGGGATGACTTGACAAAGTCAAAATAAACATGAGTATATGGGTGATAATGGATGAGATGAACAAGAATGATATTCAAACATGATATCAAAGTAAACATCACATGATAAAGGATGACATTCAAACATGATATCAACTAAAGAATCATATGAGATGGAATGAGATATAACAAAGTCAAATGAACATGGTAACAATCAATACATGAAGGTGGGTATGGCAACATCTAAGACAAGACTTAACAAAGTCATAAATAGACATGGTAACAATAATAAACAAAGATATGACAACATTCAAGACTTAACAAAGTCATAAATCAACATGGCAACAATCAAGGTAAACACATAAGCATGAATGATACATAATCAAATGTGTATATGAAATGTGTTTCAAACAAGGAATAAGGTGTCATGGCATTTTAATATATTCATTCAAGGCATGTTCATGATAATAACATGTAAGTGTGAAACATGAACACATAAGTAACAACATGTGAGCATAGACATGGATGTAATTACATCAATCAAGTAATTAAGGGTACAAATATGTTATCAACATATAGTATATGGATATAACAATATCAACATGGATGAAGACAAGTATCAACACCTAGTTCATGGATATAACAATATCAACATGGATGAAAACAAGTATCAACATATATAGGAATGGTTCAAACATGAAACATATGAGGTAAGCATGGGATTATGTCACGATTAGGACATGGTTTAGGGTTGAAAACTAACACCACTTAATCATGAATACAATTCAAGATTTCAACAATTATGGATAAGTTTAAGATACCACTTAATCATGAATACAATTGAAGACATGGTTCAAGACACAAAGGTAACAACCAAGGGTTCATGTCAAAGGTTTATTGTGGTTACAACAAATCTAAGCATACAAAAGGTTTAAACATAACAAGAATGAAGTTTAAGAACCAAACAAAGTCATGGTGTAGATGCTTTTGATTGGCTGCATTTTGTGGCAAAATATTGATGGGTGTATGAATGTCATGACTGATGTTATGACATACATAATTAGTATTTTGCAGGGTAAGTTGGAATAGCTAAGAGCAACTTAAGTTGGATGTCATGCTGAATGTTATGACATCAAGTGTATGACATCAGGGCGCACATGTATTAGTTTCTAGTATTAGCCCAGGCTATACTTCAGGAAACATTTTAGGAAGCCTAATTATCTAAGGCGACATATCAGGCATTGCTAAGGATAACATGGAATGCCCCTGACTCAATTGGACGTGTGCAGTTTCATGAAGAGAGGTTTGTCTTGGGTAAACCTAACTTCAGTACGAAGGCCCAAGGACTATATGTTGCCTATATATATAGAAGCAGCAATCCTATTTGAAGACAGTTCTTGACAGGGTTTTAGAGAACGTGTATTTGTGAGTGAAGAATTTTGTTCTTCACGTGTGTTTGTGTGTCTTAGGATTACTTGTAAACCAAGCAATTATCTGATGTATGATTGTATTGGTCTAGAGTTCTTAAGCTGTCTGTTAAGTGTGTCACTCTAAAGCTTTTAAGCAAGAGTGTTGTGTCACTTGATCAAAGTTATGAAGCAAGATCAAGGTGTGTTTGAAGTGTGTCTTCAATTTTATTTGTAACTTTGAATTGGTTGATATCATTGCTGTGATTGAGGGGGAGTGAGTTGGTAACTCTGGCCTAGTGTTAGGCTGAAATATCATTGGGTAGGTCTTAAGTGAAGAGTGCAAACTGGTTGTTTGACTCTGAATTAACTCTACTAATAGTGAATTTTCTCCCTGACTTGGTAGCCCCCAAATATAGGTGTGGTTTACACTGAATTGGGTAAACAATTACTTATGTTATTTACTGTTTTCATTTACAGTTTGTCATTAAGTTGTGTAGTCTGTGTTACAGTAGATGTCATAACATTCGTGATAACATCCACTGTTGGGTAACTAGAATTTCAATTGGCCTCAGAGCAGGCACCCTGCCTGTTATTTTCTGGGTGAGATCTAGGGAAGATAAATTTTGGTACTATGGACAAGGATATAGGATTCATAAATAGACCACAATTTCTGGATGACTCAAATTATGATTGCTAAAAACCTATGATGATAGCCTTCTTGAAGTCTTTAGATAGCAAGGCATGGAGAGCTGCAAACTCAGGATGGGAACATCCAGTGAAGACTGATAAAGATGGATTATCTGTGTTAATACCTGAGGAAGAATGGACCAAAGAACAAGAGGCCTTGACTCTTGGGAATTCTAAGGCCTTGAATGCTCTATTCAATGGAATAAACAAGAACATTTTCAGACTGGTGCATCACTACGGACTGGCCAAAGAGGTTTGGGACACCCTCAAAACAACTCATGAAGGCACCTCAAAGGTCAAGATGTCAAGATTGCAGATGCTGACCACTAAATTTGAAAATCTGAGAATGAAGGAGGATGAGACTATTCATGAATTCTACATGAATATTCTTGAGATTGCCAATACCTCAAGAGTTTTAGGAGAAAAGATGCCTGAAGAAAAGCTTGTGAGGAAGATTCTAAGATCTTTTCCTAAGAGGTTTGCCATGAAAGTCACTGCTATTGTAGAAGCTCAGGATATATGCAGCATGAAAGTGGATGAACTCATTGGTTCTCTCTAAACTATTGAGATGGGAATGTATGATCAGGTTGAGAAGAAGAACAAAAGCATAGCCCTTGTCTCAAATACTGCAGATGACTCTGAGTAAGACAATAGTGAAAGTGAGGAGAATCTGTCAAAAGCAATAGCCTTGCTTGGAAGACAATTTAACAAACTGATCAAAAGAATAGATCACAAGTCTAGGTCTAATGACAAGAACACTTCTTCTGACATCAGCAGAAGAGGTAAAAATGAAGAAAGGCCCAACTAAGGCAAAGGAGTTCAATGTCAGGAATGTGAAGGATATGGGCACATAATAGCATAATGTTCCACCTATCTCAAGAAGCAAAAGAAGGGCCTAGCAGTCACTTGGTCTGATGGAGACTCGGAGAGTGGATCAGATGAAGAATCTGCCAAACATGTCACTGTTCTAAACAGTGTATGCATATCTGATGGTGACTCAAGTGAAAATGAGCTGACCTTTGATGAACTTGCAGCTTCATATAAGAAGTTATGCATCAAAAATGCAAAAATATATCAGCAAGGAGAGCAACAGAAGAAAAGCATAAGAGAATTAGAGGCTGAGAAACTGGATCATTTGGTAACCCTAGACTCTCTCAAAAGTAAGAGTGGTCATAAAGCAGGAAACAAGTCTGGTCTAGGATTTGTTGGTGAACATAAACCCATTTTGGGGTCCAAGAAGCCAAAGATTGAGAATTAGAGGTCAAATAGGATGTCACGACCAATGTCACAACATCAGGGAAACAGAAGCAAGAACCAGATCAAGAATAAATTCCAAGGTTATAGGTGTTACTACTGTGGAAGACTTGGACACATTAAACCTTTATGCTTCAGGTTACATGGATTCCCTAGTCACCCTTATCAAGGCAAATCCAAAAAGGGTATTCATGCCAAGAAACAACATCAAGTTAGACCCAAAAGGGATGCTCAGGTCAAGAAACAACAATGGGTTGTCAAGGAGGCTGCTCTAGTAGCCCATACCTCTCTTAGGATGCCAACCAAAGAAGACTGGTATTTTAACAGTGGTTGTTCTAGACACATGAATGGAATGGAGAATCTGTTGATGAACATAAAACCTCATTCCTCAAGCCATGTAACCTTTGGTGATGGTGATAGAGGAGAAGTCATAGGTGATGGAAAACTAGAGTGTCCTGGTGTTCCAGAATTGGAGAATGTCATGTTGTTTAAAGGACTGACTGTAAATCATATAAGTATCAGTCAGCTCTGTGACTAAGGTCTAAATGTCAAATTTACTAAGGGTAAATGTGTTGTCACCAATGAAGAAGGTGAGGAAGTCATGAGAGGGTCTAGAGCTAAGAACAATTGTTACTTATGGGATCCTAAAAGTAACTTGAATATTTGTCCCTTAACCAGAGAAGAAAAGGAGGATAAATTGTGGAATAAAAAGGGTGGACATCTTCCAAGGATAAAGAAGACCATATCCAAGGAAGCAGTAGGAGGAACTTCAAAGCTAACAGGTTGTGTTAAATGTCAGGCTGGTAGGCAAGTCAAGAAAGGACATCCAAAAGATGGACATCATAGAAACCTAGACCTGTTATACTGGAACTTGATGGAGTCCATGACAAGTGATCATAAAGGAAGCAATGTCACTCAGGATGTCATTACTTTGTACTGTGACATTAAGAGTAACATCAGTATAAACTCAGGTCAGTCTAAAAGAGTCAGACATAGGGATAATAGGCATCAATTTGGAAAGGTTCGTGTGAAGCTTGAGAACACTGATTTACATAGTGCTGACATGGTTACCAGAGGTCACAAGGCTACTCAATTTGAAAATTCATAAAGTAAGTTAAGGACGTTCCTTTATGAGAATTTATAGCAATTAGTGATAACTGGGAATTGTATTTTGAAAATTAATCATCTGGTGATTGGTCAAAATATTAAGTTCTCTCCTCTTGTGCAATATTACCCCTCTAGCACATACACTCAAGACCTTACTACATTTGGTGCCCATACAAACTCTTCATCTTCCATACTTCTTCCAACAGGCACAAAAACCCTCTCTCGCGCGATCAAAGTCTTCATAAATGTCTCAACATCCAAAATCTCCCCCTTCCAAAAAGATTAACATCATCGTTAATGCAGATGTTGATGCTAGAACTGATTCTAGCAACCCTAACGAGGTCCTTGTGGTAGCTCCTCTGCGCATGCTAACCCCAGAAGGACTGATGGTGAAGAAACCACGGTCTTCACATGCAAGAAGACCTAAAGACCTAGTCACAGGTCTGGCTTCTCACTCTACAACCTCCATTCCTAATGATGATATCAATGGGGAAGAAGCTAGGCAAATCCATAACACCATTGCCAATTTGGTATCCAGGGTTCTGAGTGAGCCACGTGATGTGCCAAGAATATCTATTCCCCCTAACACTGAAGGTTCTGCTCCTCATCTAGATGAACAAGCTGATGTCATTCATGGTGTTAAAACCTTAGAAACAACTTCACAAAAGGACACTGACAAGGGTCAAGCCTCTGAAAATAATGATGATCACATGCAACGTGATAAAAATGATGCTGATGAGGTTCAGAAGGAGAATGTTGATGTTGTGAACCTTGATGAGTATTCAGACAATGATCTGATTACCACAATCAACCCTAGCATAGCCAAAAGGCTCATGACTAGGAAAGGGAAGAAGGTTGTTGTGCAGAACACTCCTGCAAAGAAAGCTGGGACAAAGAGAACTCTGGTTGGCCCTACTGTTGCACCCCAAAATTTGACCAACATTTATTTACCCATCAAGTGTTCAAGGGTTGATACCTTTGTCAGAAAGCTCAAGAGATCCTCAGAGGAATTGGTTGAAACCTAAGTTGTGTGTCTCATAACTTGAGAGTTGTGGGAGCTCCTCAGATGATTCTGAGACCATGAGGATGGACTGGAAGCTTTGAGAAAGCTCATGAGATGTCTTGAAAGCCATCATGAGGCCCAGAGAGGTCATTATGCAAGAATTTAGAAGATTCAACCATGAGTGGTAGAATTAGGGTTTGACTGGGTCAACCCTAAGTCAACTGATGATTTGGAGAAGGTTGAGACCTAATCCAAGGGCCATGTGATCATGGAGTGATGTATTGAGATACTATAAGGATGATTCCTAGACCAACTCATCATGATTGAGGAGTTTGAGAAGTTTTAAGCTAGGGTTTCTAAGGATTGACAGTGTAAAATCCCCTAGTTTGATCCCTATCTTCCAGGCAGTTTTAGCTCAAGATGTGATTGTCATCTCATCTTCCCCACAACATGAATGTTGTAGAGCTTGTTATTAGCTTTAATTTGAGTGGTAGAAGTCCTTTATAGGATTTGTGGAGCTCAAGTTATGGTTTTGACAAATTACAGGTCATCTGAGGTATGTGAATCTGGGTCCTTGAAAGTCACCCAACTTGCAGACAACTTTTTCCCTAGTAGGATGATTCCTATGATCTCTTGGTCAACATGAATGTTGAAGAGCATCTTCTTAGCTTTCTGTAGAGTACTAGAAGTCCTTGACAGGATTTATAGAACTCAACTTATGGCTTTGACAAGCCAAGGGCATTTTGGTCATTTGGAAGTTATAGGTCATTTCAAGCATATGGCCATATCTCCTACTTCCAAGCTTCAAATGGAAAACTATTCAACATCAAACTTGCTTAGAATGATGTTTTAAGGCTAGTAGGGTGGTCATGAGATGTTGGAAAGGCTCATATCAAAAAGTGATAAAAATGGCCTAAAAATGAGGCATAAGTTAATTCAAGTGAAATGGAAAATCATAAATCCCAAGTTCTAAATCCTAACCATGTCATATGATAGGCCATTTTGACTCCAAATGACATTCTAAGAGCAATGGTTCAGCCACAATTTTGATTTGAGGCTTGGATCATAGGGTTGCTTTGTAATTTGATTGCTTGCATAATGGGGTACCAAACCAAAACAAAGAAAAGCTTAATAAACAAGGTGTTTATGCATTGTATCTTGTCTTAAATATCATGTAAGGAGAAATTCAAGTTGGTTAACAAGGATTACAAGCATTTTGCATGAGATATCATACAAGGAGAAATGGAAATGCAAAATACCATGTCATGGAAAATTCAAGTTCTTACTAGATGGTTCTAGGAGGTTCTAGACCTTTCTAAACCTCTCTTTATATTGAATACAACTTCCATTGGTGAAGGGTTGGTGATAGTTGGTGTTAATTGTGGAAGAGCATAGAGATTGAAATCCAAAAACTCCATTTGCAAATTGCATTGAATCTTCATATTCTTCTTCATTACCATTCCATTTTTCTTCACAAATCATCTCCATAAACATTTCTGATTGTGTTCATATTGATTTGCAACTCCATTGATGAAGATTTGAAGGCTTTCACGTTGAATTTGCAAGGGAGCAAATTGCATTGGATCTTGGAGTACAAGTCCTCTACATCAAATCTTGTGCAAGCAGAGGAATGTTCATCAGCTAGGGAGTGTTCTTGAGGATCTACAAGGCTTGGATTGAAGAATTTCATCACCTACCATTTCAAGGAGCAAGGTATGAAAAACCACTTATATACCCTAATTTAGGCATGGCTAGGGCTAATTATTAGTGTAAAACCATTAGAGACAATTAGGTGATTCATTTTGATGAGTTTGGGACTGATTGGAGAGGTTTCATCCATGGTGGTCAATTCTTGATGGAGTTAGAACATGCTGTATATTGGATGATAATGCTAGATTAATGGTTGGTTTTAATGAGTGCAACATGAGGATCATTTTTGTATAAAGAATGTTGAGTTTGGTGAAGGTCGAAACTTGATGATATTTTGAGGTTGGTTTGGTTATGCATTCGGTTTGCACGATTTAGGTTGTTTCAATACAAACCAATGACATGGTTGTGTTCTACGTGAAAAATAGAACAAGATTGGTTCTTATATCGTGGGATTTGGTAGAGAGATGAGTGAGCACGATGAGCTGGAAGTTTCGTGCATGGAAGTGTGTTTCATGGTTGCAGAAACCCTAATCCATCCAAGGAAGAAGATGACTTTTCTGTCGTCAGATCATGCGTGACCTTTTGACCAAGAAGAAGCATCCAACGACTCAAATTCAATTTCGAAATGGAGGGAAGAAATAGCAGCGTCGAAACGCGGCGTTTCATTAACCCCTATCATGGGCTTAAGTGAAATTTTGTCTATCCCCACCCCCCTTCTGAGGCCCATCACGAAATGAACTGTATATCCATGCTATTCACACCGCGATTTTATTCTTTTTCCTTTATTTTAATTTGTTTTTCTGAGTTTAAAATGGGCCCAGCGCGCCCTACTTTTGGCACCCCACCTTCTGAGCCCACCAATAATTAGAACTGAATAGCATTACTTTCTACACCCCATGCATTAATTCCATTTTATATTTTACTCCAAATTTTATTTTACTTTAAAAATTCATATAAAATTGGAAAATCCATATTTTTTAATGGGACTTTTTTTCCCACTTTCCATTTTCTGTCTAGAAAAATATAAAATCATAAAATTTCCATTTTATTTCAGTTTTATATTTTTTGCATATTTTCTCATTTAATTGCTTTTTTTAATTCTTTTAGTTGGCATGTGAACTTGTAGAATTTAGTTAGAGTAGCTCCCTTAGGATTTTTAATTCAATCTTTTTAGGGTAGTTAGATGAATGTTTTAGGCTCCCCCTGAATTAATGCCATATTTTTGTGATGATTTTTAGGATAGTTTTGATTAGGTAATTCTAGGTAGTGTAGAATTAGGTTAAAACTTCAACATAGGTCCATAACAACTTTAGATTTTGGGTTTGTAGGACAATTTAGGCTATGGGGCATATATGGGACTTAAGGGTAGGTAGGTAGGAGCCCTTAGAAATTATATTAGGATTTAATATAATAGTATGTTATTTTTAGTTGATTTTTGTATTGAATGATGGTTTGTGCTGCCTTTAGGGCATGTTTGTTTAGTTTGCTTTGCTTTGGAGTTTTCCTTTGGTTTGAGGAGCTTGGTATCTCTTTGTGGAGCATGGCTGAAGACTTGAAGAGGCATGGAGGAGCTTGAGGAGCTTGTTCTTCTTTTTTTTGTTTTGTTTTAGGATTAGGATTAGGAAGAGCTTAGATGTAGAAAACTTCTTTCTCAAACATGGATGGTATCATTCACCTCCATTCCTCCCTATGATTCAAAGTCCTTCCCTGGTATACACCTCCCTCCTTTGGAGGGATAAGTGCTATACCTAGGAGGTAGAACTTTTGAGGGAACCCTTCATTTGATATTGAACCCTTAAAGGTCACCTTTGGTGATCAATAAGCAGTTCAATATCCCCCAGCTTATCCAGTAAGTGATTTTCTCTGGTTTTGATTGTCTTGAGAGATGCTGAGCCTGAGCATGAGGATGAAGACTTCATTGAAGAGCATGAAGATCAAGTTGATACTTGAAGATCCCTGAAGATTAGGTGAAGCCTGAAGGTGGAGCTGATCAAAGAAGCTGAAGCTTAAGGGAGAAGATGAGTTGAAACTCATGATGTAGGGTTAGAACCTGGAAAAGCAATTGATGATTGAAGTCTGAAGACCGAGTTGCTGCTGGAGGAGCTGAGGCTTTCTTCTGTTTTCTTTTCTGTATTGTGTGTTTTGCTTGATTTGTCTATTGCATTAGAATAAGTTCATCTAGAATAAGTAGAATCTAGGAGCATGATTGCATTAGAGGTTGAGTTGCTCCCTCTGCTTGTATTGTTATTGTGTGGCTTTGCTTGCGGGTATTCGGTAGAGCCTAGCTCCCTTGCCTATGTGGTTTGTTTGCCTGATGGCATTTCATTTCATTTTATCTGTATGATTGCAGTTTACTGTTTATTGCTTGATAGCATGTTGTTTATATTTCAGTATGATTACTGTTATTTCATTTTGGCTTGAGGTTGAGATGAGCTTGTGGAGGCTGAAGCCCCACACACATTTCCTCCCTCACTTGCATTGCATGCATTTTAATGTTGAGCTGATGCTTTGTCTGTTTTGGTGTATCATTGACATGATCCCTTAGGACTCTCATTTCCTTTGATAAGGATTTGATGATAGAATTTTAGGTTGAAACCTATGCATGATAACTTCTAGGAGTTCCCTGTTCAAACCTCAACCATAGGATGAATCCATGGCATGATAACAGTAGGACTTGATAGTCTCCCTCCTAGTTGCGCCTGTTCTCTTCTCATCTCAAAACAGTTTAAGATACAGTAATCATGAATGATTTCTTTCGTACGTTACGAGCCTTAAGCTATCTGAGAAAGGATTGTGGGAGAGTTTCTTTTCCACAGTCTAGATGTTTAGTATGGTACCCTTTGGGTGACATGCGACGCATTCACTCTCAGGTCATAGTCTCTAGTGCGGTTGAAATTGCAAACACAATAAAAAACACTTCTTTCGTAAAAGACAGGAAATAAACCGTAGTTTCCCGAACTACATGAGCTCTGATCTCTCATGCCTGTTGAGAGTACGTAGGCACAAGATGGCGATGTCTTGGCGAGCTACCTTCCCCCATAACCCTTCGTAAGCCGAACTACGTTAACTCTGATTTCTCATTCTCTGATGAGAATACGTAGGCATAAAGTGCGACGCTTTGCCGAGTCATTTTTCTTTTCTTTTTCAGCCAGCCTTGATAGGTAGATAGATTAAAACCAACCCGTCCAAGTAAACACAACAAGCGAGGATCCCGTCGAGTACGACGGACGTGAGGGGTGCTAATACCTTCCCCTTGCGTAACCAACTCCCGAACCCAGACAATGGTTGCGACGACCTTGTCTTACCCTTTTTCGTTAGGTTTTTCCGATCGTTTCCTTTCTCGTTCTGAGGAATAAATAACGAAAGGTGGCGACTCTTTTGTCATGCCGGCACCTTATTTTCGCGAAAGCGACAGCTGGCGACTCTGCTGGGGACCGAACCCAGAGTCTCTGGTTCTCCGGTTCCCTATGAGAGTCAATCCTAACGCTTGTATGTTTACCTGCTGGGTTGCATTTATTTATCGCATTTTACTTCTCGCACTTTATTTCCCGCATTTTATTTTCAGTATAATATGATTATTTGTGCTGTTGTGGGATGGGAGTTCTGATGAGTGAGAAGCCAGACCCAGGCTTGAGTGCACTATAGACTTAGAGTGGAAATTAGTGGG
Source organism: Lathyrus sativus (assembly GCA_963859935.3). Classification (NCBI taxonomy): domain Eukaryota; kingdom Viridiplantae; phylum Streptophyta; class Magnoliopsida; order Fabales; family Fabaceae; genus Lathyrus; species Lathyrus sativus. Next base: position 604,514,844 of record OZ012741.1, on the reverse strand, counting down.
CGCGTGCTTGCTTTGCAGGCACTAGTGTCTCATGAAATCCACGCTCAGACGAGGTTCATCCGGTTGGCTTCACTTTCAACCCTTTGGGTTGAGACGGTCGCTGGTTTGGTGGATTGTCGACTCTGGGGACCGATCATTTGTGATTCAGCTAAGTGAGGCCGCTTCATGAGCTGGTGATGCCACACCTTCTGGGTATCGTATCACCCCTCTTGAAAGTCTGTGACGCTGATGAACGCATAGGATGCCGTACCTTGAGTCAGTTTAGGTCCATACCTGTGAGTGGGATTGGGTCTATTGCAGGAAACTTTGACCTCCAGACCACCTGGTTTTCTTGACAGCGAATCAGTTTTGTTGGTACCAGGGTTTCTCAGTTGCAGATTTGTCTGTTCTTGATAGAGCAGGTTTTGATCAGAGGATCTTATCATCAGATGTGTGTCTGTTCTTGATAGAGCAGAGTATTGTCATCAGTTGTTTGTTCTTGATAGAGCAGTTTTTGGGTCTGAAGATCTCATCAGCAGTTGTGTGTTTGTTCTTTGTTAGAGCAGATTGTTGATTTGGGGTCTGAAGACTTCATCAGCAGATATTTCTTGATCATACATCCGAGGTCCTTATTATCAGACATTTGTTCTTGACAGAGCAGAATTATGATCCTATGTATATGGTCCTATCAGATGGTTGTTCTTGGCAGATCAGATCTGTGGTCCTACACCGGGGTTTTCTTCTCATCAGTGATTGTTGATACAGAATCTCCACAACAGCAGTTACCTGGATATATTATTGCATGACTGCATTTTGCATTAGTTCGCATATTCATTTTGCATTCCATTAGCAGGTGTCTGTGCTGCAGGCGCATTTCGTACCCTGATTCTGGTGTCCCGAGCAATATGAGATATTTTCTTCCATGAATGGATCCGGTCTTATCACTGCATTGACACTATGTTGGCACGTTGACACCAGAATTAGGGGTGATCTCCTAAACGTACAGACACCCATGGCATTAGCATAATTCATCTCGCATGACGGAAGTCGGGGCTTGTCTTCTAACCCTTGTGTTTGCAGGTTTGACTCCGAATCGAGCAACTCAGACTAATGGAGCAGGTACAAGTTGAGTTGGGGAAAATCCAAAGCCAGTTGGGGCAGGTCATGAATGACATGCAGGCAGTGCGCCTGGACCAGCAAGTACTCAGAGAAGAGAATCAGCAGCTGCAGAATCAGTTGAGCTTTCTCATGGGAGTGGTGAGAAGTATGCTAAAAAAGGAGAGTGGTCGAGCACCCGAGGTGGAGACCAAAGTGCTTCCTCCATTGCCGTCAGTGCCACCTGTGCGGAAGTCAAGTGGACCTCATGGATCCTCTACACGGCATGAAGCTCAAGACCTGTCTCGTCAGCAGCCGCGCCAGGCATCTCAGAATAACCCTGAAGGTCATAATCAAAAGAAGAAGCTACTTGATAGAGCTGTGGACCCAATACCTGTGAGTTATGCCCAGCTGTTGCCACTGTTGGTTCAGAACCATGTCCTCAAGCTTCGGACTTTGGATCCACCGGATGACGTGTCATCAGACGTCGATCTCAGCACACATTGTGATTTCCACTCAGGAGCACCGGGGCACCATGTTGAAACATGTAAGGCTCTCAAGAATAAGATTCAAGACCTTATTGACTCAAGGACAATTAGGTTCGTGCCGGGCGGCATGAGAGCATCGGGAAAGTTTATCTCGTACCCTGCAGAAGAGGTGAATGATTCCACTCCTTTGCCTGAAGCTGAGAAAGATCTTGAATATGTCCCGTGACTTTTGGTGACTGAATTGCCTTGCTCGCAGTTTCTACCTGGATCAAGTTCAAGGACGCAAGCGCCTAAACAAGGGACCGTTGCTGTAATACCCCAAATTTTGCCCTAAGATTAGTCGTTTCATCTTGCATCCCATTTCATTATGCATTGCGTTTAAACTAACCACTAACGGGTGGTGCAGTTGTTTGATTGTTGCAAGAAAATATTATGTGGCGCGCTCTTTTAGTTTACAAGGTTTCTAGTGCCACTTTATTTTGAATGAATAAAATAGCACAATTGGCAAGAGACCCTGTGTAAGGAGTTGTGAGTGTGAGAGGTTGAGAGCTCGAATCTCACCTTCTTCACTTTTTGTTTTGTTTCTTTTATTTTATTTTTAATTGTTTGAATTTTATTTAGTTTTAACTAATTATTTAAGTTGGGCTTTAAATTGGGAATTAGGTTAGAGTTAACCCTAATTTGTTACCTATATAAACATAAGTTGTGTTTGAGAAAGGGAAGAGGAGACAAAAGAAAAAATGCCGGCCGTTCTCAGGACTTATCAGAAGAGAGGAGATTTTCAAAAAAACCTTCAAAGCTTCATCACCAGCGGAATCACCAACAAACCATAACTCGTAAGATTTCGTCAATATCACATTTGGTTTCTGTTATTCTTCTTTTTTTTTACAGGAAAAAGAGAAGATTATGGCGAAGCAAGGAAGAAGAAGATGCAAAAACAGTCATGCAAAAGGAAAAGAAAAAACTTCAAAACTTCATCAATGGGGGAGCCGCCGCCGCTATGAAGAAGAATGGTTAAAGATGAAAAACCTAAAAAACGCGTTCAGTAACATGATAATCCCCCTCTTATTTCTCATTTTCTTCCTCCTATTCTTTTATTTATTGTATTATTGTTATATTATTATTAGTATTTTATTATTACTGTAGTATATAATTTTCATAATGCAGGTTAATGAAAACTGTTAAAATCAAAATATTTCTAATTGTTAATCTCATTAACTTAGTTTACTTAAGTTAATTAAAATATTAAAAAAAAAATTAAACCATTTTTTAAGCTAAAATCATAAAATTAAAATTAAACCTTGTTTTTAAAATTAAGACTCATATTTAAAACTTAAAATTAAAAATCATTTTTAAAAATAAATTTAAAAAACATTTTTTAACTTTAAAAAGTAAAACATTTTTTTGCTTTAAAATTTAAAACATTGTGTAAACATTAAAATTAAAACATTTTACAAAAATTAAAACTAACTTTTTTCATCAAAAACCTTAAACTTAAAGCATTTTTTAATCAAATTAAAACTAATTTTTAAATAAAAACATTAAAACCAAATTAAGTTCTCCTTTTAAATGAAAAAATTAATTCTTCCCTTTAAATAAAATTCAAAAAAATAAAGTTTTTGATTTAGCCGCTTCATTTTCGTCTAACCCTCATTAGTTTGTTCGTTGCAGCTCCTCAATATTTCATTTGTTCGTACTATTTTTTTGTTTCATGGATGTAATTTATGCGAGGTCATGATCGCAGTTATTTTTATTTTTGCATTTTTTTGGGATTTGTAATTTACGTGAGTGATCGTCGCGATGCTTCTTTTACCGCTTTCTTTATTTTTCCGTATTTTAATTCTGCCGTACGATATTTTGTCTGTTTGCATGTTTTTACCGTTAGGATTCCTTCCAAAGGAATTAGGTTTAGTCGTTTGACCGCCGAGTCAATAACCCTAATTTTTGATCGTTTCACACTCTAATAGCCTAGGTGTCCCGCCGTGGACGAAAATACCCTTTACCCTAACTTTAAGTCAAAGAGTCGCCGTACTCTGTTTTAGGGTTTCCCGCCGTGAAATCCCTAATTTCAACCCTAATTTTAATTCAACTTTTCAACATAGAAATAAGAGTGTCAAAATTATGCGTAAGCGTGTCCTTAAGATACGTTTATTCCCCATTGAAACCTTGACCATAGTCAAGACGTTTCTAACCTCCCTTTCGAGGGGAACTACGATTACTCTGATTCCATTCCCTATCCAGGATACGTAGGCACAAGATGCGACGTCTTGCCGAGTAAACTTAGGAATAACCCTTAGGTCTTTTAGGTCACTCTATCCCTTAGCTCAGTATATACATTTAAAACAGATAATAAAAAAGCATACAATAAACAAAAGGTTCCTGTAGAGTACTACAGAAGTTTAGAGTGCTAGTACCTTCCCTAAGCTTAACCAACCCCTTACCTAGGTCTCTCCCCACATTGTGTTTACGATGCAAAAATAGGTTTTCCCTCTTTTGACCTTTTCCTTCGGATAAATCAAAGAGCGGTTGTGAATTAAGAATTGTGATTCAAACTAATTAATAGTTTGCTATCCTATTTCCACCGCAACAGTTGCCATTCAGAAACGACGACCTCTTTCTCCTTGGCGGAAAGAATACCAGCACCAGAATCGAAAGAGGCCTCGCAACCACTTGGAACGAAGGAATGCTCCTTTCCATCCAGTGCTTGTGCCGTATAGCCAGATTCTTCCACAGTTGATTCAGAATTCTTTTGTGGAACCGAAAGCTCTCAAGCCCGTGCCAGAGCCTTACCCTCCATGGTACAATCCCCACGCTCATTGTGGTTACCATGGTGGATCTCCGGGGCATTCAACTGAAGATTGCAAGGTTTTTCAGGCGAAAGTGCAACAGTTGATCGATAAAGGGTGCATTTCCTTTCCAGAAGGAGTTTTGGTTGTGCACGACAACCTCTCAGCTGTCTGAGCTCGCAGATTCAGAGGGTTATTTCCAGAAGCCAGTGGTCCAGACGGGCAGACGTCCTCAGCATTGGCAGTCCTCGGACTCTTTATCATTTGCATTTGTAGTTTCTTTTCTGTTAGTTACTACTTGCTGTTAAACATTGTATGTTTCGAATGGTAATGTTAATAAATTGACTATGCATTTTTTCTGAACTAATCATGTCGTTGTCACTCATTTACTGCATTGCACTGACACTTGCATTTTATTCACTCCACTTTATCACTATGATTAGCAAAGATTGGAGGGAGGATGATGAAACTAAATACTCATAAGCGATGATTGTATGCTTTCAGATAAAACCTTGCCGATGACATACAAGGCATTGTTTCAAAACCTTGCCGATGACGTACAAGGCATTGTTTCATAAGCGATGATTGTATGCTTTCAGATAAAACCTTGCAGTCGTGAAAACTTTTACTATTTTCAATTGGAGTATGTGATACTGGGGACCGTAGTACCTTAACACCACTTTGGCCTTATATAGGACGTAGTGCGGGAACTATGTGGGAGTAGTCCTACAATAGTTGCTACGCGATGCTACACTCAAAAGAGGTTCTCTTGAGAATATTATCGACCCCCCGAGTTAGTTGGAAAGTTGATAATATCCGAAGGATGGACTAATGACTTTGGGCACTTCTTAAAACCCTGTTCTGCAGGTACAACTAACCTTATTACCTACCTTATTGGGATGGGTATACCCTAACTCCTTACATATACCTTTAACCTAGGACTTTGTATATATGCATTGCATCCATAAGACATCACATTGCATCACATGTCATGGAATTCAAATTTTATTTATGACTATTGCAGGATACCATGGAAAACAAAAAAAAAACTTTGAGATATTCTTTTAAAGGACTTAAGTTAGATGACCTAAGGAAGCTAGGAGCTTTGGTTCAAGATTAACAAAGGATCTAGAAACAAGTATGGAAGGCCGTTATTTTTGTTGAAACCTCAAGTAGACGAAGGTTTCCTTTCAACTTTGTTACAGTTCTAGGATCCAGATTATATTTTCCTTACATCCCTCGAGTATCAGCTTTTACCTATTCTGAAGGAGTGTTCGTTCCCTTTCTTGGAGAAAGACCCTAAAGGACAAGACCGTTGCTAAAGCTATATGCTCGAAGTTATCTGACATCAAGGACACTAATCACCAACAGTTGTGGAAACTTTTCCAACGTACCCTTGTTTGGTTTCAATGGAGGATTTATTTTCCTCCAACTCTCGATCAATCTTTTAAAGATAGGCGCATCCTAAAAAAAAAAGAAGGCCCAGCTAGAAGAGCAGATCAAGGGGCAAAACAGGAAGCTTCCTTAGGGTCATTATTAGCTTTTATTTAGCTATTATGTCAAGACTTTCTAAGAATGTTATTTGTAATCCGTTTTCAAATTAATAAATAAAGTTTTGGTATTCTGCAATATTCGAAAATATTTGAAATCCATGAAATTATTTTTTCATTTTAGCATCATATTTTGCATTGCATGTGTCTCTCGGTTTCTCATACTCGGTTCCCTCGCCTTCCAGTTTCGTCACCCTAGGTCCTCCACATCAGTACAATACTAGAGCCCAAGCTCGAAAAAGGATGGAAGAATAAGCTCAAGAGATCGACCGTGTCAGCCAGGAACTCGAAGATCTTCGAGGAAGTGTGGGGCAGATTATGGAGATGTTGTAAGCCCTTAAGGTGAAGATGGATAATCAATCTACTGTTGTTTCTGAGATTACCAATGCTGTTGTGGGTCCTCAACCAGTTGTTACTGTCGAGAACATACCTCCTTAGAATCGTTAATCCAGTTCAGTGAATTCTACTGTTGCTCAACCAGTTCGACGAGTTACTCCTCCGAAGTGCAAAACTCCGAGAAACCGCTCGATGGCTACTCATCAACCTTGGCAACCTCCGCAGAAGTATGTTCAAGGTTATCCAGTTCAGTATGCTCCACAACCATATGTAGCTACTGTTGCACCTCCTTTTAGTCAGCAATTTCCTACATATCAGCCTGTGCAATCGGCTCCGGTCTATCAGCATCCGGTTTATCAACAACCTCCTATTTATCAGCCTGCACAAGCTCCTGTCAACTGTCAACGAGTGCCCAAAGCTCCCGTGTGCCAACCATCAGAGGAGACGATACCTCGTCAAAATAGGAGACCATACAAGCCTTATCCTCTGATCCCAATGATGTTTATTGAGTTGTATCCTTTCTTAGTCCAACGAGGTCGGGTTGTTACCTGAACTTTGGGTCCACCTCCCAATCCGGTACCTGTCAATTACAACGCCGCCGCTCATTGTTTATTTCATGAGGGTGCGCCTGGTCACAATTTGGAAGGATGTTACGCGCTTAAGGATATTGTCAGAGATTTGCTAGAAAAGAAGGTCCTGTCTTTTGAGGATCCTCAGCCGAAAGTCAAGACTCCTCTCAGGGCGTCCCAGGGGCCAAAATCAAGCTCTGCAAAGCCTATTTTCAACAGATCTCAGCCAGTGATGCATATAGTGAATCATTCGAAGCCGGTAGTTCTTCAGATGCCTAGTCCTTTTCATTTCATCAATCCTCAAGATGATGCGACCCCGACCAACAGAGAATCTGGGAGAGTTATTCTGAGTGAAGATTTGAAGACCGATAATAAAGTAATGACAGACGTAGTTGGGGCAAGCAAGACGGCTCCTTCCAGTGAAGCTCCGCCAGAGGAAACCACTACCATGCCGGTCTCAGATGCGAAGACTTCATAAACACATTTTGAAGGACTTTGAGACATTACATTTTGCTTATTTATATGTTTTTGTTTCTTTGATTAAGCATAATTAGCATGTACAAACTTGTTATTTTGATTAATTGATGCAATAATGTTTGTCTTGAATTAATCCATTCGTTTCACTCATTAAAAATATTTTTTCATAAACTTATAATGCCAACTATACCCGATCTCGCTTTGATAGAGAATTGGGAGGAGGATGACGAACCAAAACATCAAATCTCTTGTCGTATGCTTCCAATTGAAACTTGCTGATGATGTAAGGCATTGTTTCAAATCCCAAACAATGGAGATATAAGGATGATAACCCCTCTTTAACCCCCTTGAGCCTTGAAGTAGGAGTTTTCTTCTTTTCCAAATTAAAACCCTCATCTTAACCTGGGGCAGGATAGTTTTTCAGTTAAATCGATTGAGCGCTCAGACTCTCAAAAAGGAGGAGTGAACCTTCGAGAATTTATCCTTAAACATCCTATGGAGTTAGAAGTTAATGACTATCCCTAAAGAGTGGGGCAGTCACAAGCCTTTCAAAAGAGTCACACGACTTAGTCAACAAAAATAAAAAATATATAGCCCGCTAAGTCAAAACCTATGAAGGAGACTTAGGCAAAACTGGGGCATCCCGCTGGACTCCAAAGTCAAATCCAAAGACACCGCCCAGGTAAAAGTTAGGGAATGAAAAAGATATAATAAAAACAAGGGATTACCATAAAGAATCCCCAATAAAGAGCAAAGTCGTGAGATTTAAAAAACCAAAAAGACAATAGCTAAGTGACTGCCAGGTCCAAAGCCTTGATAAGTTCTCGACCATATCAAATCCGATTGAGATATGGGTGCTCGTATCCCATTAACTGAATAGGATTGGAGAACATCATGAAGAATGGGTGGGTGCAAATAACATTTTGAGCCTTTATCCTTTGTTTCTTAAACTGTGAACCAAGCCGCGATACAACCTTTAAAAGACCTAATTGAAGTAGGAATTCTTTTGGAAGCATACTCGACGAGATAACGTTTCCTGACTCCTACGAGCTATGCTCAATTTACGGTTGGCATTACAAGTTAAATTCATATCCTAGCTACGCGACTTCAGTCACGAGTTATAGCGATATCTTTTTTTCAAAATGAAAACAAAAAAATTTTCAAGACAAATGTTGTTGCATTGATAGTTTCAGGATAGCATTTCGCGCGTGTTGATTGTGCTTGATATCATAGAAACTTACATACGTACATCCACAATGGAACTTGAAGATTCTGCTAAACAGGGGCAAGTGATTTCCAACTCACTTACTGATCGAGCATGACGTACTTAAGAGCTATTCTTGTAGACTCAGTCGTAACACGGTTAATCCGTGCTAGTTACGTCTAGATCTGACAAATCTCTCCAAGAGTTTGAAAACAGTGGGGAAATCGAACCCTATGTTCTCTGTAAAATCTTCTCGAGATGACTCTCTCATACAGCAGGTACTCTAGGGCATATTGTTTTTCAAAATGGCGACTATCCCGAAGTCCATTAAGATCAAAACTAGCTTGTTTCACGACATCCTTCATGCACCCGATGGATTTTACTCCCAGAGGTCTTCATTCCCCAGTAAATCTCATCGTTGCAGAATCTGCATCTTAACCATTGCCTCAACACAGTCCCCAGAGAGACTTTAAGCCGACACAGTCCCCAGCGAGACTATAAGCTGACAACACTTTAGACCGAGCCGGTAATCTCCAAGACAGCAGAGATCATACCAGCATCTTCCCAGTAACAGTCCCCAACGAGACTTTAAGATGACAACACTTTTGGGATCCATCCGATAAATCCCCAGTGACTCTCAAGACTGCAGAGATATCCCCGGTATCCTCCAAGTGATATATGTTCTTGAACCCCATTCTCAGCGGAATTATCTGTTCCTTAGTGAAATTGCCTTACTTTCCTCAGGAAATACTTCCCAGGAGACTTCCATATTCTCCCCAAGAGGTCAAGATACCTTCCCCAAGAATGTCTGTTGATTTCTCCCCAGTAAGTCTGATGAACTCTCCGCAGGAAAGTTTGATATATCTTATCCCCAGTCGGATATACCTTTTCCCCAAGAAGCCGAGGTACTTTTCCCAGGAAGTTGTTACGCTATCTCTATGAAGCTGCCTAATTCCACACCTTCCCCATTCAGCGGATATTTATTTTATCCCCGGAAGTCTCTGATCCTAAGAGTTCTTTGAGCTGATTATGGTTCATGATAGCAATCCCTCACGTGAAGTCATGAAATCTTATCCCCATGTGGAGGTCATGAATCCCCAGTTGAAGTCAGGGCATCATACTCTCCGGTGAAGTCGTATCGCATCCCCATGTGGAAGTCATGAGATTTTCTCCCCAGGGAAATTTTAACTTTGAAGCCAGATTCGGTCTTACCATCAACTATTCCTATCCTCTAATAGATGTACTGTTGCAGAGGTCACCGGGTATTCCTGTCGAGATGTTTATTTCATCTCATGTCTCCTCTCTAATCTATTTTGTCAGCATAAGCATAAGCATGAGCATTACATACTCATTTTCATTTCATTGTCATACACATGAACATACACATTCATATACACTTTGGCATACGCATTAGCATTTGCATGTTTGCTATTTATCGTCATCCTTGTCGTTACTGCCGAGTAACTGGGTTTGTCCGCTCTCTCCAAGTAGATCATCAGCCCTAAGCATAAAATACCTACTTGTTTCCAGTTTCCCCACAGAGTTCAACCCTCGTGGACGATGGTTATTTCCGTTACCTTTTCGCGTTAAGATAAGGTAGTCCCCATTCGAGTTCGTTTCCTCAATGGAGTTTTGTTTATCAGTTCTTTCTAGCCCAATTCTAGATCGAATTTCAGTCCTGTCGGTCGTCGAACCTACCTGGACGTGCATTTATTTTGCACTATCTCTCAAGAAAAGCATTTACAATCCTTTGCAGATATGCGACAGTTCTCGTCTGAGAAGCTTATCACTACATTGCACAATAGACAAGCAACAGTTCCCAGACGAGGAGCTTATCACCTACCTTACACTTTACAATACACTCTACAATTGATCTTCTCATACAAGGAGCTCATTATTACATTATAGTGATCTAGATGTTTGCCATCATCACAACATTCTTGACAATTTACATTACAGTGATCTAGATGTTTGCCATCATCACGACCTTCTTTACAATTTATGTTACCTGCTATCACTCAGTGATCTAGATGTTTGCCATCATCACAACATTCTTGACAATTTACATTACAGTGATCTAGATGTTTGCCATCATCACGACCTTCTTTACAATTTATGTTACCTGCTATCACTCAGTGATCTAGATGTTTTCCATCATCACAACATTCTTGACAATTTACATTACAGTGATCTAGATGTTTGCCATCATCACGACCTTCTTTACAATTTATGTTACCTGCTATCACTCAGTGATCTAGATGTTTTCCATCATCACAACTTTCTTTACAATTTACATTACCTGTTACCACCTCTACAAGCAGTTCTCACCCGAGAAGCTTATTATTGCCACTCTTGCAAATAAGCTGAATTTCTCGCCCGAGAAGCTTATCCTATCTTCGTTATGACTTGCAGCAAATGGCCATCTCCAACGAGCAATTTGGTTTCCATTTCCCGTATCATTTTGAAGAAAGGGGAGGTTTGAGCAAAATCATATTTAGGAGAGTGTGAATCTTGAAGTATGAGGAAGTTCAGTTTACCCTTTAGTAAAAGAAGAAGCGGAATCATATTCAGGAGAGCACAGATCTTGATGTATGAAGAAGTTCGTTTACCCTTTAGTAAAAGAAGGAGCATAATCATATTCAGGAGAGCACAGATCTTGAAGTATGAAGAAGTTCGTTTACCCTTTAGTAAAAGAAGGAGCTGAATCATATTCGGGAGAGCACCGATCTCGAATTATGAAGATGTTTATTTTATCCTTTAGAAAAAGAAGAAACTGAATCATGTCCAGGGAGCACATACTTGAGACGTGAAGAAGTTTATATTATCAATCAATCTATTATCCACAGATAAGCAGCAACCTCTTTATTTGAGAGCTTATCCAGTTTGGCATATAAGTCCCTTCCAACGATAAGTGGTTATTCTCTCTCGAGAGGCTTATCAGGGCATTTCCCATTAAAGTCCATTTATTTTGGCATACAGTCGGTTTTACCCTGTATATTTTCTACGGATTCCTAAATTCCGTCTGATCCTGTCACGAGGGAGAGTTTCCAGAAGCTCGGATGTTATTCTTTGCTCAATGCTCCAGCGTCTTGTTAATCGATCCTACAGTCGTGCAGATCCAGTTTTATTTTTTACTTTAGAATATCAGCCGGTCACGCCTGAACCTGTTGAATAATTACTCCTAGATTTTCCCCAGTGGAGGCCGTCTCATCGGTGTCATCTCCATTGAGGATCTCACTCTTACCTTTCCTTTATAAAGGTGAAAATTAGTCATGCTAGCACCAGTTGACCATCATCGTTAGAATTCCTCCAGGGTCGTGCTGTCACCCAGTGCATCGTATTCCCCAGTGTGGTTCGTCGCGTCTTTCCCCGGTGTCGTCGTGTCGTCTGCATCTCTGCATTTACCATTCCATCATACGCACCATGATAAATTCATGGCATTGTCAGCATTATAGTTTATTTCCGTTTTGTCCATAACATTGCATATCACTGCATCTAAGGGCAAAATTTTCGGTTATCTATATTTAAATCCCTCCAGCATGATTTCTCGAGCCTTTGTCGCTCAAATCATCCGGTGAAGCTATTTAAATAGGAGCAACTGTAATACCCCAAATTTTGCCCTAAGATTAGTCGTTTCATCTTGCATCCCATTTCATTGTGCATTGCGTTTAAACTAACCACTAACGGGTGGTGCAGTTGTTTGATTGTTGCAAGAAAATATTATGTGGCGCGCTCTTTTAGTTTACAAGGTTTCTAGTGCCACTTTATTTTGAATGAATAAAATAGCATAATTGGCAAGAGACCTTGTGTAAGGAGTTGTGAGTGTGAGAGGTTGAGAGTTCGAATCTCACCTTCTTCACTTTTTGTTTTGTTTCTTTTATTTTTATTCTAACTTTTCTATTTTCATAAAAAAAAATAACAAAAATAGTTTTTTTTATTATTTAATTATTATTTTCGTATTTTATTTAAAGCCTTCAAAGCTTCAAAGCTTCATCACCAGCGGAATCACCAACAAACCATAACTCGTAAGATTTCGTCAATATCACATTTGGTTTCTGTTATTCTTCTTTTTTTTACCGGAAAAAAAGAAGATTATGGCGAAGCAAGGAAGAAGAAGATGCAAAAACAGTCATGCAAAAGGAAAAGAAAAAACTTCAAAACTTCATCAATTGGGGAGCCGCCGCCGCTATGAAGAAGAATGGTTAAAGATGAAAAACCTAAAAAACGCGTTCAGTAACATGATAATCCCCCTTTTATTTCTCATTTTCTTCCTCCTATTCTTTTATTTATTGTATTATTATTATATTATTATTAGTATTTTATTATTACTGTAGTATATAATTTTCATAATGCAGGTTAATGAAAACTGTTAAAATCAAAATATTTCTAATTGTTAATCTCATTAACTTAGTTTACTTAAGTTAATTAAAATATTAAAAAAAAAAAGAAATTAAACCATTTTTTAAGCTAAAATCATAAAATTAAAATTAAACCTTGTTTTTAAAATTAAGACTCATATTTAAAACTTAAAATTAAAAATCATTTTTAAAAATAAATTTAAAAAACATTTTTTAACTTTAAAAAGTAAAACATTTTTTTGCTTTAAAATTTAAAACATTGTGTAAACATTAAAATTAAAACATTTTACAAAAATTAAAACTAACTTTTTTCATCAAAAACCTTAAACTTAAAGCATTTTTTAATCAAATTAAAACTAATTTTTAAATAAAAACATTAAAACCAAATTAAGTTCTCCTTTTAAATGAAAAAATTAATTCTTCCCTTTAAATAAAATTCAAAAAAATAAAGTTTTTGATTTAGCCGCTTCATTTTCGTCTAACCCTCATTAGTTTGTTCGTTGCAGCTCCTCAATATTTCATTTGTTCGTACTATTTTTTTGTTTCATGGATGTAATTTATGCGAGGTCATGATCGCAGTTATTTTTATTTTTGCATTTTTTTGGGATTTGTAATTTACGTGAGTGATCGTCGCGATGCTTCTTTTACCGCTTTCTTTATTTTTCCGTATTTTAATTCTGCCGTACGATATTTTGTCTGTTTGCATGTTTTTACCGTTAGGATTCCTTCCAAAGGAATTAGGTTTAGCCGTTTGACCGCCGAGTCAATAACCCTAATTTTTGACCGTTTCACACTCTAATAGCCTAGGTGTCCCGCCGTGGACGAAAATACCCTTTACCCTAACTTTAAGTCAAAGAGTCGCTGTACTCTGTTTTAGGGTTTCCCGCCGTGAAATCCCTAATTTCAACCCTAATTTTAATTCAACTTTTCAACATAGAAATAGGAGTTTCAAAATTATGCGTAAGCGTGTCCTTAAGATACGTTTATTCCCCATTGAAACCTTGACCATAGTCAAGACGTTTCTAACCTCCCTTTCGAGGGGAACTACGATTACTCTGATTCCATTCCCTATCCAGGATACGTAGGCACAAGATGCGACGTCTTGCCGAGTAAACTTAGGAATAACCCTTAGGTCTTTTAGGTCACTCTATCCCTTAGCTCAGTATATACATTTAAAACAGATAATAAAAAAGCATACAATAAACAAAAGGTTCCTGTAGAGTACTACAGAAGTTTAGAGTGCTAGTACCTTCCCTAAGCTTAACCAACCCCTTACTTAGGTCTCTCCCCATATTGTGTTTACGATGCAAAAATAGGTTTTCCCTCTTTTGACCTTTTCCTTCGGATAAATCAAAGAGCGGTTGTGAATTAAGAATTGTGATTCAAACTAATTAATAGTTTGCTATCCTATTTCCACCGCAACAGTTGCCATTCAGAAACGACGACCTCTTTCTCCTTGGCGGAAAGAATACCAGCACCAGAATCGAAAGAGGCCTCGCAACCACTTGGAACGAAGGAATGCTCCTTTCCATCCAGTGCTTGTGCCGTATAGCCAGATTCTTCCACAGTTGATTCAGAATTCTTTTGTGGAACCGAAAGCTCTCAAGCCCGTGCCAGAGCCTTACCCTCCATGGTACAATCCCCACGCTCATTGTGGTTACCATGGTGGATCTCCGGGGCATTCAACTGAAGATTGCAAGGTTTTTCAGGCGAAAGTGCAACAGTTGATCGATAAAGGGTGCATTTCCTTTCCAGAAGGAGTTTTGGTTGTGCACGACAACCTCTCAGCTGTCTGAGCTCGCAGATTCAGAGGGTTATTTCCAGAAGCCAGTGGTCCAGACGGGCAGACGTCCTCAGCATTGGCAGTCCTCGGACTCTTTATCATTTGCATTTGTAGTTTCTTTTCTGTTAGTTACTACTTGCTGTTAAACATTGTATGTTTCGAATGGTAATGTTAATAAATTGACTATGCATTTTTTCTGAACTAATCATGTCGTTGTCACTCATTTACTGCATTGCACTGACACTTGCATTTTATTCACTCCACTTTATCACTATGATTAGCAAAGATTGGAGGGAGGATGATGAAACTAAATACTCATAAGCGATGATTGTATGCTTTCAGATAAAACCTTGCCGATGACGTACAAGACATTGTTTCAAATCCCTAAACACCGGAGAGATAAGGAAGAGAATCCCTTGTTAACAACTTCGAGCCGAGAAGTAGGAGTTTTTTTTTGGACTTTTAAACCCTTACATCTTAACCCGGGGCAAGGTAGTTGTCAGTTAACTTGATCGAGCATTCAAGTCTCATAGAGGAGTGTTGTCTTTCGAGGGCCAATCACATCGTATTCCTCTCTAGAGGTCGTACCTCATCAACCACAATGGTTAAACCTCACCAATCAGGAGTGAGATAGTTACAAGCCTCTCGGATAAATCCAGACATCCAGTGTCGCACGACTCGTTCCAAAAGAAAAAAAAGGAATAAGAAAGCCCGCTAAGTAAAAAAAGAAAAGCTAGAAAGCAAATACTTAGGCAAAAATCAGGGCATCCCGCTGGACTTCAAAAGAAAAATCGAAAAGAACTCTGAAGAGTCAGTCCAGGCAAAAATTAGGGAATCAAAAGAATGAAAAAGAAAGGATATAAAAAGAAAAATCCTCAAACAAGGACAAAGTCGGGTGGATACTGACACCGAAAACGAAAAAGGAGTAACTGTCACTCCGAAACACCTTGTGAATTCTTTAACCAGTTGTTCCCAGTATTCAACATACCTCTCGAAGAGGCGAGCGCTCGAGCCAAGTTCACTGAACTCTAGGATCGGAGATCATCACGTAGAAGGGGTGGGTACAAATTATAATTTGAGCCAAATATCCTTTGTTTCACGAACCGTGAACCCGACCACGATACAACCCTTAAAAGACCTAATTGAGGCAGGGTTTGTTCTGAAAGCGCATTACGATAAGGTTGAGTAACCTGACTCCTGCATGATTTGCTAATCATATCCTTGTTGTATTTTTCACTGATCGAATCAGCACTACGTTTGAACTCTTTGCTTCATTCGTCACTCACTAGCATGACACGTAAATGAGTGACAGCACAAAAATTTTCAAAATTTGCATGAACACCGCATTAAAATTACCATTCGTGAATAAACAATTTTAATTGCAGGTCAGTAGTTGATACGAAGGAACTCCAACAGAGAATAGTCAATCAGGACCGAATCGTAGAAGTCTGGATCAGAACGGTATGCTGTGCAACCCTGTGAATCCGGGGCATTGACTTCCTGTGAGTTTGGAATCAGTTTGTCTAAGGACAAGTCCCGGAGTATCAGTTGATTACGGGGCAGTTTATGCAAGAAGCGGTTGATCGGAAGTGAATCTTCTCGAGACCCAATCAGGGGAAGTTATCCAGAATTCTTGCGATTTGAGGGCAGATCCCTCTAGTGTTCAATAAGAGCATGTTGAGTCGCTCATCGCTCGTTCAGGGGCAAACTACTTCAGAGATATTGAAGCCAACCATTCTGAGAGTTGATTAGTGGAGGATGAATCCTTCCGTTGTACAGATGTTGGGGCAAGCCATCTGAAGATTGTCTTGTTGCCAGCTGTTTTCTGTTTATAATGAATTATTCCCAAAAGTCGGATTGGGGCAAGTTGAATTGTACTGGGGCAAGTTGTTCAAATGAGTTTGTTCACCCTAGCAAGAAATGAGTGTCGGGGAATCACGTCATTACCCTGCCAAAACCTGAGCCTTCTGAAGAAGCCTCGCTGTCATTGGATTGTTATCCTACAGCCTAACCTGTTACTTGGCTCCATGATTGGTAGTCTGTATTCCCTGTGTTGACATTGTTGAACCAGGATTGTTTCTCAGCAGAGATGTACAGTTTGAGATTGTTTCCCCTGAGCAGTTTGAGACTGCAGCAAGTTGAGATGGCATTTATCCCTTGTCAGAGTAGGATTGAGATTATCCTCAGCAGGGTTTGATTGATATTCTCGGCAGAGTATGGCCATCCCAAGCATTGAACGTTGATTAGCTTGATGTGTTATTTCCCCAAGTGGGTTGAGGCTGAAGCCTTCCCTGACCGGCAGATTTGGGTTTATTTCCCCAGCAGTGGGACTGATGTAATGTTGTATCCCCACAGAGTCCGAGTGTGACTCCCTTTCCTCCGAGTCTAGGTCATTGACTCATTCCTCAAGCAAAAGTCGACGATGATTCCCTCATTGAGTAATCTTTAGACGGGTAGATTTTGATGTCAGCCCGAGAAGAGTTGTTTCTCAGCAGATTGCTTCGTACTCTACAAGGACTTAGGGTGTTCAAAAAGACCATTCAGGGTTGTTTTCCTCAGCGATGTGAGATTCAAGTTCAGTGATCGATTGTTATCTTCCGCAGACGTCAGAGGTGTTTCCTTGATAGGATCAGTACATCTCCAACAGAGTTGTACCATGAGTAGCTAAGGATTGATATCCCTAGCAGTGTTGAAACACATGTGTTCCTCATCAGACTTGATAGTCCAACAAGTGTTACCCAGAAGGGTCAGTATCTGTAAGGCGTATGCAAGATTATTCTCAGCAGATCAGGATTGATATCCCCGAAGCGGGACGATTCCTCTTTCTCCAGCAGAGGTCAGTAGCCTCTCCCCGCAGAGTCTGAACGCAGGATCGTGAGCATTGATATGCCTCCCCCGACAGAGATGGTTCTCTTCCCCAAGCAGACGCATCCTGAAGGAACGTCGCCTCCTCAGTTGAGCCAGGCGCCGAAGCATGAATTCATTCCCCCGCACCGGGTCACAAGTGCAGGTTTCGTAGGAAACTATTCGTACGCCGAAGTATGCAGCAACTGATGGTGCCAGACTGAAGTCTCCAGCGGAATTGAGATTCCCCACCAGAGTCGTATTCTCTCCCGAAGTCGGATGAGTCCCTCTTCCCCAGTAGAGTGTTGGAACAGCTGATGTTGTATTCCCCTGCAGAGTTGTACTCTCCCCCGAGGTTGGATGATTCCTTCTTCCCCAGCGGAATTGAAATTCCTCATCAGAGTTGTACTCTCCAGTGAAGTAGAATTATTTCTCTCTCCCCGGCTGAGTTCGCGAACCCCAAGAGAGCCGAATCCTTGGAAGCAGTAGGGACCATGATGGGTTTTCCCTAGCAGAGCGTTGAACAGCTGATGTTGTATTTCCCCCAGAGTCGTACTCTCTCTAGCGAAGCAGAATGATTTCTCCTTCCCCAGCCGAGTTTGCAGATCACCAAGAGAGCCGAATCTTTGGAAGTTGATCAGACCATGATTGGTTTCCCTAGTGGAGTGTTGAGCAGCTGAAGTTGTTTCCCCACAGAGTTCTTATCTCCAGAAGAGTAGCCGAGAAGGCCGCGCAGTTTACTCCCGCGAGGGATATCGCTCCCCTTCAGCAGGTCCAGGTTCTCGTAGAGCTTCGTTCCCCTGCAGCAGTCAACTGAAGTTGTTTCCTCTGCAGCAGTCAGCGGAAGATCATTTCCCCAGGCGGAGTCCAATTGATATTGGCGTGACCATGTTCTCCTCAGCAGGATGATTCCTATATCTGAGTAGTTCTTTCTCCTGGACAGGAGGATTTCCCCCTCGGCATTTATTTCGCGGTCGGGATCGTATCATTATGCATGATTGCATAGCATGTATCATAAACGCATAGCATTTCCACCGTGTGGAGCGTGGCGCCGAAGCATAGGCATAATAAACATGATCTAGGTTGTTATCGCTCTTGTTTTGCAGGTGTTCCGCCGAAGGATCAGTTACTCAGGATGATTCCTGACATTCTCCCCAGTGCAGTCTCCAGAGTTGGTTGCTCAGGTTGATACTTAGAGTCCCCAGCTAAGATCGCCCAGGATGATTCCTAAAGCCCCAAGATAGCTGAATCCTTGGAAGCTGCTCAAGCCATGATGGGTTTGTCCTCGGCAAGAGTTATCCAGGAGGATTCCTGGAATCCCCGGCAGAATGTTTCTCCAGAATGGTTATCAGTTCGAGATGATCCTTGAAGGTGCCCGACGGAGTTATTTGTTCAAGATGATTCTTGAAGTCCTCAGCAGAGTTGATTCCTCCAGAATGATTTCTGGACCCCCGGAGCGGAGTTGCTTGATAGTTCTCCAGATTCCTCAGCGGCGAAGCGTCATCCCCAACAGGTTTTCTAACGGCGAAGTTGAAATCTCCCTTGAAGACTCCATGATTGAAGTCTGACCGTGTTAATGAAGCAGTTATCTCAGCTAATGTGGAATGCCCTGATGGCATGATTAACCTGAGGGTTGAAGTCCGACTGGTGCCCGACAGTTTCTTTGAATGCCTAATGGCATGATCGACTATGAATTACCGGTTACCGTGTGACCAATTCCCCAATGAAGTTTCTTCACCTTGACAGCGAGGTCAGATTATGTTTGTTTCCGGCGGCGATGTTGGATGTTTGTTTTGGCGGCGAGGTCAGATTATGTTTGTTTCCGGCGGCGATGTTGGATGTTTGTTTTGATGGCGAGGTCAGATTATGTTTGTTTCCGGCAGCGATGTTGGATGTTTGTTTTGACGGCGAGGTCAGATTATGTTTGTTTCCGGCGGCGATGTTGGATGTTTGTTTTGACGGCGAGGTCAGATTATGTTTGTTTCCAGCGGCGATGTTGGATGTTCGTTTGACGGCGATGTCAGACTCTTTAGCTCCCCGACAGAGATCATGTTTGTACGACAACGATGTCAGACTCTTTAGCTCCCCGGCAGAGATCATGTTTGTACGACGGTGATGTTGAGTGTCTCTCAGAGTTATGTTTGTTTATGATGGCGATGTCAGATTCTCTATTTCTCCAGCGGCGATGTTGGGTATTTTGATTGTCCGACGACGATGTCAGATTTAGTGCTCCAGCGGCGATGTTGGGTGTTTTGACAGAGATTCTTCAGATTTCCAGCGACGATGTTGGGTATGTCAAGTTGATCTAGTCTTCCAGCAGCGATGTTAGGTGATTCGGATCCTGTAGTTCTCCAGCGGCTAACAGGTTATGTTAAATGTCAGGCTGGTAGGCAAGTCAAGAAAGGACATCCAAAAGATGGACATCATAGAAACCTAGACCTGTTATACTGGAACTTGATGGAGTCCATGACAAGTGATCATAAAGGAAGCAATGTCACTCAGGATGTCATTACTTTGTACTGTGACATTAAGAGTAACATCAGTATATACTCAGGTCAGTCTAAAAGAGTCAGACATAGGGATAATAGGCATCAATTTGGAAAGGTTCGTGTGAAGCTTGAGAACACTGATTTACATAGTGCTGACATGGTTACCAGAGGTCACAAGGCTATTCAATTTGAAAATTCATTAAGTAAGTTAAGGACGTGCCTTTATGAGAGTTTATAGCAATTAGTGATAACTGGGAATTGTATTTTGAAAATTAATCATCTGGTGATTGGTCAAAATATTAAGTTCTCTCCTCTTGTGCAATATTACCCCTCTAGCACATACACTCAAGACCTTACTACATTTGGTGCCCATACAAACTCTTCATCTTCCATACTTCTTCCAACAGGCACAGAAACCCTCTCTCGCGCGATCAAAGTCTTCAAGAATGTCTCAACATCCAAAATCTCCCCCTTCCAAAAAGATTAACATCATCGTTAATGCAGATGTTGATGCTAGAACTGATTCTAGCAACCCTAACGAGGTCCTTGTGGTAGCTCCTCTGCGCATGCTAACCCCAGAAGGACTGATGGTGAAGAAACCACGGTCTTCACATGCAAGAAGACCTAAAGACCTAGTCACAGGTCTGGCTTCTCACTCTACAACCTCCATTCCTAATGATGATATCAATGGGGAAGAAGCTAGGCAAATCCATAACACCATTGCCAATTTGGTATCCAGGGTTCTGAGTGAGCCACGTGATGTGCCAAGAATATCTATTCCCCCTAACACTGAAGGTTCTGCTCCTCATCTAGATGAACAAGCTGATGTCATTCATGGTGTTAAAACCTTAGAAACAACTTCACAAAAGGACACTGACAAGGGTCAAGCCTCTAAAAATAATGATGATCACATGCAACGTGATAAAAATGATGTTGATGAGGTTCAGAAGGAGAATGTTGATGTTGTGAACCTTGATGAGTATTCAGACAATGATCTGATTACCACAGTCAACCCTAGCATAGCCAAAAGGCTCATGACTAGGAAAGGGAAGAAGGTTGTTGTGCAGAACACTCCTGCAAAGAAAGCTGGGACAAAGAGAACTCTGGTTGGCCCTACTGTTGCACCCCAAAATTTGACCAACATTTATTTACCCATCAAGTGTTCAAGGGTTGATACCTTTGTCAGAAAGCTCAAGAGATCCTCAGAGGAATTGGTTGAAACCTAAGTTGTGTGTCTCATAACTTGAGAGTTGTGGGAGCTCCTCAGATGATTCTGAGACCATGAGGATGGACTGGAAGCTTTAAGAAAGCTCATGAGATGTCTTGAAAGCCATCATGAGGCCCAGAGAGGTCATTATGCAAGAATTTAGAAGATTCAACCATGAGTGGTAGAATTAGGGTTTGACTGGGTCAACCCTAAGTCAACTGATGATTTGGAGAAGGTTGAGACCTAATCCAAGGGCCATGTGATCATGGAGTGATGTATTGAGATACTATAAGGATGATTCCTAGACCAACTCATCATGATTGAGGAGTTTGAGAAGTTTTAAGCTAGGGTTTCTAAGGATTGACAGTGTAAAATCCCCTAGTTTGATCCCTATCTTCCAGACAGTTTTACCTCAAGATGTGATTGTCATCTCATCTTCCCCACAACATGAATGTTGCAGAGCTTGTTCTTAGCTTTAATTTGAGTGGTAGAATTCCTTGATAGGATTTGTGGAGCTCAAGTTATGGTTTTGACAAATTACAGGTCATCTGAGGTATGTGAATCTGGGTCCTTGAAAGTCACCCAACTTGCAGACAACTTTTGCCCTAGTAGGATGATTCCTATGACCTCTTGGTAAACATGAATGTTGAAGAGCATCTTCTTAGCTTTCTATAGAGTACTATAAGTCCTTGACAGGATTTGTAGAACTCAACTTATGGCTTTGACAAGCCAAGGGCATTTTGGTCATTTGGAAGTTATAGGTCATTTCAAGCATATGGCCATATCTCCTACTTCCATGCTTCAAATGGAAAACTCTTCAACATCAAACTTGCTTAGAATGATGTTTTAAGGCTATTAGGGTGGTCATGAGATGTTGGAAAGGCTCATATCAAAAAGTGATAAAAATGGCCTAAAAATGAGGCATAAGTTAATTCAAGTGAAATGGAAAATCATAAATCCCAAGTTCTAAATCCAAACCATGTCATATGATAGGTAATTTTGACTCCAAATGACATTCTAAGAGCAATGGTTCAGCCACAATTTTGATTTGAGGCTTGGATCATAGGGTTGCTTTGTAATTTGATTGCTTGCATAATGGGGTACCAAACCAAAACAAAGAAAAGCTTAATAAACAAGGTGTTTATGCATCGTATCTTGTCTTAAATATCATGTAAGGAGAAATTCAAGTTGGTTACCAAGGATTACAAGCATTTTGCATGAGATATCATACAAGGAGAAATGGAAATGCAAAATACCATGTCATGGAAAATTCAAGTTCTTACTAGATGGTTCTAGGAGGTTCTAGACCTTTCTAAACCTCTCTTTATATTGAATACAACTTCCATTGGTGAAGGGTTGGTGATAGTTGGTGTTAATTGTGGAAGAGCATAGAGATTGAAATCCAAAAACTCCATTTGCAAATTGCATTGAATCTTCATATTCTTCTTCATTACCATTCCATTTTTCTTCACAAATCATCTCCATAAACATTTCTGATTGTGTTCATATTGATTTGCAACTCCATTGATGAAGATTTGAAGGCTTTCACATTGAATTTGCAAGGGAGCAAATTGCATTGGATCTTGGAGTACAAGTCCTCTACATCAAATCTTGTGCAAGCAGAGGAATATTCATCAGCTAGGGAGTGTTCTTGAGGATCTACAAGGCTTGGGTTGAAGAATTTCATCACCTACCATTTCAAGGAGCAAGGTATGCAAAACCACTTCTATACCCTAATTTAGGCATGGCTAGGGCTAATTATTAGTGTAAAACCATTAGAGACAATTAGGTGATTCATTTTGATGAGTTTGGGACTGATTGGAGAGGTTTCATCCATGGTGGTCAATTCTTGATGGAGTTAGAACATGCTGTATATTGGATGATAATGCTAGATTAATGGTTGGTTTTAATGAGTGCAACATGAGGATCATTTTTGTATAAAGAATGTTGAGTTTGGTGAAGGTCGAAACTTGATGATATTTTGAGGTTGGTTTGGTTATGCATTCGGTTTGCACGATTTAGGTTGTTTCAATACAAACCAATGGCATGGTTGTGTTCTACGTGAAAAATAGAACAAGATTGGTTCTTATATCGTGGGATTTGGTGGAGAGATGAGTGAGCACGATTAGCTGGAAGTTTCGTGCATGGAAGTGTGTTTCATGGTTGCAGAAACCCTAATCCATCCAAGGAAGAAGATGACTTTTCTGTCGTCAGATCATGCGTGACCTTTTGACCAAGAAGAAGCATCCAACAGCTCGAATTCAATTTCGAAATGGAGGGAAGAAACAGCAGCGTCGAAACGCGGCGTTTCATTAACGCCTATCATGGGCTTAAGTGAAATTTTGTCTATCCCCACCCCCCTTCTGAGGCCCATCACGAAATGAACTGTATATCCATGCTATTCACACCGCGATTTTATTCTTTTTCCTTTATTTTAATTTGTTTTTCTGAGTTTAAAATGGGCCCATCGCGCCCTACTTTTGGCACCCCACCTTCTGAGCCCACCAATAATTAGAACTGAATAGCATTACTTTCTACACCCCATGCATTAATTCCATTTTATATTTTACTCCAAATTTTATTTTACTTTAAAAATTCATATAAAATTGGAAAATCCATATTTTTTAATGGGACTTTTTTTCCCACTTTCCATTTTCTGTCTAGAAAAATATAAAATCATAAAATTGCCATTTTATTTCATTTTTATATTTTTTTTGCATATTTTCTCATTTAATTGCTTTTTTTTAATTCTTTTAGTTAGCATGTGAACTTGTAGAATTTAGTTAGAGTAGCTCCCTTAGGATTTTTAATTCAATATTTTTAGGGTAGTTAGATTAATGTTTTAGGCTCCCCCTGAATTAATTCCATATTTTTGTGATGATTTTTAGGATAGTTTTGATTAGGTAATTCTAGGTAGTGTAGAATTAGGTTAAAACTTCAACATAGGTCCATAACAACTTTAGATTTTGGGTTTGTAGGACAATTTAGGCTATGGGGCATATATGGGACTTAAGAGTAGGTAGGTAGGAGCCCTTAGAAATTATATTAGGATTTAATATAATAGTATGCTATTTTTAATTGATTTTTGTATTGAATGATGGTTTGTGTTGCCTTTAGGGCATGTTTGTTTAGTTTGCTTTGCTTTGGAGTTTTCCTTTGGTTTGAGGAGCTTGGTATCTCTTTGTGGAGCATGGTTGAAGACTTGAAGAGGCATGGAGGAGCTTGAGGAGCTTGTTCTTCTTTTTTTTGTTTTGTTTTAGGATTAGGATTAGGAAGAGCTTAGATGTAGAAAACCTCTTTCTCAAACATGGATGGTATCATTCACCTCCATTCCTCCCTATGATTCAAAGTCCTTCCCTGGTATACACCTCCCTCCTTTGGAGGGATAAGTGATATACCTAGGAGGTAGAACTTTTGAGGGAACCCTTCATTTGATGTTGAACCCTTAAAGGTCACCTTTGGTGATCAATAAGCAGTTCAATATCCCCCAGCTTATCCAGTAAGTGATTTTCTCTGGTTTTGATTGTCTTGAGAGATGCTGAGCCTGAGCATGAGGATGAAGACTTCATTGAAGAGCATGAAGATAAAGTTGATACTTGAAGATCCCTGAATATTAGGTGAAGCCTGAAGGTGGAGCTGATCAAAGAAGCTGAAGCTTAAGGGAGAAGATGAGTTGAAACTCATGATGTAGGGTTAGAACCTGGAAAAGCAATTGATGATTGAAGTCTGAAGACCGAGTTGCTGCTGGAGGAGCTGAGGCTTTCTTCTGTTTTCTTTTCTGTATTGTGTGTTTTGCTTGATTTGTCTGTTGCATTAGAATAAGTTCATCTAGAATAAGTAGAATCTAGGAGCATGATTGCATTAGAGGTTGAGTTGTTCCCTCTGCTTGTATTGTTATTGTGTGGCTTTGCTTGCGAGTATTCGGTAGAGCCCAACTCCCTTGCCTATGTGGTTTGTTTGCCTGATGGCATTTCATTTCATTTTATCTGTATGATTGCAGTTTACTGTTTATTGCTTGATAGCATGTTGTTTATATTTCAGTATGATTACTGTTATTTCATTCTGGCTTGAGGTTGAGATGAGCTTGTGGAGGCTGAAGCCCCACACACATTTCCTCCCTCACTTGCATTGCATGCATTTTACTGTTGAGCTGATGCTTTGTCTGTTTTGGTGTATCATTGACATGATCCCTTAGGACTCTCATTTCCTTTGATAAGGATTTGATGATAGAATTTTAGGTTGAAACCTATGCATGATAACTTCTAGGAGTTCCCTGTTCAAACCTCAACCATAGGATGAATCCATGGCATGATAACAGTAGGACTTGATAGTCTCCCTCCTAGTTGCGCCTGTTCTCTTCTCATCTCAAAACAGTTTAAAATACAGTAATCATGAATGATTTCTTTCGTACGTTACGAGCCTTAAGCTATCTGAGAAAGGATTGTGGGAGAGTTTCTTTTCCACAGTCTGGATGTTTAGTATGGTACCCTTTGGGTGACATGCGACGCATTCACTCTCAGGTCATAGTCTCTAGTGCGATTGAAATCGCAAACACAATAAAAAACACTTCTTTCGTAAAAGACAGGAAATAAACCGTAGTTTCCCGAACTACGTGAGCTCTGATCTCTCATGCCTGTTGAGAGTACGTAGGCACAAGATGGCGATGTCTTGGCAAGCTACCTTCCCCCATAACCCTTCGTAAGCCGAACTACGTTGACTCTGATTTCTCATTCTCTGATGAGAATACGTAGGCATAAAGTGCGACGCTTTGCCGAGTCATTTTTCTTTTCTTTTTCAGCCATCCTTGATAGGTAGATAGATTAAAACCAACCCGTCCAAGTAAACACAACAAGCGAGTATCCCGTCGAGTACGACGGACGTGAGGGGTGCTAATACCTTCCCCTTGCGTAACCGACTCCCGAACCCAGACAATGGTTGCGACGACCTTGTCTTACCCTTTTTCGTTAGGTTTTTCCGATCGTTTCCTTTCCCGTTCTGAGGGATAAATAACGAAAGGTGGCGAATCTCCTATCATGCCGGCACCTTATTTTCGCGAAAGCGACACCTACCAAAGCTTGGAGCAAGGTAGTTCCAAAGAAGAGGAAGGCCCAAACTAGTTCTGAATTAGACTTTGAGTCAGATGTTACGTGTGATTTCACTAACATCCAACCAAAGAAGAGACCCACAACTAGCAAATTGGCTGCTAGTGTTCCAGATGTCCCCATTGACAATGTATCATTCCATTATCCATCAAGTGTCAACAGATGGAAATATGTATTTCAGAAGAGGCTGGCTTTGGAGAGAGAGCTTGCTCAGAATGCTCTTGAAAACAAAAAGATCATGAAGTTCATCCATGATGCTGGATTGTTGAAGACAACCACTCAATTCTCACACTGCTATGAGTTACTTGTCAAAGAACTCATAGTTAACCTGTCAGAAGAATGTGCTGATAGGAAATCCAATGAGTTTGGCAAGGTTTATGTACGAGGTAAATGTGTCACTTTTTCTTCAATAACCATCAACAACTATCTGGGAAGATCAGATGCAGCACAACATGATATAGTTGTTTTTGACAACAAAGTGTGTCAGGTGATAACAACCAACCATGTAAAAAGGTGGCCATCAAAAGGAAAGCTAGTTGCCAGCAAGCTGAGTGTCAAGAATGATATGCTACACAAGATTGGTGCTGCTAATTGGGTGCCCACAAATCATAAGTCAACTTTGGCAACTATCCTTGGGAGATTTATCTATGCTGCTGGAACCAAAGCCAAATTTGACTATGGGGCCTATATTTTTTATCAGACCATGAAGCATGCAGGCAGCTATAGTATCAAAGGCCCCATTGCATTTCCTTCTCTTATCTGTGGAATAATCGTAAATCAGTATCCAAATATTCTCAAAGAAAATGATGTTGCAAGCAAGAGAGAAAGCCCTTTGTCCTTCCATCATAAGTTGTTTCAGGGAACTCATGTTCCTGACATTGTCATGACATCTGCTGAAACATCTAAGGAAAGTTCCAAGACAAGAAAAGCTGAGGTTATTGCAATTCTCAAAGAAACTTGCAAGGAGCTGGATACAAGGAAGCAGAATCTTGAAAGATTGATCGGGCCCCTTGAGCAAAATGAGGATTCTGAATTCACTGACATTAATGAGGAGAGAAATAATGATGGTTCAAGGGAGGATGATGGCCATGATGCTGCATTAGAGGAAGTTGTTTCCAGTTCTGAGGAGGCAAGTGATAAAGATGTTGAGGACAGTGACTCCAGTTCTTCTGAGGAGGAAGATTAATATGGTTGTGTTGGTGCTGGTGGTCTGCTTTGGCTGATGATGAACTGCTGCTGGTGTGCCTAATTTTATGTTTCCTTGCTTAGATTTTGATCGTTATTTGACAGCTGAAATATTTGTGTTGCTCATCATGAGCTTTATGTTGTAATGACTCCTAACATCTGCACTTCCATACTTATTTTGATATATACTATTTAGTTAGTTTTGATCTAAATTTGTGGCTAAAAAGGGGGAGAAGTGGTAGTAACAGCAGGGCTAGATGTATGTCTCACAGGTGGAAGACTTGGTTGTTGTTGCTGCTAATATGCATGTTTGAACTAAACATACTTGCAGGTGTGATAACAGGATGCTGTTGTTGTTGTGTGAGTTCCCAATGTGTGTAGGAATGTATGTTAGAAGTCTGTGAGTTTTGGCTGAAGCTGCTAAGATGTATGTGTGTTTCTTGATGGAACCTAGTAGTAGTATAGCTGCTAGATTTATGTGTGTCTGCAGTGTGTTTGCAGAATGTGTGTGGTTGTGCATCTTTTCAGGGGGAGTAACACAGGATGTTTCACAGAAAGTTGTGACATCTATAGTCTAGGCTGACAGGTGATTATGTTCTTCAGGATGTCATCCTGAATGTCCTGACATCCATAATCCAGAGCACTCTGGATAAATATGTGTGACTGCAGGTTGTGCAGGTTGTGTGTGCACTGATGTGTTGTGCATCAGTTAAGGGGGAGTATCACAAGATGATCCACAGATTATTGTGATACCTGTAGTATGGACTAGCAGGTAGTTTTGAGGGTGTGAAGATGACTCTGATATAGGAGTGTAGCTGTGTATGTTGTTAGCTAGTAGCTTTCCTGCATTTATGGTATGATTTCTGCTGCTTGTAATCTGTGATATGGTAACAAAGATTTTTAGCCAAAAATTTGGCAAAGGGGAGTTTGTAGATGCTTTTGATTGGCTGCATTTTGTGGCAAAACGTTGATGGATGTATGAATGTCATGACTGATATTATAACATACATAATGAGTGTTCTGCAGGGTAAGTTGGGATAGCTAAGAGCAACTTAAGTTGGATGTCATGCTGAATGTTAGGACATCAAGTGTATGACATCAGGGCGCGCAGGTATTAGTTTCTGGTATTAGCTCAGGCTATACTTCAGGAAACATTTTAGGAAGCCTAGTTATCTAAGGCGACATATCAGGCATTGCTAAGTGTAACGCCCATTTTAATTATTTTTATTTTTGGTGTTATTTTCATTTTTCGGCGTGCTTGCTTGGATTTTGGTTAAGAAGTAAGTTCCATAATACTAGAAAATATGATTAATGATGATAATAATATGATAATTAGTAAGGTGTTACTATTATTAATATTATTGTTATTATTATCATAATAAATAATATTATTGGAATAATAATATAATTATTGGATTTTTAGAATTAAAAGAAAATGAGAATTAATTATTTATTTGGAATATAAGTGATTTTTGGGGTATTAAGGGTAGAATTAGCATTTGTGGAAATAGAAAGTGAAGGAGAAGGAAGAACAGGCACGGTTGGGAAAGAAGAGGAGAGAGCAGAACACGATCAAAGTGAGAGATCAGGGGCAAGAAGAAGAGCAAAGGTGTAGATTCGTGGAGCTTCATCATCATCAGAATTTTATTCGAGGTAGGGGGAATTGATCGGTTGAATTGGTATTTGCATGAGTAATTGGTAGAAAGGGGAAATTCCCTAATCCCCATAGTTCGATGATGAAAGATGTTGATCGTTGTTGTTATTGTATAGTAATGTGTTAAATTCGTTGCATGTGGCTGTGAGCAGTTGTATGAGTGTTTAGGGTTTTCGGGTAGTTCGAAATTATGTCGGAACTGAGTGATTGTGTAGAGCTAGCAATTGATCGGGTTAAATCGGGATAAATGTTATAATACGTTGTGGAACAATGATCTGGTATGATGGGGTTTGGACTGGAGTAGGATCGGCCGAGTTCGGAGCATGTGGCCGACTTTGAGCTGAGGTTTTATTTTTCTGAATACGCAGGTATTCGCTGGGCGAATGAGGGGGCGAGCCTTCGCCAGGCTTCGCCAAGCGAACTGGGCAGCGAATGCTACCAGTAGCCTCTGTTTGGTTTCTCCAGGGGTTTCGTCGGGCGAGTGATCAGCTAGTGTTTACTGCGGGGCTTCGCCAGGCGAATGCGCCAGCGAGTCCGACAGCAGTTTGTGTTTTGTCTGTTGTTCTATGCTGATTTCTTGGTGGATTTGAATCTTGTTGATCGTGTTTTGGTGATGATCCTATTAGTGAGTTGTGGCGAGTGTATGTAAAGTGTCGGAACGTGATTTCGGGATATCCGTATGTTTTTTATAATTGAATTGGTGTATGCTATGATGTGTGATGAGCGGATCAGTAGGATCGATACGCTTTATATGCGTTGTGTTTATATACTGTTATGATGAGTGGATCAGTATGGATCGATGCGCCTTGTGTGCGTTGTATCGATGTGTTGTTGTGATAAATTGGATCAGTAGGATCGATGCACTTTGTGTGCTTGTGTGTATATGCATTATATGATGCGTTGGATCAGTAGGATCGTGTGCACTGTGTGTGTTGTGTGGTTATGCATAGTGTCTTGCATAGCATGTGGACGTGAGGTATGATTTACTCACGTGCTCCAAGTGGGGAGCATGGACGTGGTGTGTGATACACTCACGTGTTCCAAGTGGGGAGCGTGGACGGGACTTGAATCGTTGCTCGGATGGAGTGGGAACGTTGGTAAGGATAGATCGTTTCTCGGATGGAGTGTATGCGATCTATCTTGAGATTTGATTATATGGGCTCAGGAGGAGCGTGGTAGGGGTAGATCGTTGCTCAGATGGAGTGTATGCGATCTATCCTGAGTTGAGTTGGTACCACATATTGTCGAGTCGAGTGCATGTGTTGCATTGTTGTTTATGTGTGTTGTGATTGTTGATGATGGGACAGTAGGTCCGAATATGTTGTATGTGAAATAATGATTTATTGTTTTCTGCCTTTTAATTCATGTACATTTATACCGTTAATATTTGATCGTGATTTCTCACCCCTCTGTTGTTGCTTTGGTCTGTGCTTCTTCGGAAGTGCTTTGGTCTGTGCTTCTTCGGAAGTACAGACAATCCAAGTGTTTAGCTAGCTTGGATGTGGCAGTGTCATAGGATTGCTGTGATACGTAACATCGGGGCTTTTGGGGAGTTTTCATGTGTGTTAATGATTATGTGTGCCCCCGTGGCGTATCTTATTTTGTGGATTGTCGATGACATTGGATGATTATCTTGTGTATTTTGGGGCAGTGGTCATACATGTTGTACATGATGATATTGATGTTGTATATATGATATGTGGTTTATGGCAGACTAGTCCTTTTTTGGCTGCAATATTACAAAAGAATTAGTTTGAGAAATAATTTGTGGAATTTTGTTGAAAATTGTGACATCCCGTTGTGGAAAAACTCTGATATGTGCTTATTTTAATTGTTTTATTCTATTTTGGGGAAACGGGGTGTTACAAGTTGGTATCAGAGCAGGTCGGTCCGTCCGGCCAGTGTAGTGTTTTGAGTTTGTCTGTAGGATAGAGTTTGGTTGTTTTCCGTTAACCTATTGTTGTGGTTGTTGAGCAGTATGGCTGGCAGGAATGATGTTGTGTTGGCTGCAGCTATGCAAGCAATGGCACAAGTGGTGGCCAATCAGAATCTGGCTGCAGGTGCTCAGTTCAGAGACTTGACGCAGTTTCGGAGCAATAAGCCACCAAAGTTTGAAGGTGGGATTCTGGATCCGGTAGCTGCACATAAATGGTTGAAGGCAATAGAGAAGATCTTCAGAACCATGGGGTGCAGTGATGAGGAGAAAGTGAGATTTGGTACTCACATGCTTGAGGGAGAGGCCGAGGCTTGGTGGGACAATTGCTGTCAGAGGATGGAGGCTTCGGGGACTCCGATTACTTGGGAGGTGGTTCGATCTGGATTTCTGGAGAAGTATTTTCCAGAAGATATCAGAAGTGCTAAAGAGGTGGAGTTTTTAAAGTTGAAGCAGGGCAATATGTCGGTAGCCGAGTATGCGGCTAAGTTTGACGAATTGGCTCAGTATTGTCCCCATTACAATACTGAGGAGGCTATGACCTCTAAGTACTTGAAAATTGAGAATGGGCTGAGGCCGGAGATCAAGATGGGGATCGCGTGTCAGAAGATCAGGAGTTATCCTGAGTTGGTGAGTAGAAGCCGGATTTATGACAATGATAATCGTGTGAGGATCACACACTATAAGGCGGTGAATGACCGCAAGGGTAAACAAAGGTTTGGTGGTACACCTTACAGTGTGCCGGCCAATAAGGGTAAGCAGAAGGCTATGGTTGATAAGAGGTTCCGAGAGAGGAAGGCATCGGCGGACTTAAAATGTTATCGGTGCGGTGTCGCGGGGCATCGTGCTAGTGATTGTCCTCAAGAGATGAA
Source organism: Lathyrus sativus (assembly GCA_963859935.3). Taxonomy (NCBI): domain Eukaryota; kingdom Viridiplantae; phylum Streptophyta; class Magnoliopsida; order Fabales; family Fabaceae; genus Lathyrus; species Lathyrus sativus. The sequence continues at coordinate 604,482,933 of OZ012741.1, read as the reverse complement.
GAATTGCTTCAAGTGTGGCAAGTCGGGCCATGTGATGGCGGATTGTAGGACTAATATGCTTACTTGTTATAACTGCGGCGAGAAAGACCATATTAGCACTCATTGTGAGAAGCCAAAGAGGCCTTAGGCGCCTCAGGTTGCTGGTAAAGTGTTTGCGGTAGTGGGAAATCAAGCGGCGGACGAGGAGCGTTCGATCAAAGGTACTTGTTTTATCAATAACATTCCTTTGAATGCTATGATTGACACGGGTGCAACCCACTCGTTTATCTTTGTTGATTGTGTGAAGAGGTTATGATTGGTGCCGTCTACTCTTGAGCGACGGATGACTATTGAAACTCCCTCGATTGGTTCAGTGACTACTTTGTTAGTGTGTTTGAAGTGTCCACTAACTATATTTGGCCGAGGCTTCGGTGTGGATTTGATTTGTTTTCCACTTGGTAGTTTGGATGTTATACTTGGTATGAATTGGTTGGAGTTCAACCGAGTGTACATCGATTGTTTTCGGAAAGTGTTATTGTTTTTGACCCCAGAAGAGGAAGCGTTGGCAGATTCCTTGTCTGGTAAGGAATTGAGGACTTTGTTGGAAGATAAAGCTCAGGTGTTTGCTTTATTTGCATCACTGTCTATTGACAACAAGGCGTTGTTGGATGAGTTAGCTGTTGTGAATGAGTTTCCAGAGGTGTTCCCGGATGATATTACGGAGTTGCCTCCGAAGAGAGAAGTTGAGTTTAGCATTAATATTATTCCTGGTACGAGGCTTATTTCTATGGCGCCGTACAGGATGTCGGCAGTGGAGTTGGCCGAGTTGAAGACTAGATTGGAGAGTTGTTGGATAGGAAGTTTATCAGACCCAGTGTGTCACCGTGGGGAGCTCCAGTGTTGTTAGTGAAGAAGAAGGACGGTAGCATGCGGTTGTGCATCGATTACCGTTGATAAGTGCTAAAACATACTGATTTTGAGTGTAAATAATTGGCACTTATTGGCTTGATTCAACCAATAAACCTCAACTTTTGTGCATATGTTGTATAGTTTAAATTATAGTGTATATATTGAGTGTCGCGTAAATTTCATTGAGTTTAATTGATTTTTTCTCATTTTTTGTAGGTATATAAGTAATGATATTTTGTCATTATCTTATAGATCATTGAATAAGCTTTCCAACGCTTCCGACCGCGCGTAAAACGGAGTTACGGTTCAGAAGTTATGGTCGAAACAAGTGCTGGTTTGCTGTCATGTTCGCCAGGCGAACAAAAGTTCGCCAGACGAACATAAAGTTCTAAAACGCGTGAAAAACACTATTTTGGCAGTAGCAAAAGTTGCATATGTTCGCCAGGCGAACAGGACTTCGCCAGGCGAATACTGGGAACCATTTTTGTCTATTTAAGTGATTTTTCAGCATTTTTTAGGTCATGATGTTTGGGAACTTTTTACCCCAACTTCATCAAACACATTCTTGAGTAGATTTAGCTTAGAAACAACATTGGAGGGTGCATCTTGACGATCCGGAGTCGAATCCACTTCAATCGGAGTTGACAGACCGTGAGATTTGTGTTCTTCTTCCTTCCTCTCTATGTATTTTTCATTTGTTGGGGTTTTGTATGTAAGTTTAGCTTGATTGTATGTATATTTATGGATCTTTATATAAAATCTCTTTTACAACTCTTTATCGATGGTTATCTTGATTTTTTACTTAATGGGTTTGGATTGCTATAGATATATACGGTTCAAACTCGATCTAAGATGAACATCTATTAGATTCTAAATGCTAGAGATAGATTTAGGACTAATATTCACGTGGGTATCGATTTTTAATGCTCTGTGTTGTCGAGTTGTGTGAGAGATCAACAATGAGACGATACAGTTGATCTCTCGACTTTGTGTTAGAGATAAACTCTGTTGTGAGTGATACGTGATGATATTGACGAGCGAATTAGGTTGTGTGCATTTGATCCATATATTTTTTTAGTACATGATGGGTAGAACGAAATACAACTCCTGGCGAGTTTTCTCATTTCTTAAGAATGTACTTAATTTCTTGTTTTATGTTTTTCCTTTTGAATTTGTATCCCAAACCATTCAAACCCAAGCTTAGAGACGTAGAGATTGTCGAACGACATTCTTTCCCTCACACTGATCCCTGTGGAGACGATAAATCCCGGAGGAAATTCTTCCGAAAATAATATTTTTGCTTGCTGCTTTACCGCTTCAACAACCGTCAGTTGAACAAAGTGACCATCAAGAACAAGTATCCTCTTCCAAGGATTGATGATTTGATGGATCAGTTGGTGGGAGCTCGTGTGTTCAGTAAGATTGACTTGATGGAGTAATGCCTTTTGCAGTGTCTAATGCGCCAGGAGTGTTCATGGAGTATATGAACTGTATCTTCCATTCTTATTTGGATCAGTTTATTGTCGTGTTCATTGATGATATACTAATTTATTCTAAGTCTGCGGAAGAGCATGCAGAACATTTGAGGATTTCTTTGCAAGTGTTGAAGGACAACAAGTTGTTTGCTAAGTTATCGAAGTATGAGTTCTGGTTGAAGACGGTGAGTTTTTTAGGACATGTTATTTCTGGTGATGGTGTTTTGGTAGGTCCATCTAAGGTGTGTGTGGTGTTACAGTGGGAACCACCGAAGGCGATAACAGAGGTTAGAAGCTTCTTGGTATTCTAACGACCCTTAATGTGAAAACAAACTCACAAGAAAACAATAAATGACATGAAATAAAAAAAATATTATAAAAAGTTAATAACTATAAATTTCAAATATCATAATAAATAATATATATATATATATATATATATATATATATATATATATATATATATATATATATATATATATATATATATATATATATATATATATATATATATATATATATATATATATATATATATATATATATATATATATATATATATATATATATATATATATATATATATATATATATATATATATATATATATATATATATATATATATATATATATATATATATATATATATATATATATATATATATATATATATATATATATATATATATATATATATATATATATATATATATATATATATATATATATATATATATATATATATATATATATATATATATATATATATTGGAAACTTATCGTATGAGAATGTCATTTTTATGTGAGAACATGAGAATGAATGTGAACTTTTAGATTTTAAAATAAATGGTGGAGATTATGTGTCAGTTTTTTTTCTCTACTCCATCATTTATTTTAATAATGGAGGAGAGAGAAAAACAAAAAACGTAAATGATCTCCACCATTTATTTTAAAATCTAATGGTTCAAATTCATTCTCATGTTTTCACATAAAAATGAAATTATATATATATATATATATATATATATATATATATATATATATATATATATATATATATATATATATATATATATATATATATATAATTTAATGCTAAAATTGATTTAGAGACATACTCAATGACTCTAAAATATTTATTTCTTTATTCAAAGAGTCATTGAGTATGCCTCTAAATCAATTTCAGCATTAAATTATATATATATATATATATATATATATATATATATATATATATATATATATATATATATATATATATATATAATTTAATGCTAAAATTGATTTAGAGACATACTCAATGACTTTTTAAATAAAGAAACAAATATTTTAGAATCAATGACTCTTTAGTATAATTCGACACATAAACTGCTCAGGTTGATCCCACGCATCAATATTAAAGATTGTAGCCACTGCCCATAGGTCACCTCAAATAGGCCAACCTAAGACCTTTATAGGTCGACCTATTCAATTCAAAATTTAAAAATTTGTTTCTGCTTCATATCTCTCATACATATATATACTCATGCATCATTTTCTAGCAAGGTTCTAGTCTAAAACCTAAACGAAACTAGAATTACAAAAAATATTCATTATCTTCAACCTCTCTTCTATGCATATACACAATCAAACTACACATAATCATTTTTTAATTGGGTGACCATCTAGATTATAGTTGATAACATCCAATTAGGTTGATGTACCGAGAATATTGGGTTGAGTTTTTTGTGTGTTTCATATAAGAAAATTGAGTTGGAGTTTTCGTTCAAGATCATTGTGGATTTGAAGGTTTTGGACAAGATTACACAAGTACGGATCCGATTGAGTGAATGCCTTGGGATAAGGTGGTTTCCTTGCAAGGCGGTAGCGTGAGACGGTGGATCATGTTTGTAAATCTTGGGTTTAACAAGTGTGCGCTTGGAAATAATTCGACTGTATGAAAGCCTTGAAACAAGGTGATTCATTGCAAGAAAGCAGCAAGAATTAGTGAATTGAAGTGACATTGTTGGTTACTTGATCGATCTTTGATCAAGGGTTTTGGAGGTGGTAGAATAATAATAAACCATAGGGTTTGTACGGTTTGAGTTCTTCATCTCTTATATATACAATTTTTGCAAAGTAAGGTTAATTGAAGTATCTCAACTCAATTTCAGGTTGATGGCAGATGTACCAATAGCGAGACTGATTGCAGAACTTCCTAAACAAATCTTCGTGTATCTCTCTATCTCTATCTCTCTTTTAATTGTTGTGTTTGCAAATTATCGAATTTGTTATTGTTTTTATCAATTCTTTGGAGATCAATTTTTTTATTACATTTTGAATTAAGGTTTATTGATAGAATCATGACCACTTTTATTGTAATTGCCTTTAGCATCAACAAAACAAATTAAATTTCCAAACATTATCGATTCAACACAAAGTGTTTGACAATTGTATTATTGTGTTTTATTTGATTTTTAATAATTGGAAATAAACTCTACGTATAGCTTAGCATTTGATTGTGTTATAATTAATCATTATTGGAACATTTGTGTTCGTTATCAACCAAGTGCGTACCCTTACGCATATCCGAGATTTTCAATGCTAGGTTTGGTTAGACGATTTGATTCAGGTTATTTTCGATGTGCCATAAAAATTTTGAAAACCATTTTTGCAAAAAGTTTGAATTTTAAATTTGTGATATATTCACCCACCCCCTCTAGATCGAAGCATGTCATCTAAAAAGTGTTATCATAAGCTCCGGTTAATTTCGTACTTAAGATTTTCTTCTTAGAAGAATGGCTACCGAGCCTAAGGGAGCATACACTAGAGCGCCAATTTTCACCGGCGAAAATTATGGAAAGTTTGTATGTGTATTCATGTCAACTCTATTGACAAGAGTATATGAGGCGCCATAAAAATGGTCTGAATGAAATAACTATGACCAATCAGGGTGCTACATTACCCAAACCGGAAACACAATGGGATGCTAACGATTGGAAATAGTGGTCAAATGATTGGAAGGCGAAAAATATTCTCACTTCCACTTTGGGTGGTGATGGGTATTATTCTGTTTCTCATCATGAGTTTGTCAAGGCTATGTGGGACACATTAGAGGTTGCTTATGATGGTACTAATAATTTCAAACAAGCTAGGATCAATATATTAAATGAAGAGTTTGGGCTATTTCATATGGAGCATGATGAAACCATTTCAGACATGCGAAAATGGTCCATACATCTTATCAATATATTAAATGTGCTAGGTAAGCCTATCTTTAATGAGGTTGCTACTAACAAGGTCTTGAGATGTCTAAATAGGGTATGGAAACTCGAGGTCACCACTATCAAAAAGGAAAATGACATTAAGGAACTTGATCTCACGGCTTTGTTCGATAAGTTGTAAGAGCATGAACAAGAGCTCTCTTGCTTGGGAAAACACGAGAGAGAGCGAGAGAGTATGAAAAGAAAGTGAAAAGGGAGAAAGGAAAAGATAGAAAGTATAGAAGAATTTCATTGCTTCAAAGACTTCAAATTCGAGGTCCTCCTATAATGAGAAAAGTGATTGTGAAACTAAAGATGACAATGATTTCGATGAAGTAGATACGGGTCTGGTTATCAAAAAGTATAATAGATACATGAAGAAGTATGGAAATAAGTACTCCGACAAGAATGATGGTAAATCTAGAAGGCTATCAAATTCTTCCAAGGAAGATGAGAACAAAAAAGGTAAGTCTAGAAATACATGCTACAATTATGGAAAACCGGCCACTATAGATCGGAGTATACTACAATCAAGAAATAAAAGGAAAGAGGTCGAGATAAATGATTACGCAGGTCTAGAAGAGCTTATGTTGCTTGGGAGAGCGAAAGTGATTCGTCAAGTGATGATAGCTCCACTTCAAGTGTTGAATCGGCCAAGCTTTGTTATATGTAAAACAAAGGAAAGAAAAATGTTGTAAGTCACTCTAATCTTCAAACTTCTCATGACTTAGCGTTTTCTCAATTACAAGAATCTTTTAAAAATCTGCAAAGACAAGCCATAAACGCTCTCAACATATTAGCTTTGGACAAAAGAATAATTTCTCACTTAGAAGCTAAAATTTTGTAAAATGAAAAGAATATGGAAGATATAAGGATGTTTATGTTAGATATTCTAAAAGACAAAAATGAGGATGATAAACCTTCATCGTTTGGTTGTGAAATTTGTCATATTTGGTAATAGGAGTCAAGAACGTTCAAAGCCAAATTGGATAAGGCTTTGAAACCTAAGGTTACTTTTTCTATAGATACTTCTAATTATGACATGCCTTATCATAATCCTTATAGAAGTTATAGTTATGTTAAAAAGAAACCAAATAGCAAAAGATCATCTTCTCGTAAATTGTATTGTCATTATTGTTGTAAAAAGGGTCATACTATTGCTAAGTGCAAGTTTAGGAAACTCTTTGCTCCTAAAGGTGTCTGTCAATGGTTTCCTAGATGCAATAAAGGATTCATTAATCCCCCAAAGACCCAATGAGTATTGGGTATCTAGCACTATTTATCAATCATGTAGGAAAAATGTCTTGGCTCTATGAAGAGAGTATGGGGTCACATTTATGGAAGCTCAAGGCATAATAAGGTGGCATGTCATTATTTTGTTGACTATGTGACAAGCAAGGAGGATTTTGTTACCAAAAAGGTTAACATTTAGTGGTTCTTTAATTGGTAAAAGTGCGTTGATGATTACTAATGTTTCTATCCGAGAAGTCACAGAAAGGTATTGTGTTTGATAATGTAAGTCTATCTTCAATAAGACATACTCAAGTTCATCATGTTAAGGATTCATGAACCTAAGATGATAAAACATGAGGAGGAGTAAGATAACCATCATGATTGAAAAAGGATGATCATCAACCTAATTACCTTTTGTATACATTATTAATCTCACTTTCAAATACTTGTGCAAGAAGAAAAGTGGTAAGAACGTTTTGGTTTCATTTATGCTTGTGACACGTATTGCATTCATCTCAAATTTCGTTCGAGATTTCCCCATGGAATGCTTGTGTATCTTCTGTCATTTGTATGGTGAGGTAATATCATTTCAATCCTTTTCTTATTATTGTATTTAAGTATTTCTTTTGCCTGTTTATTTCCTAAAGGTATATGATGATGTGTATGATGTTTGTAATATGTGTTCACTTCCAAAAAAATTAAATGTGAATATTGTATGTTGCATTCTATATGTTTATAGTGACTATATTCAAAATATCTTCTTATTTTGATATATACTTTGAATCATTTCATGCTTGCATCTTCATGATTGCATGACTCTAACAAACAAACCATTACATAATATTGTATGCATAAGTATTTCATCATGTAATCATTCATGAGTAAATTTGAGTCTCTCAAGGTCATTAAAAATTCAATTGAGTCAAATCTTAAAGTTGAGGTTTCTACAGGTCGACACATTTTCGTGTAGGTCGGCCTATAATAATTCAGTCTGGTATTTTTTTCTCAAAAAAGCTACAATATAGGTCAACACATTCGCCTATAGGTCGACACATAATCATTCTTTTTGAATTTTTCTACTTTTGGTTACAGTATGTGCCGACACATAACTGTTATAGGTTGGTGCATACTGTCGCAGTGAGAATTGGATATCAAATTATTAGATTAACTTGAATCTTAATTCATTGTTCACCAACAATCTTTAATTTGCCCAAGGGAAGAGAAAAAGATCTAATTGCCCACAAGATGCAATGCAAATGCAAAGCTAAAAAGATATAAGGTTCGGGGGTTGGTTATACTAAGGGAAGGTGTTAGCATCCTAAGAATCTGTAGTATCCTACAGGAACCTCTCGTTTTATTGTGTTATTGTTGTTTTCTAAGGGTAAAAGACCTAGGGGTTTATTTCTAAGTATACTCGCCAAGAAATCGCATCTTATGCCTATGTATCCTGACGGGAGTGGAATCAGAGTATTCGTAGTTCCCTTAAAAGGGATTGAATAACTTCTTGATTGTGGTCAAGGTTTTAGGGGGAGATGGTTTGTTGATTGATTCTAGGAGAAAAGACGAGTCGTCATCTTGAGGTAGAATACTCGACTTAAACCGCCACAAGTTTATTAGGAGATGGTATTTGCGTCACATTAAGATAAGGGCTCAAAAATCGAATTTATCGACGAGTATGTCACATACATCTCTCAAGTAGAAAAAATTCTACACCTCTCGATTGTGTTATGGGGTAGGAAAATTACATCTCGACTATTAAGATGAATCATGTCTAATTCTCTTTTGGGAAGAATAAGATTGAATTGTATTAGGTATGTCTAAGTTGAAAGATATACCAAGGAAGTCTATCCTATCTTAAGGTATAAAAGGAGTATGCTTAAGCTGATCAACTTGAGAAATCAAGGATCAAGCGGGGGAACTGATGCAAATGAGATGCATTGTATACAACTTATGAAGTCATATACATGTTCTTCCCTTGGACGTTAAAATATGTAAATGCATCCAAGATGAAAATAGATAGAAGCACCAAATATTGTAGCTATAAGCCATGATTGAATATAAGATACATAATAAATCCCAAACAAACTTATGGGGCAGGATAACACATCATGGATCAAGTATATCATGGCAAGCATGTTTGGAAATTGAGAATGTATAATTATAGATATCAAAAGTAATTTACAATTACCAAGGTAATCAATCAAAGGTTAAAAATTAACAAATAACAAACACATGGTTGAGGTCAAATAATTGCGTGAAAATCACGATCAAACCCAGAATATAACACCCAAACCAGATCAAAACATACTCTCGAAGTCGAATATCAAATTATTGTCAAGTTTTAAACAAAAAAGCGAATAAAACATCTGATTAAGACTAAAATATTGAATGTTTAAATATTTTAAAAAAAGTTCAGATTTGTATTATAATTGATTGAAAAATAAGATTAATTAAGAAAATTGGTATCGCTAAAACATTAGAGAAGTGAGATCAAAAGGGGCAAAATAGCAAATTAGAAGTGGTAAGTAGAACAGGGCCGACACTCTCAGGCCCACAAATATTTCTACTCGCGCGGGGGGTGGTAAACAAAAATAGTAAGGTGCTACAAACAAACCAATGGGGCTGAAAAGTGTAATGTATATAAGCAATATAACAGTAGTGACTTAGGGAAAATAGAATATTATAGATGGGAATAGTAGTTGATTTCAATGAGGAAATTCAACAAACAGCTACAGTGCAGAAACAGAAAGAAAGATCAGAGCAGAGAGAGAATAATCAGAGGAGAAGAAGGTTCACATGTCATTCATCATATCCCCCTACATTCCACTAACAACAATATTTAAACTAGCTATTGACTGATTCTGTTAGCTTCAGACTTGGCTTTTTCTCTCTCTTGCCACGTCCCAACTCTTGATTTTTAGGGAATTCGTTATGATTCTCCTCGCCCGATAATGCCTCGTCACTTGATTGCATTTGCTCTCCACGTGCCTTGCCATGTGTTACATTACCTTCCCCTTTAAAATCAACCTTGCCCACAAGGTTGAAGTCAGGATAACTAGCCTTGATATCATCAAGATCTTCCCAAGTAGCATTCTCTTGCAAGCCATTTTCCCACTGAACCAGAATTTGTCCCACCTGATGAGTGCCTCTAATGATAGTTCTAGTTGCTAAGACCTAAACGGGTTGCATCACTGGTCCCAATTATGTAACTGTGAGCAGTAACGGCATATACGGTTCATGTGTATCTCCCTTAAAAAGTTTCAGCTACGATACATGAAACACCGGGTGAATTCGTGCAGCTGGAGGAAGCTCCAATTTGTAAGCAACATTGTCAATTTTGGCCAAAACTTTAAATGGTCCAAAGTATCTCATAGATAACTTTTGATTCTTCCGCAAGGCCGCTGAATGTTGTCTATATGGTTGCAGCCTAACCAACACTTCATCACCAACATTCAGATTCACGTTGCTTCGCTTCTTGTCAGCTTGATTCTTCATTACTTGCTGAGCTCTTAGCAGGTTGCTTTTAAGCTTAGCTAATAATGCATCTTTGTTAGCTAAATGTTCTCTAACCTCTGTTGGATCCTCATTGGAGCATGGTAGTCTGACAATTGCAGGAGGTTCTCTGCCATATAAAGCTTTAAAGGGAGTCATGCCTAAGCTCATGTGGTAAGCAGTATTGTACCAAAATTCTGACCAAGGAAGAGCTTTGACCCAACTTTTAGGATTCTCATAAGTGAAGCATCGGAGATACATTTCTAATCATTTGTTCAATATTTCAGACTTGGCTTTTTCTCTCTCTTGCCACGTCCCAACTCCTGATTTTTAGGGCTAAAGCCACTGCTTTGGTTAAGGTTTTGGGTTCCATGGCTCTAACATCCCTGCTAATTTCTTCCTGCAATCCACTAACAAAATAATCCAAAATGGCTTCTGCACTTAATCCATCTACCCTATTAGCTAAGGCGGTGAACTACATATAGTATTCATTAACGATTGCTGATTGATGCAATTTAAAAAGGGTCGCACGGGGACAATCATAAGCAGATGGTCCAAAATCTAATTCTAGGGCTCTAGTAAAAGTTTGCCAAGAGTTGAATGGTTCAGTTTTCTGAAGCATTTGATACCAAGGGACCACTTCATGATCTAAGTGAACGAAAGCAATAATTAATCTATCAGCATCTGGTGTAGCATAATAGTCAAAATATTGTTCCGCCTTGAAAATCCAGTCCATCACATTTTTTCCATCAAATCGAGGGAAGTCGAGTTTGACAGATCGTACCTGAAACGGGTTCCTCGGTGGATCCTTGGTTGATGAGTTTGAAGCACCATGGGGAGACGCTTGTAGCCGTTGCAGCAAGTGAGCCAATGTTGTGTTGAACTGAGAGAATTGTGCTTCGTTAGCCCTCTGGAACTCTTCCATTCTCGTCATTTGAGTGTGACCAGCGACTTCTAATCGCTCAATATGTGAGGTCATTGATGCACTAACCAAGTTGATGGCATCAGCATTCTTCTTCAGCTCAGCGTACATCTCTTTCATACGAGTGTTGTCTGCCATGGTGTGATGAAAGCACCAAATGTAATGTATATAAGCAATATAACAGTAGTGACTTAGGGAAAATAGAATATTATAGATGGGAACAGTAGTTGATTTCAATGAGGAAATTCAACAAACAGCTACAGTGCAGAAACAGAAAGAAAGATCAGAGCAGAGAGGGAATAATCAGATGAGAAGAAGGTTCACACGTCATTCATCATATCCCCTACATTCCACTAACAACAATATTTAAACTAGCTACTGACTGATTCTGTTAGCTTCAGACTTGACTTTTTCTCTCTCTTGCCACGTCCCAACTCTTGATTTTTAGGGAATTCGTTATGATTCTCCTCGCCCGATAATGCCTCGTCACTTGATTGCATTTGCTCCTCACGTGCCTTGCCATGTGTTACAAAAAGCCACATCCCACTCTGGTTTTAATGAGAGGAACAAAATCACATAGCTAACCCAATGACAAACTGCACATCCTAGTTCCATCCTCTCTCGTCTTCTCCTTCATGGCCTTCCACCTCATATTTCACCGTCTGACAAGAAAAAGGGAGTCCAAAAATGGCGGTTGGGCATGATAGTGTTCAAGAACACTTTACTTAACCCGATTAAACTTTTGGAAATGATATTGACCCTCAATCGCAACATACAAAGACAAACCCCCAAATTAAAAGAGGCAAAAACCCTAAACCCGTGAGTTCCAAATCGGCCAACAAAATGCACAATTCAGGGAGGAATCAAGATTAATCATGCATGGTATACATAAATTAGAGAAGGTAAAGGAAAGGGAAGGAAAATAGTTACTTGTGTAGTTCAGATATGACGGTGAGATAAGTATTTCAGTTTTCTCTCTCTATGTGCGATATGGCTTGTGTGACTTTTTGAATGTTCTCTCTTTTTGTTCCAGCTCGTGTCTTATGATGATATTTGTTATCCCTTCCTTGTGTAATGGACGTTTACGCGTCAGCTCGGGCTTGGCTTTTGATGGCTTTCGATCTTCATAAATGAGCGTGTTGTCTTCAAAGGACACATGTCTTTCGTGTATCCGAAAAGAGATATCATGGCAGTGATTTGTGTAAACATTTCCTTGAGCTGTTGTGGCATTTGTCCTTGAAGAAGAAAATTAATAGTAGCATAACAGTGATAGGCTGCTGCCTCTTTGCGTGACGGTAGCCGCATCAAGCTCTCTTTTATGACTTTGTATGATAGTGAGAGAATGTAATGTAATTAATCCATTTGGTAATCATGATTTATTATTTGCCTTGTATTTGAATGAATTTTCCATTTGATTGAAGCTGTATTTTATAACTGGATGGAAATCAATTTCTTCTCCCTTTTACAAATGGATTTGTGAATTATAAACTATGATTTAGATTTGTGCCTTGCACGAGACTTGTCTTAACTAAAGTCTATGTGATACTTTTAAGCATACTTTGTAATTTTGAATGATAAATTCGACTTTGTCTTCGTTGTTTTTGTTGATCGGTTGATCGAAAGATAATAGAATTTTGTACATTCCTCGTATGTTTTGTCTTGGATAAGAATGAGATTTTATCATATCATGTCAATGGTAGTCCAGCCAAATGTCATAATTTGAAACAAACCCTTGAATGATTTCAACCAGATGACCTCATTTCTTCGTTGCAGGCGGATTATTTATAATTTTGGCGCTCCTGATCTTAACACGCAAAAGTAATGTCTACTAAGATATTCTTGTTGTGATTCTTTAGCTTTATTATTTTCAATTGGTGCTTTGATACAAAAAAAACTCATGATGGCAATATCTTAGCACCCTGACTTCATAATCCAAAAAAAAATGATTTAAATAGAGGATTCAAACTGATACAAAAATCCTAGAGCCAATGATTATCTTGAAAAATTGAGAGAACAAATACGATATCCTCTTAAAATGCTACAACTACACAAATCAGTCAGTCACAACAACCACGCACACGATAAACCCATATGACCCAAAGATGATATGCGAGATGTGACACATACCAGTGTGAGAGGTAGAACTGTGATACAATGAACAAAATTTTTTATTTACCTGCATTCATTGTTAATTCATGAACCTGTCTCCATTAGTTTCCAACTTTCAGTCTTGTAACTCTTCAAAAGGCCTTAAACTTTCTACTGTTGTCATTAAACTCATCACATTAAATCATTTAACCTTACACTTTCTAAAGACCCATTAATATTCTACATTCTTTATTATCTACAAATGGATATCATCTCTCGTTCTTCCAATCACATCCTAGTCTCAAACTCATTCATTCAAACATAGTGTGTACAAAATTTTTCTGAGAAATTATCAATGGCACCCAAAATTGCAAGAACTAAAAGTGATTCTAGAAACAAGGGTAAGTCTACCGCATCATCAACCTTTCCAGAAACTGCCTTCTCCTTGGTTTTTGTTGTTTGTTTTGAAGAATTTGAAGAAACGCATCAACATCTCATAGTAATGAAGAAACATGTGTGGAATCCAGTTGTTACTGGATTCTTAGATATTCCAGAAGTTGTTCGACTAGACGATTTGATAGGGGTTGTTTTCGATGTGTCATAAAACTTTTGGAAACCAGTTGTTTTTCGATAGTAGGTTTGGTTAGACGATTCGATTGGGGTTGTTTTCACTGTGCCATAAAACTTTTGAAAACCATTTTTGTCAAAAGTTTTAATTTTAAATTTGTGATCTATTTATCCTCTCTAGATCAAAGTCTATCGTCTAACAATATCCACTACTGAGTTTTATTATTTCTTCCTCATAGACATTAAACTCAAGATGCATGAGTCTCAACCTTGATGATCTCCATATGGTCTTTGGTTGATTTTTCCTTTTAATTTGATTATGATTCTTCTTGAATCTGTAGTCATATGAGGTATCATTTCTTATTGAATATGCATAAGACTGGGTCTTTGCTTTGAGATTATTGGTTTAGCTCACCTTTTTAAACTCGATGTTATTTTGGAATGTGATTGTCCTCCTTATTTTCCTTGTTTGGAGCTTGTTATTCAGACTTTCCTTTCTCAATCTTGATGATTGCACTATTTCGTATTTAGGGATGTTTACGAATAGTTTTTGGCTTCTAATAATGATATTGTTTTGCATAAGAACAAGATGAGGATTAAATATGTTGAACTGAACGTGTCACGATGTAACTTTGATTTTGATGCGGTGGACAAAGATAACATGTAAGGTTATCACTCCAATACTCAAGGTAGTGTAGGAAATGAATAGTGGAATTTTAAATCGAAGTGAATGTACCTTAAAATTTTGCACTAACTCTGATTTTAAATGGGATTTTGTTTGTAACTAAAATGAAAAAGGATAACTTAAAATGTAGATGACTGTATGATGAATCTGACGGTGTTCACTGGATTCCCAAACAAAGTTATGTGAAATGAGAAATATTTTTTGTTTCTTTTTTTTCCATGCTCAGCATTCTTTTAAGGTCTTTTTGAAATTAAAGAAATTTATAAGAGAGAAATGGATGCGAGAGAAGTAGGGGAGAGAAAGACCACTTCTCTTGTTTGGAACAGAAGAGAAATAAGGAAGAGAGATAAAATTTCCATGGGACCTTCACCTTTAGCATTTCTCTCCAATTTGAGTAGAAATGAGAAGAAGGAAGGATGATTCCATTTTTATCCTTGTTATTAACAATATTCTTAATCAATACAAAAAATATTAGAAATTATATATTGAGATCCATGGAGGCTGCTTGTTTCTCAAGCACACAAAAACGAGAAGGTAGGTGTTGCTGGAAGAAATCTATCATGAATTTTTTTAATGAAGTTTTAAAATATCAATAAATTTATTGAAAAAGTAAGAATTTTGTTTTGAATACAGTGAAAATGTGGATTGGTGGTGGTGGTTGTGGTTGATATCTCACTGTGAGAATGATTACATGTAAGGGAAGAGAATGTGGTAATTTTTTTTTGAAGTAATTTGAAAATTAATTAAAATAAAATTAGAAAATGTGAATATGTTAATTAATTAATAGCTAAAATTATTATTTTTAAATTATTTGATTCAGTTAACATTGAGATTTTATTTTAATGGATTGGTGAAATAAATTTAATTAATTAAATTAAATAATAAGTAATTTAATAAATTAATTATTTTTAGTATAGCTAAAAAATTCAATTGATTTATATGTTTTTTTTTAATAAATACAGGGGTATTTTTGTACTTTAAAAAATGATCAACACTTCCCTCTCTTTTATTTCTCTTACACTTCTTTTATATCAAATAATACATCAAATCTACTCTACTTCTTATATATTTCTCTCTTATCATACTATTTCTCATATTTTTCTCTCTTCTCAATTTCATCTCATAGCCAAACACATTCTTAGTGTGAGGCCTCGAGTTTTATTGTTCTTGGTGACCAACCAAAACAGTTTCCCCAAACCCTAGTTATTTTTATCATGGAGAGTAATAACTTTGTAATAGCTATCTTACATGTCGAAGAGAGGGTCTGACACATGTTTTTTATCCTCATTAGTCCTCCACATGATTTCCCTGTGGAGCTAGAGTGTCAAATCAACAATTATATAGAATTCCTAATTGTTGATAGTGGGAAATTGTTGTGTGGCTTTCAACCATTTTATTGGATTTTAGAGGGGACTTCACTCTTCTTATTGACCTGTCAATTGACTATCTTGAAAATCTCATCTCTATTTTTCATCTTAGCTTTGGGTATTCTTCAGGCGTATAATTTAATCAGATAACTGGGAATTTCTAATTGTTGATTTGGTTATTTGCACGCTTGATTCCATGCTCATACTTTTAAGTCTTGGCATATGAGTTTTGTTCTTCTTTTTTTTAAGGGTTTTTTAACATTTTCAGTTTTTCTGGTTGGTTCAGGCATTATAGTTGTTTGTTCTATGTCAACTAGGAAAGCTGGTAAGGATATTTTGTGGGTTTGAGTAAGTTTGGACATATCAAGTACCGCCTCCTTATTTTCCTGTAGTAATGCATCTTCCTTTACTATGACTGATGTGGTATCTTTCCCTCCAGATGAGGATAAAAGGGTTTGTGGCCAATTGTCGCAACTATGAAAAAGGGTCGACAAACAGACAGAAGAGTCGCCATCGAACGTTATTTATCCCACAAAGAGGGAAAGGAAACGATCAAAGAAAACCTAAAAGAATGGAAAAGACTGGTCATCGCAACCAAATCTTGGGTTCGGGAGTCGGTTACGCAAGGGGAAGGTATAAGCATCCCTCACGTCCGTTGTACTCAACGGGATCCACACTTGTTGTCTAATCTATGGGTGAAAACTATCTAAAAGCTACTGCTAAACGGGGGTGAAAGAAAAGAACAGACTCGATAGGACATCACCGCCATATGCCTATGTATTCCCTCGTGCAATGTGAAAGTCAGAGTCAACGTAGTTCGGGAAACTACGGATGATGGGGGAAGGTTGCTCGCCAAGACATCATCGTCTTGTGCCTACGTATCCTCATATGATATGAGAAATCAGAGCAAACGTAGTTCATGAAACTACGGGATAAGAGTCTCGATCGCACGGGTGCGAGAGAAAAAGGTTCAGAATAACAGGTTGATCTCGATTGCACGGGGGAAAGAGAAAAGGGAAGTTAGTTGTTAGTGTGCTTGTCAAGGATAGAGATCCTCGTGCCTACATATTCTCATCTGGTATGAAAAATCAGAGCAGTCGTAGTTCGGCTAACTACGGAAAAATGGGTCTCGATTGCACGGGTGCGAGAGAAAAAGGTCTTAGGCCTGGAACGTCTAAACGGAAGGGAATTGGCTCGGACACGTACTACGCTAAATCCTAAGACGTAGGAGCGAATGCGTCGCATATCACCCGAAGGGCATACGCTAAACACTCTAGACAATGTGAGAAGACACCCCCCCACACACACACACACACACACTTATGATTTTCTACGTATCTAACGCTTGGAACTCACAACACTCATCGCGGTTACGGGTTTGAGTTAAGGTTCGAAACCTTTAAGTGAATCGAATCAGGACCAATGTGACGCTAAACCTTTGTAGCTCGACTTATGAGGGAAGTCAAACTATAGGAGGTCACGTGATTGATATCCGTGCTATGGACAAGATAAAGAAATAATATTGAGGATCATTTTCCGATTTAATCGTGTCGCACGGGTCAAAGTGGGATCTCGTCTTAATCGCAAACATTATGTCGATTAATCGAAGGTAGTCTATCGCGATCTCAAAGTAAAGAAAATGACCCAAATGGTCATTTTCCATAGAATCTGGGGTTGTTTATTGGAGGATGGCGGTTTTACGGAAGGTGAATGGAGGAGAAAAAGAGAGTTCTGGAGAGTGGACGAGAAGGTCGTATGGGGGTTGAGCGAAAATGATGAAGAAGAGGTTAGTGGTGGTCGCGAGGGTTATGTGAAGAAGAAGAAGAAGGTGTTGGTCCGAAAATGGGTTTTGTTGGTGAGGAAGATGAACAGGAGAGGGTTTGGTGAGTTTCGTTTGTTGAGATCGTTGATTGTGTTTTGATGGAGAAATGGGTTTATCAAAGAGGGAATGGGTTTCATGGTTGGGTTGGAGATGGAGAGATTGAGGAAGAATTGGGTGGAGTTTCGGTTATGGCGGAAATGAGGTTTGGAAGGAGACGAAGTGATTCGCAGTGGAAGGAAAGAGGTGGAGGAGTAGAAGATGACAATGAACAGTGAAAATGGGGAGAAAACCAGCGGCTAGGGTTTAGGATATGTGAAGAAGAGAATGAACAGTGGTTGGGAGAGGAGTTTTGCGGCTAGGTTTTTCCAGATGAAGGAGAAAATGAACAAGAGAACTATATACTCAGAATCTGATACGTGGCACTGGCTGTCTCCAATTTGTTTTTTTTTTGTCTTTTTTAGATTAATTGATAACTGTACTATTTAATGATTAACTATAATAATAAAACTATTATAATCCTAGTTTAAACTAAATTCTAACTATTAATTAAAATCTAATCCTAATCAATTAATTAAAATTCTGAAACTCTAATTCTAATCCTATTTAAACTAATTTAAATTAATTCTAATAAAATTCTAACTCTAATAAAATTCTAATTCTAAAACCTATTAATTAATCTAAATTAAAATCTATTTTCTAAAATAAAAACTTAAATTCTAGTTAACTCTATTTTCTAATCCTAATTAAATCAAAAATAAAATTCTATTCTAATAATTCTATTTAAATCCTAATTAAAACTTTAAGCTCTATTCTAAAAGTTATTTCTAATTCTAATAAATCCTAATTAATAATCTAATATTCTAAATAAAAACTTAATATTAATTCTAAAACTATAAAAAAGAAATTAAAGCAAAAATAGAAATAAAAATCACAAAATGCCACGGAAAAAAAAAAAGGCGAACACCGAAACGCAACATGATTATCAGCACGGACTGAACCACCAGGAAGAGAACAACCTTTCACCCGATTCCGAAATAAATCTCCTCACCTGAACTAGTTTTAAATTGTCTAAAACGTGAACAAAGCGGTTGTAATCCCGATAAATCCATTCTGGCTGATAACATGGACAGTATGCGAGAAATGATCGACCTAAATGATATGCAGATGAAATGCGAAGTAAAAACAGTCAAAGGTTAAAAAGCGAGGGCAAATTTTGGGGTGCAACACCAATGTGTTGGGTGTTTGATCCCATTTCATGAATGTTTATTCTCCCTGGTTGGTTATCTTCTCCCCTGTAATGAGTTTGAGATCAATGGTTTGAATCATTTGCTTATTTCTCCTTTACAATTTCATCCTGTGAGTTGGGTGTTTGTCAAAGTCTTTCAACAATGAGATTGTTCTTTCACCTCTTCACGATGTAAAGTGGTTATAATTTACATATGGTTCTGGCATAGTTTCACTATGACATAATGTTAAATGTTTCGCCTTATTCTGATATCGTGAAAAACTTTAACGGTCATTTTTTCTTGGTGGTCCCCATCAACCAACAAGCTCATTTGAAAATTTGTAACTTAATTCCCGATGTTCCTTCTTCTTGGACATATATTTTTCGCAAATATTGGACTATGAGTCATTTCCTTACCGGAGTAGGGGATGTGTTGCTACAAGGAAGAAGATTTGTTTGAGGAAGAGTTGTGCTTAAAAGGCCAGTTAGTGTTTTTTTTTCCAAGAGCTTGACTATGTATGTGGGGTGGTTCCTTCTAACCTTGCTTCCAAGATCCGACTGAAGAGATGTATTAAAATTTGTTGGACCATAGACATCAAGTCCAAAGAATAGGGGAAGGAGATATTTGGTAAGTAGGCTTTAAGATTACATATTTTCTTTTCCCTTCTTTTGGTCTTCCTAATGTTTTCGTCTTATTTATAGATTATGAAGAGTGAGGATGTCATACGACGGTTGAAGAAAAAGATCTGAGTTATCGCTGTCGTGAGCATGCTTTTGGTTGGTGGAGCTTCTGCTCCGGGTACGGCTGCTGGCACCCCATCTGCTTCAGTTGTCGGGTAAGTTGTCCTTCCCTGTGCGACAACGAGATAATGATCATATATGTTGAATTGAACGTCGTCACATTGGAGCTTTGATTCCGATGCAGTGGACAAAGTTAACCTGCAAGGTTAACATTCCAACGCTCAAGTTAGTGTAGGAAGTGAATTAATGAAATTTCAAATGGAAGTGAAGGTACCTTAAAATGGCGCGCTAACCCTGCTTTTATTGGGGAGTTTGTTGGTAACTGAAATACAAAATGAGAGTGTCGAACGTGGGTGGCTATAAGATGAATCTGACGGTGTTCATTGGGTTCTAAGATGTAGTCACGCAAAATGAGTTAGGACTAACCCTTATATATTTGCCATACTTTGCATCCTTATGGCATTGTACCTCGCGTTCTACTAGTTCTGGGCGACCGACCCAAAGCCGATATTATCTAATTTTGTTGCGAACAATTTTTGTCTTTTATTTTTGAGATTCTAACAAATTCAAACCTTTCACTCTTTTATCTCTTTTTGAAGGTATAATTAGTTTTTCTATTTTGTTCATACTCACCGAAACGGTTAACATTTCTTCTCTCCAAAATTGTCATGTAACTTACCAAATGTGTGTTGATACAAATAGCTTCAGTCTTATTTATAGAAAAAAATTTATTTTTAAAATTTTAATAATAATATATTTATTTGGATTGAGTCATGAATTAAATATATTATGAATTAAAAAAAATGATTCTTTTTTTATTAGTGGGACTATTTTCTATTCTCAAATTTACTACCTAGATGTCCATATTACCAAAGAGTTCCTATCTTTCCTTTTGCTCACTAGTTTCCACTTTCCCGCCGACCGCAATTACGTGCCAAAGGTTTAATTAAGTAAACTACTTACGTGACTCTCTTTCCTTTTCCTTTGTGTTTTCATTCACAAACATGCAATGTTACATTTTCATTCTCCTTTCGTCCCACACTAGTATATCTCATTTCTTTATTCTATTATTTCTTTAGAAGTCTTTGCTGCTACCAAGGTATTTTAGCAATAATATAACATATTTTAAATTTTGTTAAAACAATATAAAGAAAAGGGGATTCGAATCCGCATTATTTTATTTATTTATTTTTTAAAATTAAATTCAAATTATTAAACAATTTTAAAAATATATTTTTAAGTACAATCTAAAAATTATAAATCAACTGACCACTAGAATGTCATTTAATTTACTGTATTATTTTTCTTTCATTATTGCTATTCAATCTATTTCATATTATGTGTTTTTTTACTAGTGTACAGTTTTAAAAAGTAATTATTTATACTAAAGTATAATATTAATACAGTAGTACGTTCATATTAAAATATCTTTATACTCCATTTTGATTTTACAAAATATATGTTTTCTTTTCATTTATATGAACACAAACACCTTTATTTTTTAAAGTTATTAGTATTTTTCCCATCCGTATGTTCACAGATCTCCACAACTAGGGTTGGCAATGAACCAAACCAACTCGAACATAGTTCGAAGTTCGATTCGATAACTAGATCGTTGAACTTGGTTCATGAACCAAATGAGCTGAATATGAGCCAAAAATTAAGTTCGTTAATTAAATGAGCTGAACTTGAACTATGTATAGTTCGACTCGTTAGGTTCATGAGTCAACTCGATTGTTATTAATATATATATATATATATATATATATATATATATATATATATATATATATATATATATATATATATATATATATATATATATATATATATATATATATATATATATATATATATATATATATATATATATAATGTTTTTAAATTATATATTTTAATAGTATCATTTAAATTAATGCATATATTTTAACCTTTTAACTTATCAAATAAAATATTTAAAAAAATAGTTTTAACCTTTTTTTACCCAAATTTTTTTTTCTAACTTATAAAAAGAAACATGTACACGTGAATTTTAAAACTCTTTAAAATAACATTTTTTTAATATTATAACATTTACCATATCTTTTAATCTATATTATTTTGTATTCTTTTTTTACTTTATTATTATTATTAACTATTTTTAAGATTTTAAATAAGGGTTGCATTTACTAAAAACAAAACCTTTAAACTCCTTTTTAGGTGTAAGAGAATTTCACACACACACACATATATATATATATATATATATATATATATATATATATATATATATATATATATATATATATATATATATATATATATATATATATATATATATATATATATATATATATATATATATATATATATATATATATATATATATATATATATATATATATATATATATATATAAGTTATATATCTTAATAGTATCATTTAAAAAAATTAATTTATAGATTTTAATCTTTTAACTTATCAAATTAAATATATAAAAAAATATTTCTAACTTTTTTTTACCCAAAAAAATTCTTCTAATTTATAAAAAGAAACATATATAGGTGACTTTTAAAACTCTTTAAAATAACATTTTTTAAATAATATAGCATTTATCATATCTTTTAATTTATATCCTTTTGTATTCTTTTTTGACTTTATTATTATTAACTATTTTTAAAATTTTAAATAAGCACATTTATTAGGATTGCATTTACCAAAAACAAAACATTTAATCTTCTTTTTAGGTTTAAGAGAATTTCATTCATTTTATATATATATAATGTTTTAAATTATATATCTTAATAGTATCATTTAAAAAAATTAATGCATAAATTTTAACCTTTTAACTTATCAAATTAAATATTTAAAAAAATACTTTTAACTTTTTTTTTATCCAAAAAAATTCTTCTATCTTATAAAAAGAAACATATACACATGACTTTTAAAAATCTTTAAAATAACAATTTTTAAATATTACAGCATTTATCATATCTTTTAATTTATATCCTTTTGTATTCTTTTTTTACTTTATTATTATTAACTATTTTTAAGATTTTAAATAAGCACATTTATTAGGATTGCATTTACCAAAAACAAAACCTTTAATCTCCTTTTTAGGTTTAAGAGAATTTCATTCATTTTATATATATAATGTTTTAAATTATATATCTTAATAGTATCATTTAAAAAAATTAATGCATAGATTTTAACCTTTTAACTTATCAAATTAAATATTTAAAAAAATACTTTTAACTTTTTTTTTACCCAAAAAAAATCTTCTATCTTATAAAAAGAAACATATACACATGACTTTTAAAAATCTTTAAAATAACAATTTTTAAATATTACAGCATTTATCATATCTTTTAATTTATATCTTTTTGTATTCTTTTTTTACTTTATTATTATTAACTATTTTTAAGATTTTAAATAAGCACATTTATTAGGATTGCATTTACCAAAAACAAAACCTTTAATCTCCTTTTTAGGTTTAAGAGAATTTCATTCATTTTATATATATACATATAATGTTTTAAATTATATATCTTAATAGTATCATTTAAAAAAATTAATACATAGATTTTTTATATATAATGTTTTAAATTTATATATCTTAATTGTAATTTGTATCATTTAAAAAAAATTATAAACACATAGATTTTAACCTTTTAACTTATCAAATTAAATATTTAAAAAAATACTTCTAAATTTTTTTTAGGATTGCATTTACCAAAAAACAAAACCTTCCATCTTCTTTTTAGGTTTAAGAGAATTTTATTCATCGTTCCTTCTCTTCAGGGTTTGTTCTCTATTATGAAGAAAAACAACTTTTAGTCTCTTTTCTAGTTTTCATCTCTACATTATCTGTCATCCAGATTCAACAATATTTGTCAATAGAGGTAAATAATATTTCCTCATTATCATTTGATTATTTTTTTCTTCTTAGAATAAACTATAACTCTGTTATAAGAATTTTATTTTTTTTACTTTGTTATGTATCTGTTCTTCCTGAATTATTTCTTCTTGGAATGGACTAAATAGATAACTTTGTTGTGGTTTTTTTTATTGTATTCTGTTTGAAAATTTTAATGATTTTTTTTAATGGAACTTGTAACTTTATTTTTTTTCTATTACAGAGATGTCATATAGTACCTCACTTGAATCATCTGGAGGTTCACCACCAGAAGTTGGAGAAGAATACTTAAATGCATTGAATCCTGTTATTGATTTAGATGCAAATACAAATGAAGAACCACTAACAAATGAATCAACACCAGCAAATGAAGTTGTGAATGAAGAAAATGTTGAGAGCAGTGACATTGTTATTCAAAAGTCCAAGAGGAAGAAAACTTCTCTAGTTTGGGATCACTTCAAAAAAGTGGAATTAAAGAATGGGAAAAAATGGCAATGTATACACTGTAAAAAGAATTATGTTGTTGTTTCTAGTGGATCAACCAGTCATTTGATGAGGCATTTAAAAGATATATGTCATGTTTACAAGAAGCTAGTAGCACAACAAAAAAAATTAAACTTTCAGCCTGCAAAAAGCATGATTGATGAGAAGCTTTCTGGGCCACTACTTATGAATTCAGGGGCTAAATATGACCATGAAAGACAACGTGAAGCCACTGCACATTGGATTATGATGCACGAACATGCATTTAGTATTGTTGAGGAAGAAGGTTTTCTTTTTATGATGAAATGTTCTAATATTTCATATGAGAAAATTAGTCGGAAAACATTGAAGAATGATTGTATTGCTGTTTATGAAGCTGAAAGAAAAAAGTTAAAGTCTACTTTGAGGATGGTAAATAAGATTTGCTTGACCACAGATTTATGGAAGTCACAAAATCAGAAGATAGAGTACATGGTGTTAACTGGTCATTTCATAGATGCTGATTGGGTTTTGCAGAAACGCATTCTTAGTTTTGTTCATGTTCCTCCTCCTCGGCGTGGTGTTGATATCGCTGATGCAATCTTCAAATGTCTTAAAGATTGGGGCATTGAAAATAAAATATTTAGCGTGTCAGTGGATAATGCTCACTACAATGACAGATGTTTGAAAGAATTAAAAGTTCTGATTTTAAGGCACCGAAAATTAGTGTTAGATGGAAAGTTATTTCATGTGCGATGTTGTGCGCATATACTTAACTTGCTTGTTCAAGATGGTATTGGGAAAATAGCAAAAATAGTTGAAAACGTGCGTGAAAGTGTAAAGTTCATCAATCAGTCTGAAACAAGGTTGCAAACATTCTCACAAATAGTTCAACAACTAAAGCTTGGTGGTAAAAAATTAATTCTTGATTGCCCTACTCGTTGGAACTCCACCTATCAAATGTTGTCAGTTGCAATGCAGTTCAAAGAAGTCTTCCCTCGATTTCAAGATCGAGAATCAAGCTATAAAACTCTTCCAGATGATGATGATTGGGAAAAGGTTGAAAAAGTTTGCAAGTTGCTAGAGGTATTTAATGTTGTTACAAATATTATTTCTGGTAGTGAATATCCAACTGCTAACTTATATCTTGCTGAGGTGTTTCGAATTAAGCTAGTTTTAGATCATGGTATCCAAGATGAATCTGATTTTATGAAAGAAATGACAAAAGCTATGAAGGAAAAATTTGATAAATATTGGAGTCAATGTAATCTTGTCATGTCGCTTGCTTCTGTTTTGGATCCTAGGATCAAAATGATGGGTGTTAACATGTGTTTTCCTTTAATTTATGCGGAAGATGAAGCAAGAAAAAATATAGAAAATGTGCGTATTGCTCTTGATGATATGTACAAAGAGTATGCCGATCTACTCAGTGAGCATGGTGAAGAAGGATCTAGTAGAACCAATGTTGATCAAAATGGACTTATTTTGGAGCCACAAAAATCCTCAGGGTGGTCATTGTTAATGAATTATGTCGAAGAACAACAAGCAATTCCTGCTATAAAATCTGAAATTGAAGAGTATTTGAACGAGCCAACTTACAAACCTAAAGATAATGGGCATATGTCATTTTGTGCCTTGGAATGGTGGAAATTGAATAGTGGAAAATATAGAGTGTTGTCCCGTATGGCAGCAGATGTTCTTGCCATTCCAATATCTACTGTGGCTTCGGAGTCAACCTTTAGCGCCGGAGGGAGAGTTATTGATTCATTTCGAGCTTCTTTACATTCATCTACTGTCGAAGCTTTGATTTGTGGTGGTGATTGGCTTCGAATATTGCATGGAATTAGGAACAAACCTAAGGTGATATGCTATCTTATCTTTTGATTATTAAGTATAATATCAACTTTAAAAAATAACATGATAATTTGTTAAAACTAACTTCTTCTTTTTATTAATAGGTGGAGCAAGTGCAAACAGAAATTACATTACTCCCATGATGATAAATAGGTACATTTTTTTTTATCTTTCTTATTCTTTAATGGACTTGGTTTTAATTTCATCATGAGTAGTATGCTCAATAACAGTTACTGTTCTTTTTTACTTCTTTCATAATACAAATTCAAAAGAATAAGCACACTAAATTTTTTTATGCTGCTGAAGTTATAATTACTCTAAATTAGGTGATTAAGCTTCCAAGTTATTTTTTGAATGTTTTGTTTTGCAAATGACATGTCTTTCAAAATTTAATATATATGTTTATAATAATGTATTTTGTTATATATTGATGATGAAAAAAGTGATCTCTACAAAAGTGAATATATATGTTTATCATAATGTATTTAATATATATCTTTATCATAATGTATTTTGTTATATACCGATGATGAAAATTATGGTGGTACATAGCATAACAAGACATGATAATTTTATGTAAGTGTTTTAATATATGAATTTAATTGGTTAGAAAAATAACATCTTGCATTTTGCAGGTTGTCTCTTATGTAGTAACTATAGCAGCAAAGCTCTCACAATAACATTTGTTAATGAAGGTTGAAAGGGTGTAAATTGTAATCATTCTATGATGAGAATGTATTAACTTTTAGTAGTTTTTGTTATAATATTTTATTAAAAGTTGTAAGGTTCCTAATTATTTAGATAAAATTGTAAGACAAAATTAAATTCTAATTGAGTAATTTTTGAATTAGAGTTTCAAATGTATCTCTTGAAGATTGGTATTTGGTAGTTTTTTATGTTGTAGATCTTTGGAGACAAAGTTAAATTTTAATTTGATAAATTTTATATTAATTCAGTATTAATTTAAAATGTCAAATATAAAAAAAATAGATTTTAAAAAATGACTTTGAAGTTCGTGAACCATACGAGCTGAACCTAATGAGATGAACCTAACGAGCTGAATCGAGTTGTTCGTGAACTTTAAACGAGTCGAGTTTGAGCTTAAAATAAAGTTCGTGTCGAACTCGAGTTGAGTTTCGAGCTGAACATATTCTTATCGAGTCGAGTCGAGCTAAGACAGGTTCGACTCGACTCGACTCATTTCCAGCCCTATCCACAACTGAGGTTGGCGATGGTGGGCGGGATAGTGCCAACAAGGTTGGGATTGTTGTCGAGAGAGAGGCAGAGGAGGAAAGGGAGGTTAGTAATGGAGGGTGGGATTTGAACGGGTTGAGGGAAGTCGAGGTTGTCGAGACCAAGATGGATGACACGGTAGAGCGATGTGTTGTAGTCGCATGAAACACCGTACCAGTTGTCGCAGCAGTCGGTGGTTGGGTTCCATGAAGAGAGTTTGGTTGGGTTGCCAAGTTCTTTTTTGATTTGGAGTAGGGTATTTCTGTCATATGGGTTACATTGTTCTGAAAGTGAAAGTGTGGAGTGACGTGTTGTTAGGATTAATAAGACAAGAAACATCCATGAGAAGAATTGCATGGTTGTAGATCTTATCTTTTGTTCTTCAATTTATTTGCTATCTATAAATACTTGTAAAGCAAATTACATTTTGCTTATATGTCATTCTTAAATCTCATTTTCTAAATTTTAATTTTTGTTTTTATCACTTATGTTATTTGATTTTATTTGATCAAAAAGGAGTCAGTAGTCTATCACACGTCGTGAGTTACTGTCTTTACCGGTGTTGTAGAGGAGAAATGAGGTGTACATGCAAGATGCTCTGATGCTTAATTGAGTAATGGAACTATAGAGAGAACAAGTACAGAGAAAAAGTGTAGTGAATAAGATACCTGACCCTCTAGTAAAAAATGATATTTATAATGTGCCCCCAGCACAGGGCCAACGGTTACATTGCATTGGGCCGAATTGCCAAGCCCAACACAAGTAATTGTCAAGGCTCACGTGACGTAGTGAAGACCAACACGTGGACTTTACCGTAGGTCAACTGCCATGTGATCTTCGGAATGAGGGGCACGTGGAGTCCGTGGGGAAAGCGTGTGAGCTCTTCCCGTGTAAGATAATACTCTACCCGACTAGTGTGCCTTGTTGAGGCTTGCGTCCGACAGAGAGGATTGGATCTTGTTGGGCCTCATCAACATAATATTGGGTTGGATTTGCCCGTCTGAGAGGCAAGTCTTGGCCAAGTCCAAAACAGGAGCCCCCCAATTCATTGCTCCTAAGTGGAGGAGTAATGACTTAAGGGCAAGTCGAAATGTTCAGGACCTCTTTGGGAGATGGTATTTGCCCGAAACATAGAATTGGGGGTCGCGTACCAGGTTTGGAGCGGAGGATGATCGACAGGATAGCATGTCGGGGAGGTGGACAGCATGAAGGATGTGCTTGCTCTTCGAACCCGAAAGGGAGACGAATGAATGTGAAGCTTCTAGTACTGCCATGTGTTGGGCAATCATTGCTTAACTAGGGCAGCTAGGGGTATGGGAGTTTGACTGCTTAGGGGCGGCTAGTTCTCACTTTTCGCTTCTACCGTTCAAGACGCTTCCTCTTCTTCTCATCGCGTTTCTCAAACTTCAGCACCGAGGCGTCTGCCACCGTATTGTCCTCCCCGAAATGTCGTACCAAGTAAGTCTCTGCTGCCTTACTCTCATTTTTCCTATTTTTCGACAGTTTCTCCGTTGGACTTGATGAATGCTCCGAGGAGACCGTGAAGTTTCCGGCGAATACGCCGGAACTTCTTTGAATTAGTGCAGAGTTAGAATAAAGCTCTTGGGGACAAGTGATGAAGCCCCCGGGGACGTAGGATAGTTTTGGATGAATCTCCCGGGAACAAGCGATAAAGTCCCTGGGGACGTAGGATAGTTTTGGATGAACCTCCCAGGGACAAGCAATGAAGCCCCCGGGGACATAGGATAGTTTTGGATGAACCTCCCGGGGGCAAGAGATGAAAGCCTTGAGGATCCGCTCTCGTCTGTCGAGGCAGGAGAGGACATGTCCCTAGGGGTCTCCCCTCTTCGCCCTTTCACTTGATCTGCGATGGAAGGGTGGATTTGATCTGGAATGTCGAATTCACCAATTTTCTCTACTTTTCATGTGTAAATGGCTGCTTGGGTACAGGGGGTTATTGAAACTGACGACGAGCTCGATTCCCCGATG
Source organism: Lathyrus sativus (assembly GCA_963859935.3). NCBI lineage: Eukaryota > Viridiplantae > Streptophyta > Magnoliopsida > Fabales > Fabaceae > Lathyrus > Lathyrus sativus. The sequence continues at coordinate 604,453,752 of OZ012741.1, read as the reverse complement.
GTGCAGGCCGGTGAAAAACAAAGAAGGTCTACCGCGGATTGGGCCGGGGAGGAGCCCTTGAGTGTCTCTTCTCGCTTTGTCGTGGATGAGTCTGACACCTATGCTAATGTCGAGGACCGCTATGAGGGTTCTCCCGTGAACTGACAGGTGTACAAACCACGAGAAAACCATCAGATATGCTCGGCTTATAAAGGGATGAGGTTCCACATGTATGAGTTTACCTTCCGGGAAGCGGGAATGCATCTGCTCTTTACCGACTTCCAACTGGGAGTTTTTGACTGGCTTCGACTGGCGCCCTTGCAACTACATCTTAACGCGATTGCGTTCGTGCGGGCGTATGAGCTCGTCCATCGACATCTCAACATTGGGGTCACTCTCACCATTTTCCACCTTCAAAGACAAACGCTCAATGGTCGGCACATGGGTGTCCTTAAAGCAACCAAGGAGGCTTTCCGGGTGTACTTGGATTCCATCCGAACTTTCAAGGATCGGTATCACATTGTCAAGCCCGTCACTCACACGGTTGTGGACTCGCTTTTCAACCTCGAGGTCCGGTAAAAAGACGGACAGCCGGAGGAAGTCTAAGTCCTGGAGATTTTGTTAATTTAGACAGAGGAACATTTCGACATGGGCACGGACAGCTACATGGTGCGGGTAGGCTCGTTGGATACCGACAACCAGGTGGCCTACCAGAAGCTGGTCCCATTTGTGGCTAGTTTTACCCCTGCAAAGTGCGTGACGCCGGACAGGAACTTTATCCTCAACTCGAACGAGGCGATTCTTAGGGATTCGTGATTGATCAATACGAGGGCCTTCCTCGAGTGTGCGTCCAATGAGGAAGCCATGCATCTTTTAGGTAGTGGGTCTGCTTTCCGCTCGGGCATTGTCTGTGCATTCCTTGTTAGTTTGTATTTTACTGACTTTGTTTATTTTTCTTTTACAAGAAAAATGTCGAGCATGCACGACCATATGAAGAGGTTGCCGGCCAGCAGGGGCGTGAAGAAATCTGGTAAGGGAAAGATTGCTCAGGTACAGCAGATGCTTGGTCCCGACCAAGGGCCCTGTGGCTCCTCATCTTCCCCCAGGGCAGTCAGTCCCCCACCTCGCAAGGGACATCTAAGAGGGCACGGGTTAATGAGCCCAAGACCGTCGACCTGACCGAGGACAGTGCCGAGGAGAGGTTCTTGCTCCCGTGTTGTCATCTGTCGCCCACGTTCTTTTGTGAGGCCAACTCCCCAGTGGTGGGTGCCGCAGAGACCAAAGTCATCATGGGCGCTGACCGGAAGACGAGTAAGAAGGCTCTGACGAAGGACTTGGTCGCGGTGATGCGGGTCTTCGAGACGGCTCTGGTCCTCAACGATGAGGCTTGCTCTTCTGCCGACTTATTCAAATTGCAGGATGACCTTAAGGTTGTCGAGGCAAAGATGAACAAGTTGGCGGCTTATCTCGACCAAGCCAAAGAAAAGAGTGCCACTTAGCTTAAGCTCCACGGCGAGGTGGAAAGACAGTTGAAGGTCGCGGTTGAAAAGAGGACAAGACTCTTGGCGCGGATTATAGAGTTGGAGGCGGCTTCTATTGCGGTGAGAATCGTGATGTCAAGCTATTGATTAACTTGAATCTTAATTCATTAAATTCACAATTGGACTTTGATTTATCTAAAGGAGAGGTTAAAGAAAAAAAGACCTTTTACGCGATGTAACAACAATGCTAAGAGATCGGAGATCGAGGGTTGGTTATGCTTAGGGTAGGTATTTCACATCCTAAACATTTGTAGTACTCTACAGGAACATTTTGTATGTGTGTATGATAAGCTTGTTATGGTTATGCTATGGTTGACATTTCTAAATGCTCGCAAAGATATTGCATCTTCTGCCTACGTATCCTAACTGGGATAGAAACAGAGCAACCGTAGTTCACCTTACCAAGGATTAAAAAGTACTTTACTATAGTCAAGACTCTAGGGGTACAAACATAACAATGCTTGTGTAAATTTTAACCAAACTCTCTAGATTTATATTGAACACTCAAGAATGGGGAGTAAGTAATCATCACCATGATTCTTATATATAGTTAGCATACTGTACCTAATTCTACATTGTAAGACCAATTGGTTCTATCTAGGCCAAAAGGAGGGAAGAGGCTCTATCAAGGCCTATAAAAATTGACCCTGGCTGCATCAGGGGTGTGCTCGTCAAGATATTGTACCTTGTGCCTACATATTCCCATTAACCAATGAGAAATCAGAGCATCCGTAGTTCAGACATGACTAAAGAAGAAGAAAACTAAACCTAAGTTCTAAAAGGTAAATGGATATATCAAGGCCTATAAGGGTAATGACCTATCTATGACCCAGAGGTCAATAGAGAGACTGTCTTTTGGACATCAAGGATACAGACAACTTGATGTGAACTAACAAGTTTCATCACTAGGGAATAACTTGACAAAGTTGAAGAAAAAAAGTAAGAGCATGTAAACAATCATGATAACAATCAAGATCAAGATTTAACATCTTAACAAAGATCAAAATACATAGAGGTAATAACCAAAAATATAAGCAAAGAACATGTGTAACAACAACAAGTTCATATATAACGTTCATATAAAATTGATGCAAAAAAGTTAGAAATTGAAGCAAGCATGTTATAAGGATCAAAAGTGATCAAATGTAACAATCATAATACCAACTAAACATAGGTTGATGACAACCAAACAAGCAAGAATACAAGAACTGTTACAACAGTTCAAGTATGAATTCATGATTTCATGGGGAGGAGTAAACAAGTTTCATGGTAACAACCAAGACAACAATCAAACCCTAGCATGTTATGGTTCTAATAAGACATATAAACAAGTAGAATGAAGCATGATAAGTATATTCAAGAGGTCACAACATCAAGAATCATGTCAAAGTTCACAGATGAAGTTCAACAGACCGTTTTCACATATATGCATTCACAAAAGCAAGTATGAACATGGTAAGACAATTAATCAAACATATTTAAGCATTTAAACATTTTAAAAAACATATGTGAATCATAAAAGATCAATCTCACAAGAAAAACCAAGTTATAAGTTTGAAAAAGTTCAAGAACACCAAGGTAAGAAACCCTAAAAACACATGTTTTTCAAGTGGATCAAAGTCTTTCTAGGATAAACATCCTTAAATTATTTATTCACTCAATCAAAATAGACATGATAAGGAGTAGTTTGAAAAAATAATGGAATTAATAGCACAAAAATTGAGCAATTTATGATCATCGCAAGTTGGTGCACCCATAGGGCAAAAACTAGGGCAAGGCTAGGTCACAACCTAAGGGTCATTTGCGTGAAGGATTGAAAATCAGTAAATTCTTAACCAAATGAAGTGAAACAAAATTCAAAATTTTGTATTTTTGAACAAGGAATTCAATGGTACCATTTGTTTTTTCATAACATACATCCACAAGAAAATTCGATAGCCTCAAGTTTAGGGCAAGTTTGGTGATAACCAAAAGCGTGAACATGTGAACAGTCATGTGTAGTGGTGTGCTTGGTGAACCAAGTGTAAAAACATCACATATACATCATATTAAGAGGTTAGCACAAAATAAATCAAGAGATGCACACATGGTTTGGCAGATTGGATGTAAAATTCAAAAAGTGACTAGGTTGGGCCTAGTTTGTGACCAGAATTTGACAGTTCAAAAACTATATATTTTCATACGAGAAATGGTTCATACATGACACATAACATACATAAGACATGCTCAAACAATGTAAAACACCAAATCATAGCTAAAATTCATGATAGCATGTGAAACGCAAGTGAAAATTTCATGTTTTTTGTGTTTTAGGCTTACCTCTTGAAGCAAGCTTGGGCAATAAGAAAACCAGAGACTTTGAGTGCCTTACAAGGTCTAAAAATTCTCTAAATATGGTGAATGAGTTCTCCAAATGAACTCCAAGCAAGTTGTTGGGCAGAATGCCTTGTAAATGAAGAAAAACCTCAAAAATCCAATGATTTTCAAAGACAACGCCTCCAATCCTTGTCATAGAAGTGTGTATTGATTATAGACAGCTTCTATATGTCAAAAATGAAATGTTAGATGTCTTAAATCTTAAGGAAAGCCAAGGAACCAGTGGTTGTCCTTTAAAACGCAAAAAAGTCAACAAAATGAGGTTTTGAGGGTTAACTTTTAGATTGGATGCGTTTCTGGCCAAGGTGAGGGTTTGGACTGCTCTAAAACATCATTTTTCATGTGTTTGAGGCTTGGTCTGAGTTTAAAAGTGTTTGGAAAAGTTTTTAGGGGTGAAAGTGCAAAACAGTTTTTTGTGGTTTTGGAAATTTAGTGAGATTTTGCAAGAACTTTGCAACTGTGGGAAGGAGAGAGTTTCAGTTGGTTTCAAGCATGTCAATCTTGTGTTTTTGATGTGAGAGTGAGGTTCTATTTATAGGAAAAGTGAGGGATCAAGTGGCATGGGCAGTTTAGACTTTTTTGCAAAATATTTGCATTTTGGAGGGAAAGGTGAGCAAGATTAATCTTGTGATTTGTTTCTGATTGTTGCACGAGTTTCCAATGTATCCTAGCATCAATACTATTAGAACATAGATTGGTGTTTAATATATCTCATTGTTTTGATGATAACATTAATGAAATTTTGTAAAGAGAATTTATATACTCTAATTTTGTTCAAGTGTTTATTTGTTTCAGATATCAAAATTAATATTATTCTGGAAGCAAGAACGCCTCTGAACACTACAGAACGATAAAGCTCTGAGCGTCAGAAGCAAAACATCAGAAGATTTTGATCTGCTACAAATGACTCTGAGCGAAGCTGAGAAGAATTTGGGTAAAGAACATACAGTATAGTTTCAGAAGACTCTGGAAGTACTTAACACTGCAAGTACAGAGGCTTTGATAAGCAAGTATGTTCTGATAAAGAATTTCACGCTAAAGCACTTTGCTGCAAAACTCTGATCTAAAGAACTAGGAACATCATCAGAGGATCTGATGCAAGACGTTCCAAAGTTGTTGAAGAAGATCTTGTTCAAATAAAGATCCGTTGGCATATTATTTGTCCTTATCCAAACGGCTCTTTCCTCATTCGTGCATGACACAGGAATTCAGACAAAAAGGATTTTTCAGAACATTCCCCTTCTGAGAAAGGAAAAGTCAATAGAAGACAAAAGCAACAGAATGCACAGCGTTGCACAGTCTTTGAGAAATGTACTTCTAGTATTATAAAAGCAAGTCTCAGCATCACTTCAAATGTTAACGAGTTATTGACAAATCACTTGACAAATTATTCAACAAGCAACTCATACAAACTTTCTTCAAAGCTGAATAGTTTTCTTTTCATTCTTTAACTTGTGTAAAAATCATTGTTGTGATATAGCTTTTTAGAAGCAAATCTTAAACACATTGTTAGTTTATCTTTTGTAAAAGATTCCTTAAGAGACCAAGTGTGGTCAGATTTCTTGAGAAGACTAAGACAGTTGTCTTAGTGGTTAACACTGTAATCAGTTTGATTTAGTGGATTAAGTCCTTGTTGAGAAAGGCAAATCACCTTGGTAGGGTGGACTGGATTAGTTTGAGTTCAAACGAACCAGAATAAAAATACCTTGTTATTTTTCTATCATCTTAATTGTTTTTTAAAACCCTTATTCAACCCCCCCCCCCCCCCCTTCGAAGTGTTTTTTCTACCTTCAAATACAGCCTGTAATTAGTTGGTATGAGGTGAAAAGAAGGGAGAAATGATGTGGTAGCTAGGCTGCAACAGGTTTTGGCCAAAAGTTTCTCTTTCATAAGTACTTAGTTGTACTTTCCTTGATTAAACAAATCCAAAGTTCAACAATTTGGTTTTGCACATGGTACCTTCTTGTACTGTCATCAACCAAGTCTCTAAAAAACAGATAACCATCTAATTAAATGGTTAGAAGAGCCTTAGTTTATTTATGCATCCATTGGCATGAGTTGGACTTGGTTTGGTGACATGACAAATCCTCAACTTGCTTCCTTTGATTCTCCCTAACCATAAGGGCTGAGAAAATGCTCTTGTACTTTTTGGAAAGCCCCAAATATGATATACAACTTTCATGCTTTACACAAGTTCAAATCACAAAGGTAACTATGTCAAAATTTCCCTTGAAGTTGGCTTAAAATTCGATTTACAAACCAAAAAAACATGAAACATTTCTAAGTGTTTTTTCCCTCTTGCCTTGTTTTTGCTCATAATCCATTCATTTTTTGATCATAGGTCAGTAGAACACTTTTGTTAGGTTCCCCAAGACCTTTCCAACAAGCTTTGAACCACTCCATTTAGACATGTGGTTAGGAAGTTATGGCTTGGCTCTATTTAAAACCCTAATTTCCCGACTTTTCGGTCACTTCTCAATTCTTGATCCAATGGTCACCAAAATTCATTATTAGATATGACATGATGTTGGGAACATAATTGAATTCAATTTTGGGTCAAAACTCTATTGGTCAATGGGTTAACTTTTCAATCAGACGAACCGAACGATCGAAAACCTCTTAATCAACTATCGATGTTCTGGGTTCCCTGAGGCCTTGGAACTTCTTGTGTAGACTTATTTGCGTCATATGAGCCTTATGGACCATGGTTCCATCATTGGAGACCTCTCTATGTCAAAAGTCAAAGTTGCAGTTAACTTTTTAATCAAGAAACCCTAATTAGGGTTCTTGCTCTGCACTGTTTCAATTCTCTTGGTGACCACCTCAAATTGGATTCATACTTGATTCAATGTGATGTCCTTGATAATATAGAGACTTATTATGTGGGGATCAATCCAAAACCTTGACTGATCAATCCATAGAAACCCTAATTTCTGACCGTAAGAAAACCCTAATTCATCTACATCTTGACAAAGACAAACTTGAACTCTGTTAAGGTTAGATAAACAATTTTGATGGTCCTAGAATGATGAGAGAATATAGGGGTCAAAATTTAGGGTATAATAGTTTCCCATCCTGCGGAGAACGAGACTGCTAAGGAGAAGCTCACGGCGTCTCGGGAGGCTCTGGTGTCGAGGATCCAGCAGCTCGAGCAGGATTGCATGGAGGCTCTAAAGGTGGGCTACGATAGTGTCGTGGAGCAGCTCTGAATCGTGAACCTGGATGTTCTGTTTATCATCAAAGAGACGGGGCCCTTCCATCAAGTCATCGAGGGTCGCGTGGTTGCGCCGGGAGCTGAGGAAGAAGAAGACTGTTTGGTCGAGGTGGGCGATGAGTAGGAGGAAAATGAAGCCTCTTAGTGTTGTTTTGTCTTTCTGGCCTGCGTCCCTATGTTATTTTCCTGGCTTGCGTGCCTACCTTTAATGTATTTGTTTCTGACCTGCGTGTCATTCTTGTAATTTTTGAACAATGGGCTTTGTCCGCTATTTTGGGAATGTAGTAACTTTACTTGTATGTTGTGTATGCTTTATTTTCTATGTTTCCTTGTTTTTATGTATGAATTACATTTCTGTTTGTTTTCTTGCTCGACCTATTTTGTGACCGACTGTGCGGGAAATTGGTCAGATGATCGGAGTTGGTATCGGATCGATGACAGGGCCAAGATCTCGGTCAAGGTCTTTTGCCCGGGCGTGAACTTCCCATCGCGAGCTGGGTGTTCTGCCCCAATGGTACGGAAACGGTGGAGCTCGGTTGAGGGGTCCCCGCTGGATCAAGGGTTTTGCCCGCACGCGCAAAAGGCTGACTCTTGTTTTTTTGTTTTTTAAAATTAGAAGTCGTGTTTGTACTGTGTCGTGCCCCTGTGGTTACGACACCAACGGGTTGTGGGCAGTGTCTAACTGTAGTATTGCTTGAGTTTTTTTGTATCCCATGGTCGAGCAAGTTCTTCCCCGTGTAGGTTTTCGAGGTAATAGGCCTCGTTGCCTGTTTTGTCTCAGGCAATAAATGGTGAATAATAAAAAGAAATTGAAAGTGACATGTCTTGTTTCCTTTTTAATTTTTTACCATTCACAATATTTTTTGTACTGCAAATGCTTACACTTTACATCATGTTTAGAAATAAATTTCTCAATATTGTCAACCAAGAAAAGCAATAAATTATGCAGTATTTTCTTTTATTGACAAATTAGGAAGGTTATTCCAAAAATTCAATAACAACATCAACACCATTATGTTAGGATGGATTGCAAGAGCTGAAAAAATATTTTGTTCAAGATAGATGAACATTGAATATTTTTTTCTGTCTTGTAATTCATCCCTAAGAATGATGCGTACAAGTTTGGAGCGACTACATATAAGTTAGGTTTAGGATAAAATCTGATTAACAGGTACTTTTATAGTAAAATATAATTATCAAATCACTCTTTTATTAAAGTAAACCGAAGGAATAGATCATTAATTTAAAAATAAAAAAATAAAAAGAAATGCACCACTTTTAAATAAATAAAAATATAAACTACATTTGCTGGGATTCGAAGCATGTCCTGAATTATTTTTTTCCTCGGTTATATTTAGAAATTGAGGGAATATGTGGTTTTCTTATATAAAAAAAAGCAAGGTGCGTCTTGGCATTATACCTTGATTTTTTGTTGGGTGAGGTGAAAGTTTTGTCATGAAATGTATTATTTGTAGTAGTGATATATACGTTATTTACACGGTCACGCGCTATGGACGGTGGCACAAGGAATTCGAGCGACATACCTGAAGAAAGCATGCCATAACAAAAACAGGGCGCTCAAACTAACAAAGGGGCGATTTGGAAGGAATGAGAGGCGATGTGTATGCATTTGCTACACCCTTTCAAATTACACCATTATACAGTCCTTCATGCACGAAGGCTCGCAGAGGCCCAAGGGTTTGAGTTCTCTTACTCATCTCTGGACGTTTCATGTGAGCCTTATGAAAGCTTTATGCATACTTATGGTTCCAGAGACTTGGGTAAGTCCTCTGGACGAAACTTACTTGAGTCCCTCATGCGAGACTTAGTTTAGTCTTCCTGACTAAACTTAGTTGAGTCCTTCATGTGAGACTTAATTGAGTCTTCTTGAAGAGACTTAGTTGAGTCCCTATAGTGAGACTTATTTAAGTCTTTCTAACAAGACCTAGTTGACTCCCTCGGGAAAAACATATTTGAGTCTTCTTTGAGGCTGGAAAAGATATTTGTAATAAATGTAAGTATATAGTGCAACCTAAGAGGTAAGTGAGTTTGGTTTTAAGATTTTTTGTGTTATTTTAGAGATGTTGTGGTTCTTTTTATTTTTTTTTAAAAGTTATGATGAGCTGATGAATGTAATTTTTGGTCCATGGACTTCATGACAATTGATTCTACTCATAAGGCAATTGATTGTTCCCTTTAGAAAATGATTTTTTTTGCTAAGAAACACATGAGCAAAAGGTGCAAAACTTATATGAATGCTAGGTTTATTTAAGAATCTTTTAGATGAAAGTTTGTAAGCACCTAAAGCTTATAAGTAATGAATTACATATTGTACCTTAGATTAAACTTGATCTAATCCCTTGAGAAACCATAACTTTACCATTATCAAACTATCTCTTGAAACTTCATCAACCTTGAAAACTTGAACATGATCAATTCATTGGTATACAAACTTCAATCCTTTGTCTTGAAACTTTCTTGAAATATATTTTTCTTCTTTTCATTGATTCGTATTCATCAAAAGATCATCTTCACAAAATCTTATCTTCATAATCTCTTCATTTTTTATGATGACAAATAAATTCTTTAATGATTGTGATTTTCAAAAAAACTTCGTCTAAGATGAATATCTCCCCCTTACTTAAACCTTGAATCCTTTGGGTTCTTCAACTTCATACCATGATTTAGACAAGAAAACACAAGCATGCATGCACAAGAATACATACATCCTTCTTCCCCCTTTGACATTATCAAAAAGAAGGAAAAGATGGGAGAAAATATATAAACATATAATCATACACAAATAGATTCACACACATCAAATTACACATAGATATCAATACACAAGCATAGTAAACATAGATATCAATACACAAGCATAGTAAAGAACTTAGTACACAAACATGTCTTAAAAACTATAATTGAGCTGGGGGTTGTAATTTTTCCGTCCAAAAGTTATAATTGAGAGAGAATTGAGTTTGTAATTTTGTCATTGTCAAATAATTATGATTTTATAAATTTTTGTTGGAATTTTTGTTTTTTTTCTTTTTTGTGGGTATGTTTTTATGTGCATAGAAATTTTCACCCATTAAACCAATTTCATTGATTGAAAAAAACTTGCAAGAACTTAAATCCTTACTTATATAAACAACCAATAAAAAGAGAAAAAAAATTAAATTTATTATATATTTTATTTTATTTTTAATTGAAATCATAAAGTTGTAGTTATTAGGCGAGAGGGAAAAAAATTATTTTTATTTTTTAATTAATAAAAAAAATTTATGATTGGTTGTTTTGATCACTATGCAGAGTCGTGTGAATACTAACCATAAGGTACTTGAACAAACATCTCTAAAATAACCAATTGGAAAACCAAAAACATTTACAGCAACAGAGTAAGATTCTATTGGTAGTCACAACATACTCTTCTTAACACCAATAAATAATTCAATACCATTGAAGCAAGTTATAAACAAAATGCAATTAACCACAATAACCACAAATATTTATGCAAACACCTTAATATATTCAACTATTTATGCAAATGAAATTGAACAGCATGCCAGTAGCTGAATAAAAGTAAAGTGTGATAAACATAATAGTGCAGCATAAGAAAATTCTAATTTTATATAAACAGACACTATGTTGCCAATTGATACACCATTCATTCAGAATGATGCACACTGCAGTATGAAACCATACAGAGAAAGATATTATATTGCAATAAACACTGAAAGCACGACAAAGAAGAAACCCATAAACAAATAAACAAACCTCAAACAACCTCCAAAGCTCTAAAAAACAGACCAAAACTGAGAAAGATATTATATTGCAGTAAACACTGAAAGCACGACGAACAAAGAAGAAACCCATAAACAAATAAACAAACCTCAAACAACCTCCAAAGCTCTAAAAAACAGACCAAAACTGAGAACATCACTTCAGGTAAACAAATGAACAACATCCAAGACTAGACATACCACACACCACCTCCAACATACACCACCTAAACCACAAATTAATAGGTAACAAGGAGGGACCGAAAGCACAGAAAACACGGAAAGGGATTAGCTACTGGTTAACTTGGGTGAGTTTTATGTATTTAGGGTAAAGATGAATGAATAAAATAAACTATTAGACAAGTAAAAATGATTGGTCAGAGAGATATAATAAGATACCAATGATTCAAGTCAAAACTTACACTAAAACAACTCAATCAAAAACTAACCAGAACCATCCGAAAACATATGCCTCAAAAAAGCTCAATATGGAAGAGAACAACACCTCAAGATGGAACAAATCATTCCGACCACACAGGTAAAGATACCAGTTATTCAAGTCATAAACAGAAGTGGTATTAACCACCACAAATATTTAGCTAACACCTTAATATATTCAACTATTTATGTGAAGGAAAATGAATAGCATGTTGGTAACTGAATATAACTGAAATGAACAGAACATTAGAATAGTGCATCAAACAAAAATTCTGGTTCCATATACACACTAGGTTGCTGGTTGATACGCCATTCTTTCAAAATGCAACACACCCCAATAATTACTAATGACAACTATTGCACTAGGGATTCAAAGACAGTTAAGAGTTTCACTCTACTATAATCATTGACAATATAATAAAACTAATGATTGGTAATTAAGGTTCCGACAAAAGAGGCAAATAGCATAAATTTAAGAAAAGTAATAAATCCATTAGAAATATCATAACAAAAATCTCAAACAACAAGTATTTCTGCATAATCAAAAAGACAAAGATTGGAACAAAAGAAAAACACAGTTACACTGTAAAATTCTAATCCACCACCTAAAACAGAGATGTTCCCTTTCCCTTCTTATCACCACCAATTTCAAAATGCTTGCACCTCTGCAAAAATAAAACCAAACAACTCATTACACAAAACACCCAAACACAAAAATTACACAACAAAAAACATTAACAAAAAAACCCTTACCTTAATGGCGTGTTGGGAAACATGTTTGCAGCCTTGACACTGAAGCCTCAAAACAATCTTCTTAGTGGTTTTAGCCTAATTCAAACATAAGCAAAACAAAAAATAAGAAACAAACAATTAACTGAATTATTAACAATTAAGAATTTAGAGTAATAATTGATTGTACCTTTTTGTGAAAGACGGGCTTGGTCTGTCCACCATAACCAGATTGTTTCCGATCATAACGACGCTTTCCCTGGGCAGCAATGCTATCTTTACCCTTTTTGTATTGGGTAACTTTGTGTAAGGTGTGCTTCTTGCACTCCTTGTTTTTGCAGTATGTTTTCTTCGTCTTTGGAACGTTCACCTGCAACAACAACAATAGAAATTGAATTAATTTTTTATATAACGTGAAATTGATGAATGGATTTGTTGGTAGATGAAGAGGGGAATACCATTGTTGCGTAGGGGTTTGAGATCGGCTGAACAAACGAAGGGTGAAGAAGGAAGGAGAGTCTCTTTTATGTGACTGTGAATTAGGGTTTTATGGTCCAGCTGTTTGCTTTTGGGCTTTTTTTTCTTTCTTTTTTTGTAATAATGGAGCTATTGGGTTGTTTGATTGACTTGTGGCCCAAATTAGATTTTATTAATTTTAGACGATTTCTTATTACACCCTATATATTTCTAGTACACCGTGTAGATTTTCACATACATATTTTATACATACGCAACTAAGGTAATTCTAAGATACGCCTCATTTATTTGGGTTAGCTTATTCCTGAGATATATCTTCGGAGCAGTTTTAAGAAAACACTTTAATTGTTCTGTTCAGTGGATATTTTAGAGATATATCTTCGGAACAGTTTTAGAAAAACACTTTAATTGTTCTGTTCAGTAGATATTTTGGAAATGAATCTCAAAAAATATTTGATATAGCTTCTAACTGCAAGACCAATCCCCCATTGTTGTCATACTTCATTCTCAAAATAAACTTTCGCCTTAACAGGGTTGAGTCGGTCCATGCTACTTTGAAAATTTGGTTGGGAAATAACAAAGGAAACTTGCGTAGATACTAGGACTTCGTAAATCACATGATTCAGAACCAGTATAATGAGAAACAAACAATAATTGGTCGGAGCATCACGATTTTGGAACATCGATTTAAACACAACATTTTATATTTTTATTTGGTCGGTAACATTTCTCGGGCGAGTTTGAACTATATTTTTCACGAGGCTAAACGAACTAATAATGTAGGCTTTGATACCGCAAAGTGTGATTGCACCATTGTGAAAACATATGGTATCTCGTGTGCTTGTACTTTTGCTAAAAAGGTGAAACTTTGTGAACCAATACGAATGAACGAGTTTGCTCTTATTGGAAGGGACTTATGTTCAATGATGATGGATGCATGGACGACAGGAAATCGAATATCTCCATTTTGACCAAATGGGAAGCAATAGAAGAGATATTTTTGAAGGTCGGTGACATCATGAAACTCCACATCAAAGAACAATTGAGGAAGATTGTCTATCCCAAAACCACCGACATGAAATCGCCTTCTCAACCGGTAAAAACAAAAGGTGCTCTGAAGAAAAATAAGATTACACCGAATGACAACTCGACTACATAGTCTCTTTCATATTTTGAACACGTTAACAAAGTTTTTCCCGACTCACCGACTCCAAAATCTCTAAAAAGTGTTGTGAAAGGAGCCCACATTAGAAAACCACCTTTGACGTTGCTTCCGCTGAAGATTTTATTCATCGACGAGATGTTGGTTTTTATGCACAAATATATCAAGCGGGTCATCAATGTTATGGGGGATATTAATTGCGGTTACCGAGTTGTTTCGGCTTTACTTGGTAAAGGAGAAGATAGTCATGTGCTTGCTTAACATCAGTTTATCCAAGAGTTGAATACGCATAAAGAATCGTACATGCGGTTATACAGAAATAAAGAAAAAATCAATGCGATTTATGAGTCTTTTGTTCCTTGCTTTAGCGGTCCGGCACCAGAGTCAAATGGATGAGCTTTCAGGATATGGGTCACCTAACAGCATATGCATATGATAGGATGTGCATTGACCTGACATGCTATGGTTTTTCGAAAACCTTTTTCCCACTGCGCATTATACCACCCCAAAATCCAAATGAATGTATCATGTGTATTAGATGACTTTCAAAATCAAGTCATTTTGTTCGAGTTTACTTGAAACCAGGTTGCCACATACCACTTACATCACCGCAGTGGACGACTTATTCTATCACAAAAGTCAAGATGTGGTTGGATCATTTTATAGAAAGGATGCAAGAATTCGAGAGATTGAAAAATATTGAAAAAGAATCGAATGAACAAAAGCCCAAAGGAGTACCACCTATAGATTTAGTCGGTAACACTTTTTTCGATTCGTTTTAATTTCTTGTTTAACCAGACAAATAATTGTATATATTTATATCTCAGTATAAATAAAGTGTTACATATTCACTTTTTATTCATATTTGGCTTTTATGCATATTTGATTCATATTTGGTCTTAATGTGAGTGTCTGTTATATGGTTCTGTTTTAGAAATGCTTCAAGAGAAGTTTCGGAGATACATCTCTAGAGGTTCTATTATATGGTTTGTTTTTAAAATGGTTCAGGGAAAGTTTCAAAGATGCACCTCCGAAACAAGATAATAGGGCGCATTTCCGAAAATATATCTCCGGAATCAATGTGATAGTTAATGAGTAGTCCATATTGAACTAGGTGTTCTACAAAATTAGGTGTTTTGTGTTATATTTCACACAAACTCAATATTCTTAAATGTCACAAAAAAAAAACATTCACTGGTATGTCGCAAATGTCTCTTACTCTGGTGGCTCTACATCAGAGAGGATGTTTAAGCTCACCGATCTTACCCCATTCGATGATATCATAGACGAAATTCATTATCTCCTACCTTATGGAGAAAAACAAATGATTGTGAAGCTCGAGTACCGTTCATCTTCGATTGACAACAAAGGGAACATCGTGTTCAGCAAATTTGAGCTTAAGACTCAAGTGGATGTTAGGGCTATATGGGATATGTATTTCAGTTTCAAAGAGAAAGTTTTGATCGAGTTGGAAACGACACTACAGAGATTGGTCGAAGATATCCTTAAGAAGTGTAAGCGTCCACCGAGATATTGAAATATAATATTTAATTTTCTATTGAAATCATCACTGTAATGATTATTTTATATTATAGATGTCAATTGTATTTTGAAAAATTCATTTTCTACTTAATATATTTCTGGTGTATTTTCGAAAATGTAACTACATTATAGTTTCGGAGATGCATATCCGGAACAAATTAAATCCAATACATAGGACGCCTCTTAGAATAACATTTGTTGAGTCTGCATAGGGTGCGTCCAAAGATATATCTTTAGAAATATGGGACATTAGTGGAATTTCGCACAATACGATAGAAACATATAAGGTGCAATAAGAAATTTTCTCATTTTAAGGGAATTTCTTAATGCATCTTAAAATACCATGTGAAAATACAAAAATGTCTTCAGTTTTCGGAGATGCATCTCTAGACGCACCTCATGCATATACAACTCATTCTTTTTTTAATCACGTCTCAATATTATGACTTAAATTATTCTAGAAATGTATTTTCGAAATCTCTTCGAAAATACATTTCTAGAACTTATAATAAGCATGTTTATTTGCTTCTGATAAACAATTTTGACAATTATTTATAAAAATATTAAAAGGTTTAATACCCTTTATTTGTTTATAATAAGCATGTTTATTTGCTTCGGAAATACATTATGTAAATATTAATTTTGTTTTTTTATTATTTATAAAGATATTTAGAGTTAATATTCTTTTTGGTCTCGTATCTTAATCCCGGATTAATTTTGATCTTTTAACTTTAAAAATGTTCATATTAGTCTTTAAGTCTTCAAAACGTTTCATATTAGTTCTTTTTATCTAATTAGTGACTGATTTTTAAATTTTTTTTGTCGCTAATATGACAAAAATGATTAATGTGGAACACTTTAAAGAGTTAAGGAATCAATATGATTTTTTTTTAATATTAAGGGACTAAAATGAACCCCAGGATTGAGATACGGGACCAAAAAGAATATTTTTTCAAATATTTATGCAATCATTTAGTTTTATAAAAATCAACTAATAACATGGTATTTATAAATATTGTTGTAATTGTATAAATCAATATCAGTAACATAAATAAACACATTTTTCCCGCGTTTGAATTCAGATATTGTTTTAAATATATTTACTTTTATGTTTTTTAATTATACAAAAAAAATGTAATAACTCGTGCATTCGCACGGATTCTAGTTTGGATACTCGTGCATTCGCACGAATTCTAGTTTGGATATCAATGTGTTCGCACAGGTACTATGTGTTACACGTATTTATCTCCAAAATATAATAAGAATTAAAAAAACAGAAAGACAAAATTATTTAACCAAAAAAATTCATTATTTGTATGAAAAAAACATATTTTTATTTATTTTTGGATCATAATATATATATATATATATATATATATATATATATATATATATATATATATATATATATATATATATATATATATATATATATATATATATATATATATATATATATATATATATATATATATATATATATATATATATATATATATATATATATATATAAACACAGACACACAAATATTTGGATCAGTCGTATATTTTTTCGTATGTAAATATTAATTTTGTTTTGACATTATTTATAAAAATATTTATGCAATCATTTAGTTTTATAAATATCGACTAAATAACATATTTGTAAATATTATTTTAATTGTATGAAAAAATATTAGTAACATAAATAAACATATTTTGTCCGTGTTTGGATTCATACATTATTTTAAATATATTTACTTTTATTTTCTTTAATTACACAAAAATTGTAATAACACGTGCGTTCGCACGGATTATGGTTTAGATACATGTGATTATTAAATATAATCGAAGGAATAGATCAATATTTTTTAATTTATTCCCGTTTATAAAAGTACATTGAACTCATGCGTTATCTCTCAAGTCTCAAGTAAACACATTGAACCCGTGTTCATTTATAAAAAATATGTGTAACTTATTCCAGTTTATAAAATAATTGTAACTTACCCTCATTTATAAAAATAATTGTATCAATATGTACACTTTTCTCATTTATAAGCGTCTTGAACCCGTGTGTCAATTTATAAAAAATATTTGTAATTTATTTTCACACAATGCCAAAAATGACTTTTGGCAACGCAGAAAAGACAACGCTTTCTGTAAAAGCGCTGCTAAAGAGTAAAAAAATGAAAAAAAAGAGCTGACTTTAGAAAACGCTTTTAAAAAAGTGCTGCTAAAAGTGTCAATTTTGTATTACAAAATAAAGCGATTTTAATAAAGCGCTAAAAATGGGGGTCTACGAAAGCGCTTTTAGAAAGCGCTGCTATATGGGAGTATACGAAAGCGTGGCTAAAGGTGTCAATTTTCTATTACAAAAGAAAACGCTTTTTGTGCTTTTAATAAAGCGCTGCTAAAAAGGGGGGGGGGTCTACGAAAGCGCTGCTATATGGGGGTATACGAAAGCGTTGCTAAAGGTGTCAGTTTTGTATTACAAAAGAAAGCGCTTTTAATAAAGCGCTGATAAAAATGGGGGGTCTACGAAAGCGCTTTTAGATAGCGCTGCTATAGGGGGCAACGAAAGCGCTGCTATATATGTTAATATCATAAATTTAATAAAACAAACTTATTCAGAAACAACATCATTATTGTTTAAACAACAACATTCTTTCCCTCTCGCGACAAACCCTACTCCCTCCGTCCGACCACTTCCGTCCGCTGCACCGTCGTACTGCCTCCGTCCGTTCGACCAGTTCGCCTTCTTCGTCATTTCCACCGACCGTCATACTCCCTACGTCCGCCGCCACCTCCTCTGTCTGACCATTCCACCATTTTCAAGGTATTGAAATTTTTTTAAAAGTTAATTTTACAATTCATAGTGAGGGTTGAGAACTGATAGGTTTATGAAGTTCTTGTTGAACTGATTTTCTTGGATTGATATTGAGAAGTATTTAGACTCCAAACTTGCTGGTAAAAAAGCCTGATGTTGTTGTTATTCTTTTGGGTTCCGTTATTGTTATGAATGATGATGATGAAATAGCATACAAAAATTAACAATAAGAAAGAAGTATATTTTAGAGATGCGAATAAAAAATAAGAAATATGAGTGATTAAAAAATTTATTTTTGGTACCTACTCATATATTATGAGTGATTAGAATCAATTTATTAAGTAAAAAAGTGAAGACATAAGGAAAAGTTAATATTGAAGTTTTTAAGAAATAAGAAATTGAAGACATAAGAAATATGACACTTATTTTAATGAAGTTAATATTGAAGTTTTTTGTTCTTGATGTAAATGTATATGTCAATATTGAAGTTAATATTAAAGTTTTTTTGTTCTTGATGTAAATGTATATGTTAATGTTGTTGTTGTTGTTCTTGATGTTGTTGATGTTGATGATGTTGTAACGAGAATGTTGTTGTTGATGTTGTTAGTGTTGATGTTGTTGATGTTGATGTTGTTGATGAAAACATAAAATAATTTTGTAAGTTAATTTTGTATATATATGTTAATGTTGTTGTTGTTGATGGAAACTTGAATTAAGTAACGAGAATGTTGTTGTTGATGTTGTTAATGTTGATGTTGTTGATGAAAGTAAATGAATTAATTTTGTATATATGTTAATGTTATTGTTGATGGAAACTTGAATTAATTGTTGAATGTTGTCGATGTTCTTGAATATCGTTGATGTTTGAATATTTGCGAATTACTTGTTGAATATTGTGATTTTGTTGATTAATTTCTTGAAATTAAGTGATAAAGTGGTTGTATTAAGTACAACTACTAACTTAGTGAATTTGTTATAGGGGTTACGTGTGAAGAGCAAGATTGTGATCATTTCCAAGAATTCTATTGTGTAGTTCTAGAAGTTGGTGATTTCTCTACAGGTGCTACAGGTATTCACTGTTTTTGTTTAGCTTACTTAGTTTAGTTTGGCCTACTTAATTAGTATGGATAAAAAATGGATGTCTTCCAATCAATTGTCAAAAGAGTACGAGAATGGGGTATCAAAATTCGTTAAGTTTGTTATTGAACACGCCAAAGACCCCAATAGGATCACATGTCCTTGCTTAGGTTGTTATTATGAGCGTCGGATTGACGCAGTTCAGTTGGAATCTCATTTAAAGAGACATGAAATTGATCGAAGTTATACATGTTGGACATTACGTGGTGAGATAAGTAACGAGAATGTTGAACTAGGGGATAATACGACCTATGCTTCAAATGACAATGGCAGAGATACATATGATTGTGATCGAGTCAAAGAGATTGCAGAAGTAATTGAAGAAGATCTTCAGGATTGTCCCAAGATGTTTGAGAGGTTGATAAGTAATGCAGAGAAATCGTTGTATAAAGGTTGCACTACTTTCACAAGATTGTCTGCGGTATTAAAGTTGTACAACTTAAAGGCGGGTAATGGATGGTCGGATAAAAGTTTCACAGAGTTATTAGCCATTATGAAAGAGATGCTTCCGGAGGATAATGTTCTTCCCAATCGAACCTATGAAGCTAAAAAAATATTATGCTCTATTGGCATGAGCTATGATAAGATACATGTTTGTCCAAATGATTGCATTTTCTTTCAAAATGAATATGTATCATTAAACGAGTGTCCTAAATGTGGTGTATCTCGGTATAAGAAAAAGTTGTCGCCGGCAAAAGTCTTATGGTATTTTCCTATAATTTCGACGCATGTTTTATAGTGAAACAGATGCAAAACACTTAACTTGGCATGCAGATAATATAATTATAGATGGGAAGTATCGACATTCGGCAGATTCACCATAATGGATGAAAATTGATAATGAGTATCTTGATTTTGGAGAAGAATCTAGAAACCTTCGCTTGGCATTATCAACTGATGGAATGAATTCGTATGGTCTACAAAATATCTCACATTCCACATGGTCTGTAATTATTATGATTTATAACCTACCTCCATGTGTATGAAGCGTAAGTACATGATGTTATCTATGTTAATTTCTGGTCCTAAACAACCAGGGAATGACATAGACGTATACTTGACACCTTTAATCGAAGACTTAAAGAGTTTGTAGGAGAATGGTGTGGAGGTTTATGATGGATATAGGAAAGAAAGTTTCAATTTAAGGGCGATGTTGTTTGGCACAATTAATGATTTTCCAGTATACGGAAATCTATCGGGGTATAGCATTAAAGGTCAATGTGTGTGTCCTATCTGTGAAGCAAACACAGATTGGACATGATTGGGATTTGGTCAGAAGAATGTCTTTCTTGATCATCGTAGATTCTTAAATTCTAATCATCACTACCATGGATGGAGAAAAGCATTCAATGGAAATTCAGAACAAGGTAGAGCTCCACCTACATTAACAAGTGAACAAATTTTTGAAAAGGTGAAAGATGTGAGTACTAAGTTTGGCAAGCTTTTTGCTCATACGCTTGTCACGCGTGGGTGGAAGAATAGGTCTTTTTTTTTAATTGTCGTATTGGAAGTCGTTGTATGTAAGACATTTTCTTGATGTTATGCATATTAAAAAAAATGTATTTGAAAGTGTTATTGGTACGTTACTCAATATACAAGAAAAGTTTAAGGATGGCCTTAAAGCAAGAAAGGACTTGGTAGCGATGGGAATAAGAAATGAATTAGGACCCTTGAAGAAAGGAAATCGAACGTATCTACTACCTGCTGCTTATACTTTATCTAAAAAGGAGAAAAATATATTGTGTAAGTTTCTAAGTGAAGTTAAAGTTCCAGAAGGATACTCTTCAGATATTAGAAGACTTGTGTCTAAGAAATACCTCAAGTTAAAGAGTTTAAATACACATGATTTCCATGTTATAATGGAACACTTTCTACCAATAGGTATACATTCTATTTTTCTAGAAAAAGTAAGAAGCACAATAATTAAATTGTGTTTTTTGTTCAGGTCAATTTTTAGTAAAGTGATTGATCATGCGATCTTACCAACATTGCAAAAAGAAATAGTTATTACTTTGTGTGAGCTTGAAATGTATTTTCCTCCATCATTTTTTGACATAATGGCACATCTAGTTGTTCATCTTGTTAAAGAGACACAATGGTGTGGACCAGCTTATATGGGATGGATATACTTTGTTGGACGTTATATGAAAATATTGAAAGGGTATGTGAAAAACCAAAGTCGACCAGAGGGGTGTATTATTGAAGAAGCGATTGAGTTTTATACTGAATATTTGTCCAATGTTCAATCCATTGGCCCCTCCCAAAATCTCATGTTGTTGAAAAAATAGTAGAAAAACAGTTAATTGGAAATAAAGTTGTGACAGTTTCAAGGGCTGAACGGGAGCAAGTGCATTTGTATGTTCTACACAATGACATTGAGGTTGAGTCGTACGTTGAAATGCACAAGGACGTTCTCCGAGGTTTAAATTTGAATAGAAATGAAAATTGGATAGTACGAGAGCATAATCGAAGTTTTATAACATGGTTCAAGGATCATATATTTTCAAAGTTTTATTCTGATTTCGCTTCAATAACAAAAAGGTTGAGATGTTTAGCATATGGTCCAAGTTTGTATGTGTTTTCTTATAGCGCATATGCAATTAATGGACACACATTTTGTACCAAAGAACAAGATGATAAAAGTATAGTGCAAAATAGTGGTGTCACCGTGCTTGCTGAAGTAATGCACATTTCAAGTGTGAAGGACTTAAACCCTAAATATGCAAATCTGTCATATTTTGGGGTTATCAAGCGCATTTGGGTGTTTGATTATGAGAAGTTTCAGATTCCTATCTTTGGATGCAAGTGGGTTGAAAATAATAGTGGCATACGAATGGATAAGTCAGGACTTTTGCAAGTGGATCTTAATAAGGTGGGGGTACAAAAATGAGCCTTTTATTCTAGCCACGCAAGCTAACACAAGTGTTCTATGTCACTGATCCGACAAGTACGAAATGGTCTATAGTTCTTTTCTCCAACAAAGTAATCGATGATAACATTGGAGATCAGGGTGATGTTGATGTTGAGAAGGAATCGTATATTATAGATGAACAGGATGAGAATATTAGAGAGGACGAATCATATATTATAAATGATCATAACGAGGGAATTTGGATCAATCCATCCGTCTGTGTTGTTAAGAGACAAGTAAACCACGTTCCAACGAAGAAAAGAAAGAGATGTCAGTGACAAAGGTACTTGTAAAATTATATATTATATCATTCAATAAAATTATATATTATGTCATTCAATAAAATTATATATATGTTTTTCTTATTTATATTTTTCTTATTTATATATTTTTCTTTTCATATATATATTTATCATTCATTTCATAATTTTATTTTTCTGAATTACAAGTATTATGGCTAGCAACGAGGAAAAATCACATGATACTTCTAAACATGATGGAAACGAACCAGCACAAAATGTGGAAGGAGATAATACAAGAGGAATAACAATTATGAAAGGAATCATTCGTGCGAGAGATAAAGGTATAAAATATGATGTGCATTGGAATGAAATAGACCAATTAATTGAGCCTAACGGTGTGATGTTGACAAGTTACATTGGGGTACTTGTCGTTCGCAAATTCCAATCACTTGTGATAATTGGAGAATTCCTTCGTTGAAACTGGCTAAAGAAAAAATATGGAGCGAGATACAGGTATGATATCTGATATTTTTTAATTATGTCGATGGTTATGTCTTTAAATTACTTATGCTAACATACTATATGTATGTTAATTTGTTTGCAGAGGTCTTTTAATATTGATGACGACCAGAAAAAATATTGTCTTCAATTGATCGGAAAACGACTGAGAGGATTTCGAGTGTTTTTAACGAACAAGTTTTTTAAGAATTCTGATGGAAATTTTGTCAAATCAGAGTGTCCAAAGAAGTATGTTGATATGATTTCACTTAAAGAATGGGAAACATTTGTTGCCAAGTGAAGAACCCAAGAATTCCATGTAATTCTAACTTATCATGAACAATGTATAATATATATACTTCTTTCACATGAGTTCTGATATGACTTAAACTTGTTTTTTCAGGCTGTGAGTGACGTAAAATGGTAACGAGCATCAAAACCTGCGTATCCATACAAAAAAGGGCGTTTGGGATATGCACGCTTACAACAAAAAATAGTAAGTATATATAAATGCTTTAATATGATATAGTTAGAATACGAGAAAAGTGAAGCTTATTATATGTCTTAATGTGTAGTTAGAAGAAGAGAAAAGTGATGAACATCTCTTCCGGACCATGTTTTGTGAAAGGTTGCCTGTGTGGATAGAGATGGAGTCGTTCAGGAAGAAGTTCAACAAGTATTTGAGCAATGTGTAAGTACAACATTAGTTCTGTCATAAACTCAAAAGTGTATAATATATTTATGCTTTTATCTATATTTTAGAAGAGTTTATCCCAAACTATAACTGCAGTTGAGGACGATGATTGGAAGAGCATACTAAGTCGAGTGTTAAATGTTCATGAGTATTCTGGTCGTGTGAGCGGTAAGGGATTTGGTGTCACTCCAACAAAATTTTATAAGCAGCCAAATAATAAAAATCATAGCAATAAACAAGTGATGGAGTTGTTGGAAGAATTGAAAGCTCAAATTCGTGAATTGAAAAAGGACAAAGAGAGATACATGTCAGAAAGGCGCAGTTTAGAGTTTAAAGATACTAGTGACAAAGATAGTATCAATTGTAATTTTCAGCAGAAACTTCCTGAGGTAACTATATATATTACATTGAAATTAGTTTAGCACAATTTTCTTAATTGACATATATACACATTAATCATATTCATTATTGGTTTAGGGCATTTCACCTTGTCGGCTTTATTTATCGTCACCGACTTATCGCATGGTTGGCAAGGGAAAAGTGCATAACACTTTGGGAGACTTACTTCACCATAAACCGCTCCCTGCTGGATTTTTAAAAGTATCGATTAATATTGCTTTAGAGAAGGATGCGTTATTGCCTATACCAGACGATGTTCAGATGCAACATTGGTGGGAGACGCAATAGGATCGTATGTTGCATGGCCGTCAAATATCATTTTCATAGATGATGAGGTAGGTTGAACATCATTATGAACCCTGTAGTATTCAAATATTTTACGACCCATACATGTAAGTTATTCTTATATTTATGTACCATTTATTTACATGATGATCTTAGACTCCTACAAAATCCAAATCAAAAGACAAGGGGATTGTGCGGGAAATCGAGTCAGCTGCATCAGAAAAATAGGTATTCCTACATTAATTGATATATATGTATAGAAAATGTCAATTATATCCTCCAATTTCAATAGCTTTATGATTTTATACATTAATTACCTAACTTATATGATTTTTAAGTTCATGCTCAAGAGTTGCAACAAGTCAGTAAGGATAAGATGCCTGAATCTAGCAAGGTGTCCAACAAAAAAAAAGGCTGAGTCAATAAAAACATTTGTTCCTCGATTTAAGTTGTGCCTTGAAACATATGTAGGAACAACAAATGTGGTGGAGGGTGGCATTCGTCAAATACCTATGAATGAAGGTATTTTCGGTTTTGCTTATGCCGAAACAATTGCTAAAGAGGATTTGGATCAGATTTTCCAACATTCTAAATTAGGCATCAGTGTTATGCATTTATACATCAGGTACTCCGATCAATTTTAATTAAATAATTGAGAAATTTATTTGCTCATTTCAATGAATATATTCTAATAATGTTGATTATGTTTTTATTTAAGGTTCTTGTATGACAACTTCTTGGTCCCGCATCAATTGACAGAGAGATTCACATTCTTTTGATAGATGTACCTTTGTATAGGTCAGCTGAGTATCCTCGTCAAGATGTTTATTTCATCTCCTGTTTGCTCCTCTTTTTGTTGTGTTTTGTCATCATAAGCATAAGCATGACATACCTACATTCATTCATACCATCATTAGACATATACATTTAGCATCTGCATGTTTGATATCCTTGTTGTCTTTTGTCGCTTACTTTGGCTATAGTTACCACCAAGTAACTGGGTTTGTCCATTCTCTCCAAGTAGAGTAATCAAGCTTTAGCATAAAATACCTATTATTTTTAGTTTCCCCACAGAGTTCAACCCTCGTGGATGATGGTTACTTCAGTTATCTTTTCCATGCTTGGATAAGATAAATCCCCATTTGAGTTCATTCCTCAATGGTCAGAGTCTTGTTTGACAGTTTCTTTCTAGCTCTATTCTAGATTGAACTTTGGTCCTCGTAGGTCATTGAACCTAGCTGGAGTGCATTTATTTTGCACTATATATCAAGAAGATTCTTTTACAACTCCTCGTCGCTGATAAGTGGTAGTCTCACTTGAGAAGCTTATCATTTTTTACCATTGCTGATAAGTGGCAGTCTCGCCTGAGAAGCTTATCATTACTTACTAGATAACTGGTAGTCTCGCATGAGAAACTTATCATTACTTACCTTTCTTGCCGATAAGTGGAAATCTCTCCTAAGAAGCTTATCCCTGTTACCTTTTTCAGATAAGTGGCAGTCTCACTCGAGAAGCTTATCATTATCATTTTACCGCACCGATAAGTGGCAGTCTCTTCTGAGAAGCTTATCCTATTTCATTATGTCCAACAACAAGTGACAATCTCCCTCGAGAAGCTTGTTTCCATTACTTTTTCTTGATAAATGGCAGTCTCTCCGGAGAAGCTTATCATTTTTATCCATATTCCCAGATAAGTGGTAGTCTCACACGAGAAGCTTATCATTGTTATCCTTTCCAGATAAGTGGCAGTCTCTTTCTTTGAGAAGCTTATCCCTTTTTGGTAGGGTAAGTCCCTTTCAACGATAAGTGGCAGACTCTCTCGAGAAGCTTATTAGGGTGTTTCCCCATTGAAGTCCAATTATTTTGGCATACAAAAAAGTTATTTACCCTGTATCTTTCCTGATGTTTCCTGAAGATCCCATTTGATCTCGTCGTTTAAGGAATTCCCAGCATCTTGGATGTTATTTTCTTGTTTGAAAACTCCAGTGTTTGTTTGCATGATCCTACTGCCATGTGGATCCTGTTTTACCTTTTTTATCCTAGAGTGTCAGCAGGTCATCCTTGAACCCGTTGAGCAACTACTCTGGATATTTCCCCAGTGGAGGTCATCTTTCCAGTTCCATCTCCATTGAGGATCTCTTTTTTTCTTTCTTTCTAAAATGTCAATTGGTCATGCCTGGACCTGTTGATTCATCACTTTAGATTTCCCCAGTTTCATTTTGGTTCCCCAGTGCGTTGTCATCTCCAGTGAGTGGTTACTCATTGTGTTGTCCTTTATCCCTGTTTGCTTTTGTTTTCGTCTGCTTTCTGCATTTATCAATTCATCATATTAGAATTCATAGCATGTCAGCATTGATAGGATAGTTTCGTTTGTCCATAACATTGCATATCATCGCATCTAAGGGCAAAATTTTCGGTTTGCTATATTTAAATACCTTTCACCATGATCTTGTGAAGATTTTCATCGTTCACATCATCCGGTGAAGATATTTAAATTGGGGCAACTGTCGTACCCCAAAATTTTCCCTTAGATTAATTGATCATATACATATCATTTTTAGGTAAATCATCCATGCATAACTAACCGTTTTAACCAGTTTGTTTATTTTGTTTTATGAAGTTAGGTTTGTTGCAGAGAGTTTCAAAGATCATGAGAGCTTTGTGTGTGTGCTCATAGTCCCCAGTCAACCATGGTTGAACTCCCGTGGATATAAAAGAAGGATTTGCCTTTATTCTTATAGCCCTTTGGCAAATACAAGGTTTATGAACAATATGTTTGGAAATGGTGAATTTGGAGGAAAATCTTGAATCATAACTTATCAAAGTGAAGTTCATGTTCTTTATAAGAGTTAGAATTGATTCATTATTTCTACGACCTTCATGGTTCAAATTCAATTCAAGGTTATTATACAGAGATACGAAAAAGAGTCATATGGAAAGAAAATTTTCCAAGCACAAGTTCTAAATTCAAGTGCAAAGAGTTTTATCCCAAGATTTTAAGATTCATATTTTTCACTAAATTCAAATCCAAACGAACATTCAAGTTATGATTTCAAAGGAGCCCAAGATACCAAAGGATTCAAGGGTTCATCATAATTCATTTCAAAATACAAGTTCAAAAGCTTAAGTCTTGATCCCTTGAAGTGCTAATTCGACCTAAAAAACTATCCTCGGGAGTCAATTCAAATGACCGGACTTTAGTACTATGGTGATCTTAAGCATGTGAGATGACTTCAGGCTGCTAAAAGACATCTCTAAAGACTGTTGGGTCTACTGATAAGAAGAGCAACGTTTTGCTAGTACAGGCAGTGCCATCTCGGAAATATTCCATTCTCGGGGCACCTTTGTTTGTTTTTTTTACCACAGTAATCCAAAAAGAAGGCCAACATTAATCGAACAGTGGATGCAAATATCTTGTATCATAAGAAACCCATACCTACATCAAATCCAAGCATCATTAGTATTTGTTAAGTTTTTAAGCATGTGTAAGTTCAATAATTTATAGAAATCAACATTGATGATGAATACACCGAGCTCGTAAATCCCGCGTGGGATGCTAGCTGCTTGTTGTCCCGTCATCAGTATAGCCCTTGCAGGTGCTCGTTTCTCTCCCTGACCGTTGGCCTCATTTGAGGAGCAGTAATGGGATAAATAAATACCTGCTACAACAAGTTTCAACAGTAAAAAAAGTACAAAAGAGGTATCAATTTGAATTGGAATATGCAAACAGAATTGAATCAAATGGAAACCAAATTGTGATGTAGGGACATATCCGAAAAATCCTCCCTTTCCAAAATAGTCTGAGACATCATTCAAGAACAATACCATTACATTCAAACATATTTTCAATATTAAATTGGTTGTCTAGAAAATTTCCAAAAACAGAGTGAAAAATTAATGAGTTAAGAGAGAAAGATCAGGCATGTTCGAACATACCTGAATCAAAGAAGGAAGCAATTTTATCATGAATATCACGAAATAGGGACAAGAAAATAGGTTCCATTTTTTTTCCAAAAATAGGGACCGACAAGGGTAATATGCAGCATTTAAAATAGTATCAAGCATGTTCTTTTCTATAATAAGGTTCAACACAACTTAATATCCATTCAATTAAGAGAGCGATTTTTTTCTTAAAGCCTATATATAAAAGCCACAACACAGTATAACAGGGGGAGAAAGTAGTAGCAATACGAATCAAGAGTCACACACAAAATAAAAAGGAAAATCGAAGAAACTTATCTCCATATTCACCGAGATTTTGAAACGTCGACATCGCCGAGTCGCCAAAAGCATCCTCGGATTCACGCAATTTCCTTGCAACTCCGTCAAATCTCGCCACCATCTGCCACAGGAATTGACGTCGAAGCTGTCATCGTGGGTATATTCTTTCTCTCTTCATTTTTGTTACTCTCATTTTGCTATTTTCGTTCCTAGGGTCTTGCGTTCGAGATGAAGAGAAGGAAACGAAAAAGAGAAAGGAAGAAGATAGAAGAAAGAATGAAGAGGAAGATGAAGAAATGTACGAGAGAGAAGAGGAGAAAGGGGGGCCGCGAAGAAGAAGGAAAAGGGAATTAGGGTTTCTGGGGACCCCTCTTCCGTTTTGTTGTCGATGTTGGATCGGGTCCGGTGGGTTTGACCACCATCGGCCCAACTGTTTTTTGTTTATTTTTATTTTATTGCTTTTTGTTTTTTAGTTTGTTTTAGTTTTTTTTCCATATATTTGGGCTTGGTCTAATCTTTTTCAAAAATAGTAAATAATAAAAAAATATATAATAAAAAAATATAAATAATTTAGAATTTTAATAATTTAAAGCTTTAAAGAAAAATATTTAAGTTTTAATTTAATTAATTTAATTTAAACTTTTATTAACTTCATAATTTGACCTTAGCAAAGTAAAAGAAAAACAATATTTATTTTCTAGTTATGGTTTTATATAATTTGAATTTATGTATTTCGGTTAGTAATTTTAAGTTGGACTTCTAGAAATCTTAATCATTTAATTTTTTTTCAAATCTTGTTTAATTTTAGCAATACGTTCGATCTATTATTCAAATTCAATTCGCTTTGTCCCCTTTAGATATTCTAGGACCAGTTTCAGTTCTCATTTATTGGATTTATGATAGATTTCAGGCAGATTTTTCTTGCACAAGCACTTTACATTCCCAGAGGAAATGGTCTTCTCTAGTTGACTTCCATGTCAATTTCTTAACGTTTCTAATCCTCTCCCTTATCCTAGCCTTCGGATAGGAGTCACCGCACTCCATACAACGTCCTGCCATGGACACCCAATTACCATTTCTTCCTAGCCTTAGGATCGGAGTCTCCGCACTCCACGTAAGTTCCCGCCGTGGATACTTACCAATCTTTTTCAAACTCAACAATCTCAACTTAGACTCGGAGTCGCCATACTCCATACTTAGCATCCTGCCATGGACATTTCCCTTATCCTAGTCTTAGGATAGGAGTCGTCGTACTCCACGCAAGTTCCCGCCGAGGATACTTACTTACATATCTTACAACTCAACTAACGTAGATGGGAAGTCGCCGCACTCCATGTAAGTGTCTCCCTATGAACACTTACTTCCCCCGAAACCTTGACCATAGTCAAGAAGTTACTCGCCCTCATCGAGGGGAACTACGAATACTCTAATTCTATTTCCGTCAGGATACGTAGGCACAAGATGTGATTTCTTGGCGAACATACTTAGGACTAACCCCTTAGGTCTTCTTTCAACCCTTTAGTATACCTTTAACAGATAGATACCAAATAACACATATTAAATAAGATGTTCCTTTAGAGTACAACAAATGCTTAGGATGCTAACACCTTCCCTAGGTATAACCAACCCCCGAACCCTAGAACTCCCCACATTGTGTTCATGATGCAAATTAGGTTTTCTTTCTTTAACCTTTCCTTCGGATAAATCAAAGACCGATTGTGAATTCAACTTTTTTGATTTAAATTAATAAATAATTTGATATCCTATTCTTACCACAACACAGTGCAATAGGATTAATTACAAATATTTTGTATTGAGGTTTATGAAGGAAATTATTCATTCGGGTCAAATAGAGATTCCAAACATGGTATGGATTTATAAGTTATATGATTTATTTTAATATTTAACCGATATTTCATTTGAGTAATTAGTTTTAAAATTAAATCATGCATACTATGTTATATTATATAGTACTTTGATGAATTCAAGTGTGGTACTTACTCGAAAGACAAATTGAAAGAAATTAAGGAGGAATGGTGTCAATACATTCTTGAGATGAGAATTGTATAAGGTATATGTTGGTGTAAGCCCTAGAGGCCAATACTTTTTGGTACTTGTATCAGATTATTCGTTTAATAATAAAAGGCATTTCTTTATTATGTTTGTCTTTCAGAATAATAAAGTCCCTAGAATAGTTAGTCTGTTTAATGAAATGTTAAGTGTGACTTAATCATGAGATCCCATTAAACATAAAGACATTATTCTTAAAATATCCGTAGTCAAGCTTTATTGCAAAGTGGGATAACATTAAAAGCATTGAGACTATTATGAAGATAGACTGATGATCACATCTCATGGATCATGGATAAAGAGTTATCAAGTTTTGACATAGGTATAAATATTAGGAGTAATATTTATACCGGATTTACCCGCTATGAGAATACTACATAGTATGTTATGCAAAGTGTCATAAGTTATTCTCATGGTGATAATGGTGTATTACCACCCTTCGACCTGAAACCACTATGGACCCTAGATGTAGAGTCGGGTGCTTTATTGCTGATCAAACATTATCCGTAACTGGATGATCATAAAGACAGTTGATGGGCACTCCACGAAGCATGCTGAGGGACATGAGTGTCCTAGATGGAATTTGCCAATCCTGCATAACAGGAGAAATGTCTAAGGGCCCAATATTGAACTGGACAAGGATGACACAGTGTATGCCTTGTGTTCAATATAGACATAGGGGCAAAAAGGGTAATTGTACAAACATATATTATCACGAAAAAGGTTTTGTCAGATCACATGACATTTTCGTGACTTGGGTAGCAGTGATGTGTTGCTAGATACCGCTTACTGTTTATTATGTTAAATATATAATTTAATATAATTACCAACGTTACGAAATCCTACAGGGTCACACACATAAGGACAGTTTGATGAGAGATAGAGAAATCAAAGGAACACCGTAAGATACGGTGCACTTAAGTGAAAAATAGAAATTCGGATAATATAATAATAATTATTGTTATTTTATAATGGTTATAAAATAATAATAAAATAAATATATTTATTATAATAATAGTTATTATAATAATATATAATATTATTATGGATCATGTGAATTGGGTTTTTAGCCCGCAGCCCACAAGAGAGTCTATAAAAGGAACCCTTGTGATGAAGCTTTCACTTGATGCAATTTCGTTTTTGATTCTCTTTTCTCACTCAAATAATTCCGTTCGTAAGCAGCTAGCACTGTGACCGGAAGCTGTTCGTGTGGACTGAGTAGAGGCGTTGCACTTCATCAACGCTTGTGATCGCTGCATCAAAGATCTGAATCGCCACAAAGAGGTAACGATTCTATCACTGACCATGCTCATTCGTAAGGATCACTAAAGGAAATTGTTTTGTTTTCCGCTGCGTTTAGATCGCAATTTTCCATCAGTATATATATATTACCTTTCTGGCTTTTGATCGGAGCTTATAGAGATTTGTGTTGTTGTAATGTTATGTACATACTACTGGCTAATTATAGTTCTGGAAGTCGTATATAGTTTTGGAATTTGTTGATATACTTCGATCTAGAAGTTAGTTGTTGCGAGGATCCGGAAATATAAATTTTGTGATTATATGTATAGTGAATATATTTGTGAAGTTATCGATTTTGGAATATACTTTAGAATTATGGATCGTTTATGTTGAATTTATATATATATATATATATATATATATATATATATATATATATATATATATATATATATATATATATATATATATATATATATATATATATATATATATATATATATATATATATATATATATATATATATATATATATATATATATATATATATATATATATATATATATATATATATATATATATATATATAAGGCTTATATATAGGGCTGGCAATGAACCGAACCAACTCGAAAATAGTTCGGAATTCGATTCGACAATTAAGTCGTTGAACTAGGTTCATGAACCAAATGAGTTGAGTATGAGCGAAAAATTAAGTTCGTTAACTAAATGAGCTGAACTTGAACTATACACAGTTCGACTCGTTAGGTTCATGAGTCAACTCGATTACATATGAGAAGAATTATACTGTCTTTAAGATTAGGTTTAAATATTTACTCCAAATCTTAGACAAATTTAATCTTCAATTTAGTAGTTTTTGAATTAGACTCTCAAATGTATCTCTTGAAAGTTGTGTAGGTTTTGAATTAGTAGATTTCGAAGATAAAGTTAAATTTCAATATGATAACTTTTATTTTATTTTAATATTTTATTTTTAAAAAATATATTTATTTAAAATGTCAAATATACTAATATATATATATATATATATATATATATATATATATATATATATATATATATATATATTTAAAAAAATAGTTTTTAAGTCTGTGAATCATGTGAGCTGAACCTAATGAGATGAACCTAACGAGTTGAACCGAACTGTTCGTGAACTTATAATGAGTCGAGTTTGAGCTTAAAAAAACGTTTGTGTCGAACTCGAACTCGAACAATTCTTAACGAGTCGAGTCGAGCTGATGTGAGTTTGACTCGACTCGACTCATTTCCAGCCATATGTGTTGAAATAAAGGCTTGTGTTGAATTACAACGATTATAAGCAGGTTTATGTGCTGAATTGCTATGGTATATATAAGGCCAACGTGTTGAAATAAAGGCTTGTGGTGAATGTAACTGTTATAAGCAGGTTTATGGGAAAAATTATAAAGAATTGTGCAACAGAATTCAACAAAAATCACTTCATAAAAATATGCAAAATAGACAGCGCTTTTACAAAAAGAAAAAACGCTATGAAAAAGTGATTTTTTGAAGAAAAAAAATTCAATAACATGAAGAAAAGACAACGCTTTTTTTGAAAAAGCGCTGCTAAAAGGGGGGAAAAAGAGAGCGCTTTTGAAACGTTGTTATAGGGGAAAAAGAGAGCGCTTAAAAAAGCGCTGCTAAAGGTATTCAGCAAATACACTTTAGAGATCGCTTTAAAAAGCGTTGTTAAATGTGGGGAAATAGAGAGCGCTTTTTTAAAAAAACGCTGTTAAAGGTATTAAGGAAATATACTTTAGAGAGCGCTACTAAAAGGGGAGGGGAGAGAGCGCTTTTCTGAAAAAGCGTTGCTAAAAGTGGGCATATAACAGCGCTTTTTACTTTAAAAAACGCTGTCTTTATTTTTAGCAGGGTCACTTTAGGCAGTGCTTTTAAGCGCTGCTAAAGGTCTTTTTCTGCATAGTGTCATTTATAAAAATAATTGTATGAATAGTTAATTTTTCCGTTTATAAAAATATTTATAATTTACTCTCGTTTATAAAAATAATTTTATCTTATTTCATTTGTAAAAATAATTGTATCAACATGAAGATTTTTTTTCTATTTATAAGTGTCTTAAAACAATATATTAATATTACCAAATTAAAAAATATCACCAAATTAAAATAATCATTTTTAAAAATATTACCCAATTAAAAAAATCAATATGTTAATATTAATTGTATGATGAATAAAATAGAAAACTTAAAAACATTTATTCCACCGATATAACTTGACTTAGAAAAACCTAAAATTCAAGTTTGATATTGAAATAAAATCAAGAAATAATAAATAATAATTGAGGAATAATAAAATAATAAAATATATAAGTGATTATGATGCAAATTTGTTTAGTAAATGGCTAAAATATTATATTAATAATAAAGTCTATGCAAAAAAATCATAAAGTCATAAAGTGATTAATTTGCATTGAAAAAAAAAAGCATTGTAAAATTTAATTTATTGTACAATCATATATCATAACATGATTTAGTTTCCGATTCAATAATAATGATTAAATTAAATAATAAAATTTTATAAAGTGTAATTTATTTCATAGTAATGACGTGAACATTTCAGTTTTCAAAACTAATAATATTGTGTATTTAAATTTGAAATTTATAGATGGTTTTCAAAAGAGAAAGACTAACAATAAAAAGAATCTAAAGTTTTTAATTAATCTTGACAGAAGCAGAGTCAAATACTCCCTTGATAACAAATTGAATTTTTTCACTTTCAAGTGGTCCATCTTCACGATTTACTATAACACTATCTCATTCCGATCCATTGGTAACTATGCTAACTAACTCGCATTGTTGGAAGATTAAACTCCTCCCATATAGGCCATGCTCGATCTTTCTTTAAGGTTGACAAAGGCTCTAGCCCAAACAACAGGCAATAGAAGTATTTGAATGGAAGTTCCAAACAATTACCAAAACATGATCACAAGTTAAGACAAAATATATAAATAACGAATAAAAAAAATTATTGGCTAGTGCATGATAGAATATACAATAACATCAAACAATTCAAACCATAATACACCTGTTATGAACTAGACTGACAGGTGGCCTCCAGTTGGACAAGACCCAATTCAGTATAACTTTAAACAAGGCTCAACAAGGAGATTAACACAATTTAGCCATTGGGCACAATATAGTCGTTGGAGAGAATATAGTCATTGAGCACAGCTCACGCGACCAACTGCCCCTCTGAAGTTCACGGGGACAGTTGGACCAAGTCGAAGATCACGCGCTAGAATCTTCCTTGCTACTCGCAAACCTAGCCGTCTCTCATTGGTGGACCAGATATTCTGGCCCATAATGAGGATCTTGGCCCCACGCTATGGGTTTCTTATATATACCCTCTCATTTGAGATGGTCAGGTATCCAATTCATTCTAACATAAATCTAAACACTTTATACTTGCCCTTTTTCTCTCCTTGTTGCTTACTTTAGTATTGGAGTATCTTGCAGGTACACCCTCTCATCTCCTACAACCATTATTTTTGCCCTACGTTGAAGGCCACAAAGATCCATTCTGATTATACCAGATCAATGGTGCCGTCTATGAAAAATATTGTTCCCCCGTCTTTCTTAAACCAAGATCCTCAATCTTTTCAATCCAAAGACCTAAGCTTTTCTTTCTAAACCTTCCTCGATCATCATGGCCTCTCACCGTAACGATGACGTCCCTCAAGATTCTGTCATTGTCGTCACCTTGGATAACGGCGATAACCCCAATCTTGGAGTTGTGGTCTACAAGACCGATCCTAGGGATGGAAATACTACCTCTCCATCCTCCGACAACGTGAAACCCCACATCCAGAATTCAGATCACATCTACGAGCCCATCCTCGTTCCTCATGACGTTGATCCCAGCATTGCGGCTCTCATCGCCGCCATCAACAAATCCAACTACATGATTTTATAGCAGGGTGGGAAGATTCACATGCTAGAAAACGCCATTCAAGAACGACCTCCCTCACGGAGACATCATAGTCCTTCTCCCTATTCTCGTTCTCCCTCTCAGAAACGTTGGCGAAACGAGTCTCGAAGCGTTTCTCCAATCAAGGAACGATAAAAATTGGAGAAATCAGGGTAAGAAATCACGAAGAAACAACATCGTAACTCTCCCAAAAGAACAAGACATTCTCCAGCTCCCAAGACCAGGGCTTCGGAGAAACCTCGTCAACGTCTAAATCAATGTAAACATTCTCCACGCCATAGCAGAAGGCCTCGTTGTAATCATTCCCCATACGGATCGTCGAGCACCAGTGATGAAGACAATGTGCATGAGCCTTTATCCCAAGAAATCATGGACATATGTATCCCTCGCGGGCTGGAGAAGCCTCTTCCTCTGGCTCTCTACGATGGTGTTGCACCCTAATCTTTGACCTTAAGATCCCACCTCCTTGTTTTATGTCTTACGCCTTTTATATGTATGTTTATTATAACTAACTAGTTGATGCAGGTGCGATAATGACAAGTGTAGGCCCTTACAGACAAGTATTTCAGGGCGCAAACATTTGAGGCCTATTATGTTTCCTATGGGGGCTATCTCGCAGGCAGAATCATTACTTCCAAAGGGAAATTGAGGACGTTCTTAATGGTGGTTTACGACCAATTCGTTTTGAGGTGATAAGATCACGTAAGATTTGGTTCACATCAAAAATTGCGTCATGGTGAAGGAGTGAATATTTGTTGTTGATTAAGCTATTGAGAAGCTCGCGTTGAAATCGCCTTTCCCAGGGGTTTGACTGAGGAAAAATAATTACCGCTTCGTGTTATTTTATTGCACGTGACCAAATCATATGGCTAATTATTAGAGGATTGTTGTGAGCATTAATATTATAACGATAAGGAATTCAACAACTAAGCAGTGCAACGAGTGGACGTCTAATTTCCTAGTCCACTGCTTTTATTTTATCTGTGTTTCGCCAAGAAGGGTAATTAAGGACATAATTTACGAAATGCCTTACATGAAGACAAGAAATTTAATCAAGTGACCTGTAAGACTCTGCATTTAAGATGCTGCTACTGCTGTGAGACCAACACAAGAATTTTATAATAGTTTTTAAACTAATGCGAGTCATTACGGTCCAAGGCATTGCAAACCGGAGCTTTGAAGAAATACAAGTCATAGAAATAGAAATATTGAATTAGAAGTTGAAATGATTACAACTTAACTACAGCTGCACAACAGGAGGTCCATGTTCTCAGCGCATAAACCTTACATTAGAAAAAGGGAAGGGGGCATTTCACAACTTCCCATTTGAATATTCATGTTACACAACCTATGATATCTGGTAGTTTATTTATGACCTCTACATCATCACAACATTATATGAGCAACTCGATAATCGCATACAACAAACTCATTATTGGAAACTAAGTCCTATATGACTTCACAGTTATAAAAACAATGGATCAGTACAATTATGAGCCACAATCCAACACGAGGTAACATAATCCAATGTCAGATTTACGGGAATTTCCTCATCTTCGAGACTGCACACTTCTTTCTTGGCTAACAAGGAGGTACACTTTAATTTAGAACCTCTGACATAATAACAGAAGCGTCTCTCGTGCCCCGCTCCTGGACAAAGCCGCAACTCAAATCATGTTCTTGCAAATATTCGTGCCGGAAAGTGCATTAATACGACAAGCTTTTAAACCAGACAAGCTGCAGGTGTATACAAAGAATGTGGAAATCCTACACCACAGTCATCATCAACATTTACGGTTTCGCACTTTAACCCATCAGGAATCTTTTCAACAACCTGTAAGCATAAGCCGACAAATATTGATCGTTAATGAGCATACAAAGTTCAGAAAATGTACGATTACAACCTTTGGGATTTGCTATACAACCTGGTTACTCCACTTTGTGACCTTTCATTGCTGGGAGAAAGACTGTTGTACCCTTCAACTGGGTAATTCGATAGACCTGCACCAAATATATGTATGGACCTGTCGCTAACAAGTTGAAAATGCCCAAACATCTAAATGTACTTCCCACCACCAGAGAAATTGTATTAACCTTTCTGCATAAAGAAACAGGTGTTAAAACTCATTAAAGCTTAAGACAGATTCAAATTCTCAAATTGCAGTCCTGACAGGAAAGCTTTCCAGGAATTTCCAGTCGAGTTACCATCATCAATTCATTAACAAGTACCTTTGGTAGATGATTTGGTTTCTTCAATCATCAATGGCATTTCCAATGAATCTGCAGGCCAATGTTTAATAAGGGGTTACATCATGCTAACTTTTTTTTGTGGAACATGGTACTCTAAGGGTTCTTCTGGAGTTTTTGAAACTACTGGACTCCCTTTTTGGTGGTTTGAGTCATAATTCTAGTCCAAATAACCCTTTGATGCAACATATGGTATCTGTCAAGCAAGAAATTCAGAAGTATGTTCAACCTTATCTTCCTGATCTGCAGGATAAGTTTTGCTCCAGATATTGATTTGAGTGGTTCAGAGGACAGTCGTTTGTGGGAACTAACATGGCTGTATACGAAGAGTATAGCTCCCTCATTACAGTCCGAGGTGTTCCAAGAACATGATTCAAAACAGTTGTTGCTGCAAAAGTAGATTGGAACAGTTGAAGATTTGGAACACGATGAATACGTCTTTGTTCTTTCAAACGAAACAGTTGGCCAGGATGATTCCAGTTGATCAAGCTAAGTATAAAGTGAAATTGCCTTCATCTGGTTTTCCTTTTTGCGATATCGTATTTGCCCCTTTGGTATAGCCAGCTGCACAAAGTTAAACAGAAATCAAGACAATACATCTTTAAGGCAATACTTAACTTCCTTTCCAAATGGATTCAGACAGATTCAAATAATTTCCAAAGCAATTTAGTACAGAAAGCGAAGGTTCATTATTACCTATCAATTCGATTTCCAACCTGAGTTCTATAAAGGGAGTCCACATCTGAACCAAAAAAAAGAGATTAGAGAAATCCAACGGAAAAAAAAACCACACAAAAATCATGAATCAAACCCTAAATGTGCAAATCAAAAAAGAGTGGAAGCTTATCTTATTGTAAACTCCACCGAGAAATCACCATTCGAACCCTTTGTTTCGTCGCCGGAAAGACTCGCCCGCAGATTAGCCACCATTAATCACCATGAAACCCCCACCGAGAAATTGCAACCCAAACCGTCATCAAGTTACCATCACGAAATCATCGGCGGGCCATTGCCATCGTTCGTCAGGGGTAACAATCTTCCTCATTCGACAATTTCAATTCCTGATTAATGTTGTTTTTGTGGGGTTTTGATAGGTTTCGATGAGAAGTTTGGGGCAAACGCGAAGAAGAAAGGGAGAAGAAGCTCGGAGCTAATGGAGAGAAGCAAGAGGGTCGGTCGATAGAGAACAGAAGAAGGTAAAAGAAATCGAGGGGAGGAGGAGATGGCAAAAGGGGATCAATTGAAGAAGGAGAAGCCGATCGTGATTTGGGGGGGAAGGGATTTAGGGTTTTCGCTTTATTTTGTTTTTTTTTATCTGTTGTAATTTGTTAATCCAGTATACACACATCACGTGCACACACTCACCACATTAATCACAACTAACCACCATTATCCCCCCTAATCTGTCATTTAATCAACTAACCATTCACTTCCTAGTTAATTAATTAATCCTAATTAAGACACCTAATCATTAATTTTTATAATTAAATAACTTAATAATCTTAATCTGCCCATTAACTTAATATGATCAACTCTTTTTTTTTTTTTTATTTAAGTAATTTAAACTAATTAGACCTTTTATTAAAAAAAAAAACAATTAATAAGACCTTTAATTAATGTTTTATTTGTTTAATTAACCTTTTTTGCTTTAATTAATCAACTTTTAAATAACCCTTTTTTATAACCAATTAAAAAATAATAATATAATTGTTCACCAAAAATCTTTTCTAAATAACTTGTTTTAAAATTATTTATGTATTTAGAAAACCTCTTCATAATTTAAAACAACTTTTTAATAACTATAATTTTA
This sequence comes from Lathyrus sativus, assembly GCA_963859935.3. Taxonomy (NCBI): domain Eukaryota; kingdom Viridiplantae; phylum Streptophyta; class Magnoliopsida; order Fabales; family Fabaceae; genus Lathyrus; species Lathyrus sativus. Next base: position 604,413,968 of record OZ012741.1, on the reverse strand, counting down.
AATTATAATAAACCATTTCATATTTAAAATTTATAATAATTTTTTTTTAACTCCTCTTATTCAAAATAAACTAATTAGTTCACCAACTTTTATTAAAAACTCAATTTCTCACCCAACTTTCATCTAAAAATTAATAAACAAATTCAACATCGTCTAAAATTAATCAAGTTCTCCCTTAAATCAACATTTTCTCATTAACCAACGTCGCTTAATCAATCGTGCACGCTTACGCCGCTCCCGTATCTGCACCAACACAATTCACTCTCACACACTTCAGCGCTTTCATGCGTATGTGTATGCTTTACTTTATCTGCCCTTTACTATTCCCGCAATTTATTTTACAAGTAATTTTCATTACAACGATTTACTTTTCTCGCATCGCATTCCGTCCAAAGGAAAAACCTACACATGAGTCAACACTTGTGTGTAGTGCACATCATTTGCATCATACTCTCACTTGATCCTTGATCCCATTCAAGTTGATCTTTCTAAGATAGATCCTACCTCATAGGAAGGACCTCTTCTTTTACAACATAGGAAAACAAAACAATTCAAACATATTCAAACACGATAGAGAAAGATGTTAATCATCTTAAGCGAGATAGAATTTCCACCCCACATCAATACAATCAATACCGTATGGACTTTGCCTTAAGAGAGATAGAGGCGTACTCGTCGATCAATATCGGAGTACTTGAGCCCTTCTCTTAAGACGATTCAAAGACTATTTCCCTACAATTTGTGGCTGTTAAATCTCTCTTAAAATGACAACTCATCTTTTCTCCTAAACTCAATCAATCAACTACCCTAAACCCGTAGGAACTTTGACCACAGTCAAAGAACTCCTCAAACCCTTTAGGGGAACTACAGATACTCTGATTCCACTCCCATAAGGATATGTAAGCATAAGATGCGATATCTTATCGAGTATACTTAGAAATAAACCACTAGGTCTTTAACTTTAAGCAGATAAAAGTTAGCAATAAACAAACACAAAATAAGAGGTTCCTGTAGAGTACTACAGAAACTTAGGATGCTAGCACCTTCCCTAAGTTTAACCGACACTCGGACCTATAACTCTCTAAACCTTGCATTTGCATTGCATTGTGGGAATTTCGATCTTTATCCCTTCCTTTGGACAAATCAAAGTTCGGTTATAATGAATTAAAGATTCAAACTAATCAATAGTTTGGTATCCAAATTTCACCGCGACAGAAATGGCGACTTCATTGGGGAGTCCTCTCAGTGGGTCTTCCTACCTTGTTTTATTCACTTGTTTATTGTTTTATATATTTGCTTGCTTGCTTATTTGCATAATTGTTTACCTATTGCTTTTGGATTGGTGTCTTTGAGTGGTGAGACAAAGTCCTACACCCGGACTTGAGTGAACTTAAGATAGGATAGTGATATATTCGACGAGACTTATAGGGAGTGAGTCCCGACTAAGTTGACTTGAAAATCACGCTTAGTTGAGACCCTTTCGAAAATGGTTCGGTTGAACAAGTAATCGTGAAAACTTTTACTATAGTCGATTGGAGTCTATGATATTGAGGACCGTAGTTACCTTTAACCCCACTTTGGCCTTTATTAGGACGTAGTGCGGGACTATGAGGGAGTACTCCCGAAATAGTGCTACGCGATGCTACATTCAAAAGAAGTTCTCTTGAGAATATTATTAACCCCCAAGTTAGTTGGGAAGTTAATAATATCCGAAAGATGGACTGATGACTTTGGGAACCTTTTTAGAACATTGTTCTACAGGTACAATCCACCTTTAGTCCACATCCTTTGGGAATGGGTACACCCTTTGGCTCCATGCTCGTTGCAAACCTAGGGTCCCCCTTTGTTTATTTATCTTTATGTCTCTATGTGCTTACTTGTGTTTGTTGCATCCATATAGCATCATATTGCATTGGTTTCATGGAATCCCGAGTTTATTTATAAACATTATAGAACCAATAGGGATTACAAAAAAAAAACATTTTGAAATATTCTTTTAAGAGTCCTAACTTGGGTGACCTAAGGAAGTTAAGGGCACTAATTGAAGAATCAAGAAGACTCAAAAGGCAAATACAAGAAGTTTCCTTTATCGTCAAGGATCAATAGAAGTTCAAACGCCTTTCATCAATATTGAAGATCCAAGTGAATAAGGGCTTCTTTCCTTACCTCCAACAAGAACAAAAGAAGAGATGGAGGATTTATTTTCCTCTATCAAACTAATCTTTAGAGGTTGATCATGGACGACTCATATTCAAGAATATCCAGCTAGAAGAACAAATCAACAAGCACGATGAAGGACTTCCTTAGGGCTTTCATTAGCTTTTATTTAGCTATTATGTTAGGACTCTTATAAGAACGTTTCTACGTAATCCGATATCAAAAATAATAAGTGAATTTTCTTTGGTACACTGTAACGTTTATAAGAACTTGAGTTCCATGAAACCTTCCATTTTTGCATGCTTGCATTAGCATTTAGCATCTTGCATATGTATGTGTCTCTTCTCCTCTGCGCCCTTATCCGACTTTCTGTCTTTGTCTTGTCAGCTGACATCTCGACCATCTGACCAAGCTTGAAGTACTACCAAAGGATAGTAAAGAGAACGAAGGATATGGATCCCATGACTGGTTTCAGAGTAAGGACTAATCCGTTATTTGATCTTCCCTCTGATAATGTTCAACAAGTGGATGTTTCTACACAACCTCAGCCTATGCAAGACAATCTAGTTGTTCGAGTGGATGAAAGAGTTTCCCGATTTCTGCAGCCTATACCAAATCTTCAGAATGTTCATGCTAAGATGAATATGGATGATCCTAGATTTATAGCAATGGAGAAAGAATTTCGTGATCTCAAAGAACAATTGAAAATAGTGAAAGAAGCTAATGCATCTAATCTTGATGCTCGTGACCTATGTCTGGTTCCAGGCGTAATTATTCATCCGAAGTTCAAGATGCCTATCTTTGAAGTGTACAAGGGTGTTAGTTGTCCAAGATACCATTTGACGATGTTTTGTCGAAAGATGGTTGCTTATGTTGACGATGACGAATTGATGATGCACTACTTTCAAGAAATCTTATCTGGGGCATCCTTGATATGGAATATGAAGCTACAAAGGAACTGTATCCAGTCTTGGAGAGATTTAGCTGATGCTTTTGTGAAGCAATACAACTATAATTTGGACATCGCTCCAGACAGTGACCAACTGATGATTATGAGTAAGAATGAAGAAGAATCTTTCAGGGAATATGCCCAACGATGGAAAGAGTTGGCAGCCCGGGTTCATCCACCACTTCAAGATAAATAATTGAGCAAGATGTTTATAAGAATGTTGTCAGACTCTTATTATGATAGGATGATGGGTGTTGTGCCATTAGATTTCTCCAAGATTATAGAAGTTGGAGTAAACATTGAGAATGCACTCAAAAATGGAAGAATTCAGAATAACTTGAATGGCCAAGCTAATGAAGAAATTTCAGTTGATGATTCCCTAGAGGAAAGAAGCATTGATGTTAATGCAGTTTGGGATTCCTCTCAGATCCTGTCAGACCCAGTTCTAGTACCTCACCATCAACATCGATATGCAGTGACTGCTCAGCGCAAGCAGCGATTACCTCATAAGTGAAGGGTGACATCTCCAGATCAACATCAAAATCGACAGGTTCGAAGGCGGTTTCAGAATCAGAAGGCACCTCTGAGTATTCCGAAAGAAGAAACTCGATGGTTTGATCTTATCCCATTGACTTACAGTCAACTATGGTCTTATTTCATCCGAAACTCGGTGATGACACCCAGAAAGACTAGAATCATGAAGTCTCATCCACCGTGGTTCAACTCGAACGCCAGCTCTGAATTTCATGATGGAGTGTTGGGGCATTCGATTGAAGAATGCAAAGTTTTCCAAGAGAAAGTCCAAGAAATAATTGATGAGGAAATGCTAACCTTCAAAGGAGAAAGACCAGTTTTGAATGGAATACCATTGTGCTGATATGTGTGAAAACTCCAGAGCTCATCGGACCATTTATTTTCGTTTGCTTATGTGTTTCATTTCTTTGATTAAAAGCATAATTGGCATGTAAGAACATGTTACTTTGAATAAGTAATGCAATAAGTGTTTGTCTTGAAGAAACCCATTCGTTTCACTCGTACAATATTTTTATAATTTATAATGCCGATTTTACCCAATCTATCCTCACTTTGGTGAAGAGTTGGGAGGAGGATGACGAAGTAAAACGCAAGGTATCCTGATGTATGCTTTTGAATAAAACCCTACTGATGATGTAAGGCATTGTTTCAAACCTCCTAAACACCAAAGACATAAGGAAGTTAAATCCTTTTTAGCCCTTTCCAACCTCATTTTTAAACCTGGGGCAGGAAATTTTTCAGTCAGCTCGATTGAACACTTAAAACCTTTCAAAGTGAACATTTTTCAAAAATGGGTGGGTACATAAACTTTGACCCTTATTTCCTTTGTTTTACCAATCGTAAACTAAGCCCATATACAACTTTCAAAAGTCCTAATTGAAGTAAGGTTACTTCGAAAGCATACTCAGTGAGATAACGTTTCCTGACTCCTATGAGCTATACTCAATTTGATGATTGGCTTTATAAAAATAAATTTATATCCTAACCAGTGATTTTGGTCATCAGCTATTGGGATATCTCTTTTCAAAACTTCAAGACAAACGTGTGTTGCAGTAGCAGTTTCGAAATTAACATTTTTGACTTGCTAAATTCGCTTGATATCTTAGAAAGACTACATACGGACATGGATGATGAAATTTGAAGACTCTGTTGAACTGGGGCAAGTTTGTTTCCAAGTGGTGTGTTCTGTGCAAATTTGACTTCGCCTGAAGAGCTATTTTCGAAGACCCGGTTATACATATTATCGTCAATCACAGCCAGTTACGTCGAGATTCGGCGAATCTCTACAAGAGTTTGAAAACAGTGGGTATTTTGGACGCCATGTTTTTTGTAAAATCCTCTTAGAGAGACTTCTTCTCATAACCATTTGACTTGGGGCATCTGAGAAACAAAGATTATCTTATCCATTCACAACACCTGTTGTTCAAATGGTGACTACCATTACTTTTCAACATTCTTCATGTCCCTAGTAAATTTTACTTCTGGAGGTCATGACAATTCTCCGATGAAGCTTTTAGATGCATAACACCCTGTGATTTGCTTAAACTTCATTTCACCAATGAAGTGAGTAACATTTTAATCCTCAGTGGATCTTCTCCAACTTCACCTTCCTAATGAAGTGGACGTATTTCACTCCCCAGTGGATCTTTTGCAGCGCCGATCTTTCCCAGTGAGGCAGGTGTTTATTTCATCCCCATTTGAGTCTGGCTACAACATTTTCAACAACTATGACGATCCAGGATTCCTTATCGAGATGGATATTTATTTTTTCTACAACTCTAATATGAATCCCCCCACTAAGGCGAATATTTATTTTATCCATGGAATTTCTCCATTTACGAGTTTGATCCACCCCTGGTAGATCTTTATTCTCGTCTTCAACAGGACAATCTTTCAGACTTATCAAGATGTCGTACCCCAAGTGGAATGTTTTCTACTCCCCAAGGAAGTTTTTTTGAAGCTCTGAAGCAGGATGGTGATCCCGTATTTGGTTCTCCACCTATCCCCAGTGATGCTTCTATCTTTGAGGATTGGTCGGATGTTTTCGAGATGTTTATTTCTCTCCGGTTTCTCATGTCCGTTGTTTTGTCAGCATTAAACATACGCATAGCATATAGATAGATGGCATGGCATGTGCATTTTGCATCTTTGTTTTTGTTTGTTCTGTCGTTTTGGTCGTGTTTGTCCCCTAAGCGTTTGGGCGTGTCTTATCCCTCAAAATATAGTTGTCAACCCTAGGCAGAAAGAGCACAATGTTTCTACTTTCCCCATGAAGTTCGATTCTCGTGGAAGACGGCTATTCCAGTACATTCCATTTAAGTTCGTACCTCAATGGTCGAGTCTTGCTTGACATTTTCCTTTCGGCTACTTCCCGAATGGAACTTCGGTCATTGGCAATCACAGTGTAGGTGACCTCGAACTTTTGGATATGGATCAAGTATGCATTTATTTTACACTTGGCTCCCCAGGAAGAGTTTTATGAAGATAACTATTGAAGGTGGATATACTTCTCCAACGATATTACAAGATTTTCTCAACAATTTGTGCAAGGTTGCAAGCAGCTCTTTATTTGAGCAACTCATTTTGACCAAGATCTTATTCAAAACGACAAGTGACAGCCTCCTCAAGACAGTTTGTCCATCCCCAATAATTATCGACTTGGTAAATGGAAAACATTATAAATATTTCTCTTTATTTGAGAATTCACACATTTTGCAACAGCTAGGATGCTCCTCGGGAATGTATTCCCCAGCGAGTTCATCACACATGTTTATTTCCATCAAGCGACATCTCTCCAGAGAAGTTGAGGAAGTTTATTACATTAGTCTCTCTTTATTTGAGAAGACATACTTTGCAATTCAACCGGCCCACATCTCTCCTGAAGATTCCCGGTGAAGTTTTACAACCTCCATTACATTATGGCTTACAACCGAAAATCTACATCTACAATCTACAAATGACATCTACAATCTATAAACTACAATGATTCTACAATCTACAAAATTTTCAATCCCCTATGAAGATGCTCTCACGAGTTTTCATCCTTTAAGGCAGAACTGAGACCCGTTCATGGCAAACACACCATGAGGCGTGGGGAGGTTATTTCAAAAAATTGAGACAAGCTTATGGCATCTAGACCATGACGCTCGGGGAGGTTTATTTCAAAGATTCCTTTTATTTCCTGGCTAAACTCGGCAGTAGATTTCTAGAGGACTTCGTCAGAAGTAAATCTCCAGCGACTTCAACATAGAATCTCGGCAGCAGATTCCCTAACAATAGATACTTTGGCAAAATTATTCTCAATTAAATTTACAAGTCTCGACAGTAGACTCCTACAAGTGATATCTTGAATCAATTGCATTTGACCTATACAACAGGTTCTTCAAGTGGATTTTCTCGCAATTCTTCAAGTGGATCTTCTCGCAAGTTCTTTACAACATATTTACAGACACTTTGTGATTGTCAATCTTTCCCCGTGGAGTCTCGCTTGCTGAGTCGGTTCTTCCCATGTGTCGTGTCTAGTTGTTCCCCTGTGATGTCTTTTCCTCACAAGATCTGTGTCTTGCATTTTCATACCATTACATATCATATGCATTCGGTGGTTTCTTACGGCCAAATATTCGTGTAATGTTTGTATTTAAGTCCCTTCTATCTCGTCGAGACGAAGATTTCAATCTCCATATCTCCGAATAGGAGTAACTTAAATAGGGGCATCTGTTGCACCCTAATCTTTGACCTTAAGATCCCACCTCCTTGTTTTATGTCTTGCGCCTTTTATATGTATGTTTATTATAACTAACTAGTTGATGCAGGTGCCATAATGACAAGTGTAGGCCCTTACAAACAAGTATTTCAGGGCGCAAACATTTGAGGCCTATTATGTTTCCTATGGGGGCTATCTCGCAGGCTAAATCATTACTTCCAAAGGGAAATTGAGGACGTTCTTAATGGTAGTTTATGACCAATTTGTTTTGAGGTGATAAGATCACATAAGATTTGGTTCACATCAAAAACTACGTCATGGTGAAGGAGTGAATATTTGTTGTTTATTAAGCTATTGAGGAGCTCGCGTTGAAGTCGCCTTTCCCAGGGGTCTGACTTAGGAAAAATAATTACCGCTTCGTGTTATTTTATTGCACGTGACCAAATCATATGACTAATTATTAGAGGATTGTTGTGAGCATTAATATTATCACGATAAGGAATTCAACAACTAAGCAGTGCAACGAGTGGACGTCTAATTTCCTAGTCCACTGCTTTTATTTTATTTGTGTTTCGCCAAGAAGGGTAATTAAGGACATAATTTACAAAATGCCTTACATGAAGACAAGAAATTTAATCAAGTGACCTGTAAGACTCTACATTTAAGATGTTGCTACTGCTGTAAGACCAACACAGGAACTTCATAATATTTTTTTAACTAATGCGAGTCATTACGGTCCAAGGCATTGCAAACCAGAGCTTTGAAGAAATACAAGTCATAGAAATAGAAATATTGAATTAGAAGTTGAAATGATTACAACTTGACTACAACTACACAACAGGAGGTCCATGTTCTCAGCGCATAAACCTTACATTAGAAAAAGGGAAGGGGGAACTTCACAACTTCCCATTTGAATATTCATGTTACACAACCTATGATATCTGGTAGTTTATTTATGACATCTACATCATCACAACACTATATGAGCAACTCGGTAATCGCATACAACAAACTCATTATTGGAAACTAAGTCCTATATGACTTCACAGTTATAAAAACAATGGATCATTATAATTATGAGCCACAATCCAACACGAGGTAACATAATCCAATGTCAGATTTACGGGAATTTCCTCATCTTCGAGACTGCACACTTCTTTCTTGGCTAACAAGGAGGTACACTTTAATTTAGAACCTCTGACATAATAACAGACGCGTCTCTCGTGCCCCGCTCCTGAACAAAGCCACAACTCAAATCATGTTCTTGCAAATATTCGTGCCAGGAAGTGCATTAATACGACAAGCTTTGAAACCAGACAAGCTGCAGGTGTATACCAAGAATGTGGAAATCCTACACCATAGCCATCATCAACATTTACGGTTTCGTACTTTAACCCATCAGGAATCTTTTCAACAACCTGTAAGCATAAGCCGACAAATATTGATCGTTAATGAGCATACAAAGTTCATAAAGTGTACGATTACAACCTTTGGGATTTGCCATACAACCTGGTTACTCCACTTTGTGACCTTTCATTGCTGGGAGAGAGACTGTTATAGCCTTCAACTAGGGTAATTCGATAGACCTGCACCAAATATATGTATGGACCTGCCGCTAACAAGTTGAAAATGCCCAAACATCTAAATGTACTTCCCGCCACCAGAGAAACTGTATTAACCTTTCTGCATAAAGAAACAGGTGTTAAAACCCATTAAAGCTTAAGACAGATTCAAATTCTCAAATTGCAGTCCTGACAGGAAAGCTTACCAGGAATTTCCAGTCGAGTTACCAACATCAATTCATTAACAAGTACCTTTGGTAGCTGATTTGGTTTCTTCAATCAGCAATGGCATTTCCAATGAATTTGCAGGCCAATGTTTAATAAGGGGTTACATCATGCTAACTTTTTTTTTGTGGAACATGGTACTATAAGGCTTCTTCTGGAGTTTTTGAAACTACTGGACTCCCTTTTTGGTGGTTTGAGTCATAATTCTAGTCCAGACAACCCTTTGATGCAACATATGGTATCTGTCAAGCAAGAAATTCAGAAGTATGTTCAACCTTATCTTCCTGATCTGCAGGATAAGTTCTGCTCCAGATATTAATTTGAGTGGTTAAGAGGACAGTCGTTTGTGGGAACTAACATGGCTGTATACGAAGAGTATAGCTCCCTCATTACAGTCTTAGGTGTTCCAAGAACATGATTCAAAATAGTTGTTGCTGCAAAAGTAGATTGGAAAAGTTGAAGATTTGGAACACGATGCATTCGTCTTTGTTCTTTCAAACGAAACAGTTGGCCAGGATGATTCCAGTTGATCAAGCTAAGTATGAAGTGAAGTTGCCTTCATCTAGTTTTCCTTTTTGCGATATCGTATTTGCCCCTTTGGTATAGCCAACTGCACAAAGTTAAACAGAAATCAAGACAATACATCATTAAGGCAATACTTAACTTCCTTTCCAAATGGATTCAGACAGATTCAAATAATTTCCAAAGCAATTTAGTACAAAAAGGGAAGGTTCATTATTACCTATCAATTCGATTTCCAACCTGAGTGCTATAAATGGAGTCCACATATGAACCAAAAAAAAGAGATTAGAGAAATCCAACGAAAAAAAAACCACACAAAAATCCTGAATCAAACCCTAAATGTGCAAATCGAAAAAGAGTGGGAGCTTATCTTATTGTAAACTCCACCGAGAAATCACCATCCGAACCCTTTGTTTCGTCGCCGGAAAGACTCACCCGCAGATTAGCCACCATTAATCACCACGAAACCTCCACCGAGAAATCGCAACCCAAACCGTCATCAAGTTACCATCACGAAATCATCGGCGGGCCATTGCCATCGTTCGTCAGGGGTAACAATCTTCCTCATTCGACAATTTCAATTCCTGATTAATGTTGTTTTTGTGGGGTTTTGATAGGTTTCGATGAGAAGTTTGGGGCAAACGCGAAGAAGAAAGGGAGAAGAAGCTCGGAGCTAATGGAGAGAAGCAAGAGGGTCGGTCGATAGAGAACAGAAGAAGGTAAAAGAAATCGAGGGGAGGAGGAGATGGCAAAAGGGGATCAATTGAAGAAGGAGAAGCCGATCGTGATTTGGGGGGGGAAGGGATTTAGGGTTTTCGCTTTATTTTGTTTTTTTTATCTGTTGTAATTTGTTAATCCAGTATACACACATCACGTGCACACACTCACCACATTAATCACAACTAACCACCATTATCCCCCCTAATCTGCCATTTAATCAACTAATCATTCACTTCCTAGTTAATTAATTAATCCTAATTAAGACACCTAATCATTAATTTTTATAATTAAATAACTTAATAATCTTAATCTGCCCATTAACTTAATATGATCAACTCTTTTTTTTTTTATTTAAGTAATTTAAACTAATTAGACCTTTTATTTAAAAAAAAAATTAATAAGACCTTTAATTAATGTTTTATTTGTTTAATTAACCTTTTTTGCTTTAATTAATCAACTTTTAAATAACCCTTTTTTATAACCAATTAAAAAATAATAATATAATTGTTCACCAAAAATCTTTTCTAAGTAACTTGTTTTAAAATTATTTATGTATTCCGAAAACCTCTTCATAATTTAAAACAACTTTTTAATAACTATAATTTTAAATTATAATAAACCATTTCATATTTAAAATTTATAATAATTTTTTTTTTAATTCCTCTTATTCAAAATAAACTAATTAGTTCACCAACTTTTATTAAAAACTCAATTTCTCACCCAACTTTCATCTAAAAATTAATAAACAAATTCAACATCGTCTAAAATTAATCAAGCTCTCCCTTAAATCAACATTTTCTCATTAACCAACGCCGCTTAATCAATCGTGCACGCTTACGCTACTCCCGTATCTGCACCAACACAATTCACTCTCACACACTTCAGCGCTTTCATGTGTATGTGTATGCTTTACTTTATTTGCCCTTTACTATTCTCGCAATTTATTTTACAAGTAATTTTCATTACAGCAATTTACTTTTCTCGCATCGCATTCCGTCCAAAGGAAAAACCTACACATGAGTCAACACTTGTGTGTAGTGCACATCATTTGCATCATACTCTCACTTGATCCTTGATCCCATTCAAGTTGATCTTTCTAAGATAGATCTTACCCCATAGGAAAGACCTCTTCTTTTACAACATAGGAAAACAAAATAATTCAAACATATTCAAACACGATAGAGAAAGATGTTAATCATCTTAAGCGAGATAAAATCTCCACCCCACATCAATACAATCAATACCGTATGGACTTTGCCTTAAGAGAGATAGAGGCGTACTCGTCGATCAATATCCGAGTACTTGAGCCCTTCTCTTAAGATGATGCAAAAACTATTTTCCTACAATTTGTGACGGTTAAATCTCTCTTAAAATGACAACTCACCTTTTCTCCTAAACTCAATCAATCAACTACTCTAAACCCGTAGGAATTTTGACCACAGTCAAAGAACTCCTCAAACCCTTTAGGGGAACTACAGATACTCTGATTCCACTCCCGTAAGGATATGTAGGCATAAGATGCGATATCTTATCGAGTATACTTAGAAATAAACCACTAGGTCTTTAACTTTAAGCAGATAAAACTTAGCAATAAACAAACATAAAGCAAGAGGTTCCTGTAGAATACTACAGAAACTTAGGATGCTAGCACCTTCCCTAAGTTTAACCGACCCCCGAACCTATAACTCTCTAAACTTTGCATTTGCATTGCATTTTGGGAATTTCGATCTTTATCCCTTCCTTTGGACAAATCAAAGTTCGGTTGTAATGAATTAAAGATTCAAACTAATCAATAGTTTGGTATCCAAATTTCACTGCGACAGATGGCATTACGGATCCCGACGACCATATAGAGAACATTGAAGCCATGCTTCATTATCACAACATAGGCGGAGCAATCAAGTGTAGATTGTTCCCCATCACCCTTAGAAAGGGAGCTATTACCTGGTACAAAAATCTTCCCCAGGGCTCGATCACATCGTGGAGAAACCTAAAAAATCAGTTTTCCTAATATTTCACTGCCTCCAGGCGTCATCGCAAGTTAGAAGCCATGCTCAAATGCATAATTCAGGGCAAGCATGAGCCCTTTCGTGCCTACATTGAGAGGTTTAACAAGGAAGTAGTTGAAATCCACACGACCGACCACATGAAGAGGTACCTCCTCGAAAAGGGGCTAAGGTCAAATAGTGATTTCTGCAAAGCAGTGGGGATCTAAACGCCTCATTCTTTGGCTGAACTCCTGCACAAGGCCCAATCTTACATCCAATATGAGGAAAAAGAAGCTGCTTACAAAGTCTGGAATTTAAGGAACCAAGAGAATTCCAAGGCGTCAAAAAAGGATGAGGCAGAAGCTACCAGACGCGACAAAGAAAAACGACGAGACGAATGTCCCCGTGAACATAAAGAACCCATTGGTCGCTTTACTGAGTATACGTTGCTGATAGCTCCCCACGAGCGCATCCTTTCTAAGTGCATCAACATTGAGTTCAAACGAGGAGTAGTCTATTTCCCTAAACTAATAGTGTCGAAGGGAAACATCGACCATAACAAGTACTGTCGATTTCACCGTAGTCACTGGCACATTACTGAAGATTATGTCTACTTGAAGGACACAATCGAGATCCTCATCAAGGAGGGCCATCTGAAGCAATACACCAAAAGAGGTGAAGCTCCTCGAAAGGATGCATAAGCAAATGATTGATCCCTCTGCTTGAGTAATGACGCAGTCCAGACGCAAACAATCCGACGAGAAGATCGAAGCTGCAAAAAAACTTGTAAAAGACCTCCTAGAGGCAAGATTTATTTCAGAGGTCAGGTACACCACCTGGCTTTCTAACATTGTACTTGTGAAAAATATAATGGAAATTGGAGAATGTGTGTCGATTATACTGATCTTAATAGGTCGTGTCCAAAGGACGCGTACCCCTTGTCCAACATTGATAAGTTAGTAGATAATTCTACCGGTTTCAAACTCTTGTCCTCACAGACGCATACTCGGGATATAACCAAATTCCCATGGTGTCGCTACTGCGAAAATCGGCGCCGGCTATGACAGAAGAGTCGCCACTGTGCGTTATTTATCCCAACAGAGGGAAAGGAAACGCTCAGAGTAAACCTAACGCAAAACGGGAAAGGAATGGTCATCGCAACCAAACCCCTGGATTCGGGAGTCGATTACACAAGGGGAAGGTATTAGCACCCCTCACGTCCGCCGTACTCGACGGGATCCACGCTTGTTTTCTTGTACGGATTGTTACTCTATCTACACTAAAGGTCAAGGGTCAAAAGGAAAGAAAAGAGAAAAGAGACTCGATAGAGCTTCGCCGCTCTATGCCTACGTATTCCCTCGTGCAATAGGAAAGTCAGAGTCTACGTAGTTCGGCTAACTACGGATGAAGGTGGGAAGGTTGCTCACTAGGATACAACATCCTATGCCTACGTACTTTCATACAGCATAAAAGATCAGAGCAAACGTAGTTCGGGCTACGGAAGACACAAGTTGGTCTGACTGTTTTTTATTACCTTCAAAAATGGTTTTTCTTGATTAAGAGTCCAAGAGGACAAAAATGACACTTTGATGTTTGTTTGAATCTTTTACGAAAGAAGTGTTTTTTAGTTTGTTTGCAATCTCTGACGCACTAGAGACTATGATTTGAGAGTGACTACGTCGCGTGTCACCCAAAGGGTGCCACACTAAGCAGCCAGACTACTGGAAAGAAGCTCTCCAGCAACCCTTTCTCAAATAGCTTAAGGCTCGTAACGTACGACATCGATTAACCTTATTACTGTATTTTTGAGTTGTTTTGAGATAAGAAGAGAAAGAAGCTCTAAAAAGCCTAGGGTTGAAAAGGGAATAAAAACTAACCTAATGTTGTCATGCATGGATAAGAATCCTAATGTCTATCATAATTCCCTCCTGCACAGAGCATATCAGAGATCCTAGGGAATAAACAGAAAAGAAAGCAAGCAAATACAATAAAATGCATGCAATGCAGCAATACAAGCGAGGCAAGGGAGTCCTGCTCTACCTCGAACCTGGGAAAACAACAGGCAAAGTGAATCAACATTCACTTCAAACCTTAAGGGGGCAAGCTGCACAAGCCAACAAACAATATAGAAAACAAAAACCAAAGCAGAGGAGGCAGCCCAAGCAGCAGCATCAAACTCCTACAACAAATAGCACAAGCAGCAGCTCTGACAGCAACAATTGGTTAAACAGCAAAAAGTTGACAGCAACAACCTTCATCTTCATGAATAGCTTCAACAAACAAACTTCAACAAGCTTCTATCTTCACACTCAACATACTTCAAAAAGCTTTAACAAACACCTAGCTTTAACCAGCAAACAACTTCATCAAGCAAGCAGCTTCAACAAGCAAACAATTTCAACAAGCAACTGGCTTCAACAAGCTTCTAGCTTCAACAAGCACAAACTCCTAGCTTCAACAAGCTTCTAGCTTCAACAAGCACAAACTTCATTCTCAACAAGCTTCAACAAGCAACCTCTAAAGGGGAATCAATTAACAAGATCAGGTTGAAATGTTAAGTAACTTAATGACAACCAAAGGAAGCCACTAAGAACTTAACATTATAAGAGAATGGCATCCTCAAAGTTCTACTCTTAAAGCATGCCATTCATCCCTCCAAAGGAGAGATGTGACTTCTTTAAGAGGACTTGATGTCATTGGATTGAATGGAGATGAACAATATACTCCATGTTTGAAGAAACAAGCAAAACTAATCTAATGCTCTTCCTAAAACCCTAGTTTCCCTAAGCTCCTGACAAGCACTCCACAAGAGGACAAGGCTTCATCTCCAAGCTCCTTCAAGCTCTCCAAAGCATCTTCAATTGTTATTCATCTTCATCCAAAAGCAAGAGAGCCACCACCCTAATCTAAAGGGAACTATGGGGTTAAACTAGTCAAGTTAGTGTGTTAGAAACACCTAAATGTTAGTCTTAAAACTAAATCTAATTAAAATACTAAAAATGGTTGTAAAACCCTATAAAAAATTATAAGGGTTCCCAAACCTCCTTAGAATATCTCCATACAAAAACCAGGGGGTTAATCATTCATTAAGACTTAAAACTATGTCCTAAACCTAAGGGAACTATCCTAAAACCCTAAATCTACACCACTTAATGTTCAATATTCAAAACAACCTAAAATTCTCTCACAAAATGTGAGAAAATTGCTAGAGGTACATGCATATCTAAGCTAACTATACCAAAAAGAATCAACTCAAAAATCAACACCAATCAGTCATACAAAAATCAGCAAGATGACATATCAACCATATTCAAAATAAAATCAACTAAACTACAAAAAATGCAATTAAATTTCAAAATGCATTAATTAATAATTTCTCAATCCTATTAAATTCTAGACTCTTTCAAGAGTTAGGGGAAAAAATCTAACCTAAAAAGATTAATTCTCCTATTTATTATGATTTAATTCCTAACTATATGCAAATACACAAAATAAAGGAAAAACAATAAAAAAATGATAAATGCGCGTGGCAGGTAGCAATTATTTCAAGTTATTTTCCAGGCTTGGGCCAAAGGTGGGGTGCTAAAAGCGTATCAGACTAAGCCCAACACAAAATAATAGAAAATCAGGGAAAATTGAGAAATGCGTGTGGTAGAAAGCAAGGATTCTTAGTTCATTATCCAATTTGGGCCAAACCTGGGGTGTGTATAGCAAGGATTCTCTTAAGCCCACCTAAAACCACTTAAATGAAACGCAGAGTTTCATCCGAATCAAACTCTCTTCAGAAATCAACAATCAATCGTGGCCCTTGGTTCCTAGCTTCAGTCAAAGTCAAGCCTCAATCTAACGGATCTTGTATCATCTTCCCCAAATATTCAAAACTGAGAGGGAAAGTTGGAACGGTGGCCTGAGCTACAGCGCCACCGTCGTCTCCGGCGAGGCAATCACAAAAATGCATCAAACGCAACAACTTATTATTCAATCTCACTCCAAATTTCATCCTGAGCACGAATATGCCATCAAAATTCATTGATCATCACCCTAACTCTAAAACCGATCGAATGTTCAGAAATTCACCAAGTGTTGAATGTCACAAAACTTAAAACTAATGATCCTAATCTCATCTACACTTATCAATGATAAAATCTTGCTATCTAAACATGATTGAAACCTCAAGAATCCAAAGATATTCCTCTCAACAGAAATTGCATCACACTCTAAAGTGTCTCTTATCACTCGTTTTTCCTGCCAAAATCCAACTACCTAGTGTCAAGATCCTAACCTCATGCCAAATTCTACATAACTCCCTATAATTTAAGCCAAAGTTTGAAATGTACAAACCTGGTATGAAGTGATGAACAAATGAGGTTTTGGCTCAAATCAACCTTCAATCTTCTCCAGAATCACTAAATATCACACTCTGAAGCTTCTACAACAAGCAATTTGCCTGGAATTCACCTTAATCTCCAAATTCGATTCTTGATGCAGCACTTGCAAATTCAACTGGTAGCTCTAGTTTCTCTTCACTCCTTACCCAAAAAATGACCTGAACTCATTGCATTTGTTATATAGAGTTGGATAGAAGCATCTGGAACTTTCTGTAACTACCAAAATGAGAAATTGAATTTCTCATGCACTTTCAAAAACTCATATGCCACAGTCGTGAATTGCCCTGTTCTCAGCCTGATTTCCCTTGTAATGTTCATCTCATGAGATTTTGGAATGAATGGATATGATAGCTTCCTTGTTTCTGATCCAATGGTATGCAATTGATGTGTTACTTCACCTTGAAGTAACAAAACAGAAGCAAGTGAAAATGACCCCAAATCCAAAATGTGACAATGCCATTGTTTCCAAAATATATTTTCTGATCAATTTGACCTATGATATTGCATTATTTGGCCACATATCAATTTTTCCCAATTTTTTGCCTTTTAATCACTTTAATTTCCTTCTTTCAAAACCATTTCAAATGACCTTTTGTTATGAGCCAAACCAAACTCTCATGACCACTTGGTTGCAGTCAAAACATTATTTTAAACAAGTTCCATGTTGAACAAATCTCCATTTGAAGCTTGCAAGTTGGAGATATGGACCTATAATCCAAATGACTTATAATCTCACTTTCCCAGAATACCCCTGGCTTGCAAAGATCATAACTTGAGCTCCACAAATCAGAATGAGATGTTCTATACCTTTTTGGAAAGCTAAGATCAAGAGGAACAACTTTCATGTTCACCAAAAGTCCATTTGAAAACTACTTGAAGGTCAAAAGTTGCTTGGGAGTTGGTTGATTTTCACAGATAAATTTCACATTCATCTGGTGACCTGTAACTTGTCTGGACCATAACTTGAGTTATATAAATCCTCTTGAGGACTTCTAGTACTCAAATTAAATATGTTGAGATGCTCTACAATTTTCATGTTGGCCAAGGATCCATCTAAAACTTGTATTTTGATTTATATGGCTTTGAAGTTAGGCACTAAACATGGGATTTACACTGAAACCCTAATTTAGCAACTTCCCACATTCTTGATTCTTCTTTGCTTGATCTTGGAACAACACCACACATGTATCAACATACCAATCCATGAACCCCATGACCTCAAAGTAGGCTTTGATGCTCTTCAATTACTCAATTGACCCAGATGAAACCCTAGTTGACTGCACCTCAACTGTGGCTCTTGTACTTGAATCAATGACTTGTCTCAGCTTCAATAGGGCCCTCTAGGCATTCCATGAGATCCATACACACCTCAAATTCACATTCCATGTTTCACATCCCACTAATGATTTTCAATATTCCTCAAGATAGGAGCAAAACCCACATGTAGGCACTCAAACTTCTCAAGACTTCAAATCACTTCTTGATGGCCTGGATGACTTCTCATACTTGGATAAGACCTCTTGCTAGGCTCTTTTGATAAGAATCACACTTGATCCCCTGTTGGATGCATGCTATATTATGATATGCCAATGATTGAACTATATACATGATGTAACTATGCAAATGACAATGCAATGAAACATAAACCAGGTAAGAAAAGGTTGAGCAAATTTTGGAGTGCAACAACTGCCCCTATTCAAACGGCTTGGACCCGACTGGGTGAAGAGCGAACGACCTGCAAACAATCAAGGTACGAGACGGTTGAATACCAGGAAACCCGGAAATTTGCCAACCGCATAAATAAACTGCACTGCTTAGGGAGCAACATCCCCTATCTGAATCTGGTTGTTACGGCAACAACTGATCCAACGTCTGATAATAATTCTGATTTCAACTTCAACCGCCTATGTAACGCTACAGGTACTGAACAATTTTTATAAAAACACCTCCATCCATAACTGGACTAACCTTGTCAACACAAGAAGAGAAACAAATTCGTCAACACGAATAGAGATTCTGTTGTCACAGGAGTAACCTTGTCCACATCTGGACCCAAATTTCGTCAAATTACGAATAAATACAAATCTGTCCACGTCAGGACTCACATTTCGTCAACCCGAAGAAATCTCAACAACACAGGAATATAACTTTGTCCACGTTAGGACGCTTGTTTTGTCAACATGAAGAAATCCTCTCAACAAGAGCAAAACTCTGTCCACGTTAGGACGCACACTTCGTCAACACGAAGAAATCCCATCATAAACTTGTCCATGTTAGGACTCAAATTTCGTCAACCCGAAGAAATACTATCGTCATAGGAATAAAACTTGTCCTCATCAGGACTCCACATTCCGTCAACACGGAGAAATCCTATCATCATAGGAATAAAACTTGTCCTCATCAGGACTCCACATTCCGTCAACACGGAGAAATCCTATCATCATAGGAATAAAACTTGTCCTCATCAGGACTCCATATTCTGTCAACACGGAGAAATCCCGACGACTTCGCTGGGGATGAGTTGTCCGCATCTCGTCAACACTAGGAGATCCTATCAACATAGGCAATAAAATCTTATTTGCGTCTCGTCAACACGAGGAACTCCTATCGACATAGGAATAAATTGTCCACGTCAGGACTCACATCTCGTCAACACGAGGAAATAAACCCGTCACCATGAAGAGAAATAAATTTGTCCACGTCAGGATTCCATCTCGTCAACACGAAGAACGACAAACTTGTCCACGTCAGGACTCGCATCTCGTCAACACGAGGGAAGGTAACTTGATTTGTCCACGTCAGGACTCACATCTCGTCAACACGAGGAAATCCTATCAACATAGGAGTAAATTGTCCACGTCAGGACACCGTTTCGTCAACACGAAGAAAGATAAATTTGTCCACGTTAGGACTCGCGCATCTCGTCAACACGAGGAACTATAAACTTGTCCACGTCAGGACGCACATTTCGCCAATACGAAGAAAGATATCTGCTGGGGATAAATGGTCCACGTCATGACACCATTTCGTCAACACGAAGAGTAATCAATTTGTCCACGTCAAGACTTCACATTCTGTCAACACGGAGAAATCAAATCTGCCCACGTTAGGACTAGCACATCTCATTAACACGAGGAAATAAATCTGTCCATGTTAGGACGCACACTTCGCCAACACAAAGAAATCCCGTCAATACAGGAATAAATTGTCCACGTCAGGACTCATATCTCGTCAACACAAGGAACTCCTATCAACATAGGCAATAAAAATTTGGCGACTTCTGGGGAAATACTTCTGTCAACCAGTAGGAAAATACATTCGTGTATCCATACGGGAAGATACTCCGAATACAGTTTCTCTGCTTATCTCTGCAGTAGCTAACTCCATTGGTCCCAACCCACAAACCTTTTAGCGCTGACGTGACAGCGACTTTGAGGAGGACTCTACTGGGGATATTTGGAAACTAAACTGCCGGACGCCTGTTTTGATAACCGGCGGCCAGATAACAGAAACTTCAACAAGCAACTCTGTGGGGAAAATAGTAAGATGAACCGTATCATCATACGTCTCACGGTGAGACCTCGAATACCTGGTAATAGATCTGAGCTAGAACTTCATACTCTTGCTAAGAAAACACACCTGAAAGCAAAAGGTTAACCAACCTGATTTATGTTTCAAAATGCGTATGTTTGAAAATGGCGTAATGCTCCGTACGGCACGGAAATGCTACGCGTTTGAGTAGATGCAAATATGACGATATATGCAAATGCAAATGCAGGCTCAAGCTGCCGGGGCCACTCTGATAATGATGTCTCAACGACATGAATGCTGAGGATAAAGCCAACTCCGCTGGGGAGAACAAGTATCATAAGGTATTCTGGTAAAATAAATGCCGGAAACACAGTCAACTTTGCCGGGGAGAGATTAAACATCAATTTCCACTGGGAGGAAAGAACAAACACCCTACTGGTGAACAAACTTAGCTAGGGAAGAAGCGACACTTTTGGGCAAAGCACACTGTCTGGGCACAATTTACACATTCAGAGTTACCACTCCGCTGGGGACAATCATCCCGACGGAGGCAAGACGACCTGTGGGGAGCAAGAAAACCATCCTTCACGGATATAAACCTTTCGAACCAGCAACTTGGTTAACTATTACGGGAATCTCCCATGCTGGAGATTGAACGTGCACATCTTCGATTCGCTGAGGAGCGCAACCTCTGCAGGGGACATTGATTTTGACTTGCTGGGGTTAATCCTATGGACGGCTTTCCATGAGGACACTCTCCTGGGGAAAATAATTCCCTCCTTCGGGAAGGGATAAATGTCATTTCAACTCTCTGGGGATAAGTTGCGACTAGCTGAGGAATGACATCAACTGGAGTCAGGTCTTACGTCAAGCGAACTTGGCTGGGGAATACAATTCCTGATCGTTTGCTCCAAAGGTAAGAACCCTGCAAAACACAAACGAGACAAAATAGGCCTATACAACAGAATCTATCCGGGTTAGCATCCGTGACATTACTTCAGTCAATTCGAAGTTTTAGCAATTATTGGCAAGGGCCGGCAAGATTATGTAAGTGCAAGTTTATCAAAAACATCGGCGTCTTTCACAAACAAAACAGTAAAGAACAAGCATCAAGTACTGAATAACATGTTTTATTGATAACGGGCCTCTGAATAGGCAAAGTTTTGTACACTGGATGCAACTCCTGAAAATAGGAAGTTACGCACAAACACACATAAATATATGCACAAGAAGCATAAAGAAAGTACAAAACAATATGTGTATACATGTCGGCAACGTGGCACAGACAAACACCATGAGCTGATCCTCCTATGACTCGCCTGACTCTGCGCTTTCCCGGTACTCGATCTTCGGAAGAGATTGTTTTTGGATAGACGGCCCCCAGGTACTCCCAAACCACTAAGCAATGCCGTATCAAATCCGGACCGCAGTCATTTGCTTTTTCAATCCCTAACTTTTGCGTGAACCGACCTTTACGGGTTTTCAATTCACTGGGATACCCTTTTTTGCCGAAGTCGCCCTTTTCAGGTTTTCGACTTTGCGGGTGTACATCTTTTCAATTTTATCCCTAACTTTTGCCCGAACCTTTTATTCATTTTTTATGGTTCGCCAGGATGCCCCATTTTTGCCTGGACTCTCTTTTTATTGTCCAGCGGGTCACTTTCAAGCAAAGTATTTTTTAACTGCATCCGAATTCACAGGAGACGTAATGTCCTCACCATCCATGGTGGATAGTAACATGGCTCCTCCAGAGAAGACTTTTCTGACAACATAGGGACCTTCGTAATTGGGAGTCCACTTGCCCCTGTGATCTGATTATGGTGGGAGAATCTTTTTCAAAACAAGATGGCCCGTCTGAAAGCTTCGAGGGCACACCTTCTTGTCGTAAGCTTTCTTCATTCGGCTCTGATACAACCGACCGTATGATAGAGAAGCCAGTCTCTTCTCATCCATTAAGCTGAGTTGATTCAGTCTATCTTTAATCCATTCTGCCTCGTCGAGTTGGACATCACATAAAACCCTCAGGGAAGGAATCTCGACCTCCAACGATAACACCGCCTCCATCCCGTATACCAATGAGAAAGGGGTTGCCCCGGTTGATGTGTGTACCGTTGTACGATAACCGTGCAAAGTGAAAGGTAACATCTCGTGCCAGTCGTTATACGTCACAACCATCTTCTGAACAATCTTCTTTATGTTCTTATTGGCCGCTTCGACAACGCCATTCATCTTAGACCGGTAAGGAGAAGAGTTGTGATGCTCAATCTTAAAATTCTGACACAACTTTTTCATCATTTTATTATTCAAATTTGAACCGTTGTCGGTGATAATCCGCTCAGGGATTTCATATCTGCAGATAATATCTCGTTTGATAAATCTGGCTACCACTTGTTTGGTCACATTGGCATATGATGCTGCCTCCACCCATTTGGTGAAGTAATCGATTGCCACCAAAATGAATCGGTGTTCGTTTGATGCCGTAGGCTCAATCTTGCCAATCATGTTAATTCCCCACATCGAGAAAGGCCACGGTGATGACATCACATTCAGCGGACTTGGAGGCACATGGATTTTGTCTGCATAAATCTGACATTTATGACACCTCTTTGCAAACTTGAAACAATCTGTTTCCATAGTCAGCCAATAATAACCTGCCCGCAGTAGTTTTCTCGTTATAGCATGCCCACTAGCATGTGTACCAAATGTACCCTCGTGTATCTCTTCCATGAGCAACTTCGCCTCTTTCTCGTCTACACAACGTAGCAACACCAAGTTGTGGTTTCTTTTATACAGGACATCATCCAGATTCAGATAGAAATTGCCAGCCAATCTCCTAAGAGTCTTCTGATCTCGACTGGATGCTTCAGCCGGATACTCCTTGTTCTTCAGGAAATTCTGGATGTCAAAGTACCAGGGTTTACCATCGGGAGCCTCGTCAATGGCAAATATGAATGCAGGCCTATCGAGCCGAGAGATAACAATTTGGGGAGCCTCGTTCCAGAAGTTAACTTTATACATTGAAGACAATGTCGCCAGGGCGTCAGCCATTTGATTTTCTGCTCGTGGCACGTGATGCAATTCCACCTTATCAAAGAAAGGCAACAATCTCCTTGCATAATTCATATAGGGTATCAAATTGGGCTGATGTGTCTCCCATTCTCCTTTAATCTGATTCACCACTAGAGCTGAGTCTCCGTATACATTCAGGTTCTTGATTCTCAAATCAATGGCTTCTTCCAGACCCATGATGCAAGCCTCATATTCAGCCTCATTATTGGTAACAGGAAAAGTCAATCGGGTAGTAAATGGGATGTGCGACCCATGAGGAGTAGTGATAATTGCCCCTATTCCGCTACCATAGGAATTTACAGCTCCGTCAAATATCAACTGCCATTTGAAACCCAACTCTGGTCCTTCGTCCGGCAACGGTTCTTCACAATCCTTCATTTTCAGGTACATGATATCCTCGTCAGGAAAATCAAACCTCATCGATTGGTAGTCCTCAACCGGCTGCTCAGCAAGGTACTCTGACAGAACGCTACCTTTAATAGCCTTTTGCGAGACATATTGGATATCGTATTCTGTTAACACCATCTGCCATCGGGCAATTCTTCCGGAGAGTGCTTGCTTCTCAAACACATATTTGATTGGATCCATCTTTGAAATTAGCATGGTTGTATGATTCAACATGTATTGCCTCAAACGTTTGGCGGCCCAGGCTAGCGCGCAACACGTCTTCTCGAGCATTGAGTATTTGGACTCACAGTCGGTAAACTTCTTACTCAAATAGTAGATCGCATGCTCTCTATGTCCGGTCTCATCGTGTTGACCGAGAATACAACCCATACTTTCCTCAAGAACCGTCAAATACATAATCAAAGGTCTCCTGGCCACTAGGGGTATCAAAACAGGAGGTTCCTACAAGTATTCGTTTATCTTATTGAACGCCTTTTGACAATTTTCATTCCAGGTCAACACCTGATCCTTTTTCAACAACTTAAATAACGGCTTGCATGTCGCAATTAGGTGAGATATGAACCGAGCAATGTAGTTCAACCTCCCTAAAAACCCACGCACTTCTTTTTCTGTTTTAGGCGTCGGTATTTCTTGTATAACTTTTATCTTTGCAGGATCAACCTCTATTCCCTTTTCGCTCACAATAAACCCCAGCAGTTTACCCGATCTCACCCCAAAGGTGCACTTGTTAGGGTTCAGTCTCAACCTGAACTTCCTAAGTCTTTTGAACAGTTTCAGCAGATTAACCAAATGCTCCTCCTCTGTCTGAGATTTGGCAATCATATCATCAACATAAACCTTGATCTCTTTGTGCATCATGTCATGGAAGAGAGTCGTCATAGCACGTTGATATGTTGCCCCAACGTTCTTCAGTCCGAAGGGCATCACTTTGTAGCAAAATGTTCCCCAGGGAGTAATGAAGGTAGTCTTCTCCATGTCTTCTGGTGCCATTTTGATCTGATTATAGCCTGAGAAGCCGTCCATGAAGGAGAATACGGAGAACTGAGCAGTGTTATCAACCAGCACATCAATGTGAGGAAGTGGAAAGTCGTCTTTCGGGCTCGCCCTATTCAAATCACGGTAGTCTACACACATTCGCACTTTACCGTCTTTCTTCGGCACTGGTACTATATTAGCGACCCATGACGGATAAGTTGTAACGGCTAGGAAACCAGCATCCCACTGTTTTTGAACTTCCTCTTTGATTTTCACAGCCATGTCTGGTCTGGTTCTTCTGAGTTTCTGCTTAACAGGCGGACATTCCTCTCGCAACGGCAGACGGTGCACAACCATGTCCGTATCCAACCTAGGCATATCCTCGTACGACCAAGCAAATATATCACTATACTCTCGCAGTATCTCAATCAGCCTTTGCTTGATGTCGCTCTGCAGTGCAGCCCCTATACGGATATTTCTCACAACTTCTTCTGACCCCAAGTTGATAATCTCAATTTCCTCCTGATGAGGCAGAATGATTCTCTCTTCCTGTTTCAACAAACGAGTCAGCTCCTCTGGCAAGTCGCTATCCTCAACAATCTTTTCCTCTGCTTGGAATACCGGGTGCTCGAAATCGAAACGAGTCATAGGCGGTTCGTAGAAGATGTCATCTGAAATATTAGTCCTACAAAGGAAATGGTTAAATGTTTCAAAACGCAAACAAAGCAAATAGCCACGTTACCATTTATTGTTAAAGTAAAAACAAGAAAAACAGGGATCACAATATTTGTATATGAAAAACGCCTTTATTTCATGATTAAAACAGTGCAATACACATAATCAAGTAGCCCTAAGGTAAAATCACTATGCCCCGGGTAGGACATAGGATTATTCAACAATTGACAAAACAAATCATTACTGTTTAAAAGTCACTGAGACAGTTTCCCAGAAGGACCAGTTGCAGAGACTTTGTCCTGGCACGCTTGGCTTGATCCACGCGTCCATATCGCAGTCACTATCTCCGTCTTCAACATCGGAAATAACGTTGATTGTCTCAAAGCACACCCCGCTTGGCGTAATCGTTATCGGTCCCTTGAACCTGGGCGCTCCTGAAGATGACGCTGACGACGTCAGCCGATACCCTAGCCCAAACTTGTCATTCTTCACGGGAATCTCCAGTACCTGCCCCCAACCTTTAGTCTCACCAGTCTGCACTAAAGCCCGAGCTTCCTTGTAGGATGACACTGCCACCTCTGGCATTTTGCTGGGACCCTAAGCTTTGTCTTTAATCCACAACCCTTCGAAGACTTGACAAGGTGTCTCGTGTATTTCTCTGTCGACCTCAACATATCTGAACGATGACAGGTGACTGACCAAAATGTCCTCCTCCCCGCAAACGGTAACAACACTATCACCCACCATGTACTTCAACTTCTGATGCAATGTGGACGTTACGGCCCCTGCAGCGTGGATCTATGGGCGCCCAAGAAGGCAGCTATAAGCTGGATGGATATGCATGATGTAGAATTCGGTATCAAAAATTTATGGCCCCACTCGAAACGGTAATGTTATTGACCCAAACACTGATCTTTTCGTCCCGTCAAACGCCCTCACAACCAAATCGCTGGGCGTGCAAATAATTCCCAGTATGTCCAATTTCATCATGGCTTTCTTTGGCAATACGTCCAACGACGATCTAGTATCCACCAATACACGCGACATTACGGTGCCCCGGCATTCCACCGATATATGCAAAGCCATGTTGTGCTCTCGACCCCTGGGTGTTAGATCAAAATTTGTGAAACCCAGGCTATGTCCAGCATTGACATGTGCCATTATCCCCTCTAACTGATTTATAGAAACTTCTTGAGGCACAAATGACGTATCCAGAATCTTTAGCAAGGCGTTCCGGTTGGCCTCGGAACATAACAACAACGACAAGATAGAAATCTTCGACGGCGTCTGCTGTAGGTGTTCAACAATTTTGCAGTCGCTTTTGCGAATCAGTCTCATGAACTCCTCTACGTCCTTGAGTGGCGTATCCTTTTCTTTCAACTGAGTAGGCCCGCTTTCATTTACTTTGGCTTTGCCTTTGGCCAATATCTTTGCTTCTATTTCAGGTGAGGTAAAGATCCTTCCGCTACGGGTCATGCCCCCCGTTCCAACGACATTATCAACAGCCCCAGCTGGCTGGCTATTCACCACAATCTTTTCACCGTTGCAATATGCTTCTAATCCGTATGTCCACGGGACAACTTTCGTACTCTCAAAGGGAACAGGCCCTGCTTTGGTAATCGTAATAATTGGCCGCTGGGCGAGTGCTGTTATCGTTATAGTCTTTCTCGGGATCGTCACCGTTGCAATATCATTCTGCTTATCACATAATGCCTCCACAGGCTTCTCAACCGCAGTTCGATCAAATTACAAGGTCCCTTCGTCGATCATGGCCTAAATGCCCTGCTTCAAATCAGTACAACCCTCAGGCTGGGTCCAAGACTCTAAACAGTATTCATCACAACCAGGGAATACTCCCCCTCTGAGCAACCTGCTTTTCACCTCACTCAATGGTATCTTCAGTTCGTTAACATCCATCACCAAGTTCAAATTTTCTTCTGTCAAGATGGCATTTGCCCCATGATTAGGCATAGGCTGTTGTACAATATTGGGCCCCACCTGGCCAAAGTTGATGGCTTTACTGTCCAACAAGTCTTGAACTTTATGCTTGAAAGCATGACAAGATTCTACATCATGTCCGGGCGCCCCAGAATGGAGTTCGCAATGCTTATTAGCGTCATACCCATAAGGAAGTATCAGTCCTGTAGGCGGTTCCGATGTTATTTTCTCAACCAAATTCAACCCCACAGTGTCTGAAGAAGCTCTGTATATGTCGACGGAGGCTTATCAAATACCCTCTTCGGCTTTACATTTTGAAACCTTCTCTGACCCTGATTCTGCCTTTGCTGCTGCTGTGGTTGTTGTTGCTGTTGTTGTGGTGGGATTGGAATAGTAACACTGGCTATTTGTTGAGGTTGAATGTATTGATTTCTGCCTCTGCCCCGGCCTCTGCCACCAAATACAGCGCTTGTATCACCCTGTCGTCTTCCGCCAAACACTTTTCTCGCACCCCCAGCTGAAGTAGATTCGCCTGCCTGAATCTTTCCAATTTTAATTCCATTTTCGATCCTTTCTCCCATAAGGATCATATCGGAGAAGCTACCCATCAAAACATTGAGTAACTTGTCATAGTACATTCCTGTAAATGTCCCCACAAACATGTCATTCATCTCCCTTTCAACCAAAGGAGGGTGCACCCGAGCTGCCATATCGCGCCACCGCTGCGCGTACTCTTTGAAACTTTCACCACTTTTCTGCGACAGACTCTGCAACTGAACTCTGTTTGGCGCCAAATCGCTGTTATATTTGTAATGCATAACGAAAGCATCAACCAACTGCTTCCAGCTTCTAATCTGAGTGGGCTTCAGTCCCATGTACCATTCCAATGATGGTCCCGATAAGCTATCCTGAAAGAAATGCATGAGCATCCTTTCATCATTGGAATATGCAGACATCCTTCTATAATAAGAACGTACATGGACCTTTGGGCAGGTATCCCCTTTGTATTTGTCGAATGTTGGAGCCTTGAGTTTTAATGGCACCCTCAACCCTGGTACCAACCCCATAGTAGTCATATCTAACCCAGCGGAGTTCTGATTAACCACACCTTTCATCTGCTCTTCTAGAATTCTGATTCTCTGAACAGGGTCAATGGGGCCCTCAGGTCCCATACCTCTTCCCGAAAAAGCGTCGTCCTGGTAATCCACATTCCAGTCATTGCCATACCCATCGTAACCCATGTTATGGCCAAATCCTTGCTGATTGAACATAGGACCCTGTCCTCGGTTGCTGAACCCTTGATTGGCCCTAGCAGGTCCAAAACCATTGTTGAAAGGAAATGCTCCAGCGCTGTTGTTATTCATATTACCGAATCCACCATTACCGTGGCCATACCCTTGATTGTTACCATAACCGTCATTACCAAAGCCTTGATTATTGAACCCGAAGTTCCCGTCCTGATTGACATTGCCATACCCATTGTTTCTAAAGCCAGCATTGTCACCGAATCCTTGATTGGCATCCCCAGTGTTGCCATTGTTGTTAACAACATGCCCATCACCACCATTTCCAGTATTGCCATTACCAGCGCCAGCACCTGCACCAGTACCAGTGTTTCCGTTGACAGTCGCAACAGGTGGAGTAACTACCGGTATCTCATCCTCCCGACGAGGAGTTCCAACAAAATTGTAGTCAGTATTGCCATTTCCGTTTGTCCGCGTCAGCAGCAGCTGCACCAAGGTCTGAAGGCTCTCCTGGATCTTGGCCATGCTCTCCATAGCTTGCATGAACAGAGTCAGCTTCTCATGGATTTCCTGCATCTCATTCTGAACTTGATCCATTTCTTTCTTATAGTTGTTTCTGGTTGAGTAGCAGTGGATTCTTTGGTCGTCAATCCTGAAAAAACCTGTGAGATGCAGGAAATAAGATACATATTCAACAAGTAACTGGCAATGCAAAAATGAATATGCAGATGCAATATGTGTTTGTGCATTAGGGAGATCAACCCCTGATTCTAGTGCCAAAGTGCCAGTGTAGTGCCAGTGAAGTGATGTGATAAGAAGCTGGAATCCCCTCATGGAAGAAACATCTCATATATTGCTGAAAAGCCCATCAAGTCAGAAATACACTATCACTGAGTGTTCAATAACAAGAAGGCATGACCTCAACCAACAAGCCTGGTGATGGTCAGCACAATGCAAATAAAGCATATACAACAGTGCATAAGGTAATCAAGTGCGACCATATGTTCGATACTCCTCTAACAATCTATTGGTCTTGGGATGATCTAGCTGATTGAGCAACCCTTCGACGAGCAACTCTAACTGTCGTATAGTGAACCGGAGGCCTTCGTTGGAGTTTTCCCAAGCTCCCTTGCCAAAACAGTCTTCTAACTTCCTCTTCTTGGCTTCAAAGTTCTGTCTGTGCTCCTTCAGGTTTTTGACAGCTTTGTTCAACGAGGCTTGAATGGAAAAACTACGCACAGCTTCTTCCTCAAACTTCCTCTGACTAGCTTTCAACTAATCCTCTAACTTAGAGATTTGCAACTTCAGCTTATCTTCTCTCTCCTTGTTGTTGGTCAATGTAGCGTTCCAAGTTTTGTTGAACGTAGATATCTCCAAGTAAGCTCTATCCAAAGCTTTCTTCTTAGACTCCAGCATATCATGAGAGCTCTTGAAATCTATCCCCAAGCGTTCACGCTTCTTCCTTTGCTCAGTCAATTCTGCACCTAGTTGGTTCACCAGCTCTGTTTGCTGCTTGAAGGAATATACGGCTTCATTTATTTCGCTTCTGAGCTGAACTAGCTCTTCTTCCAACTTCTCGTTGGCTTTCATCAAAGCTTCCTTCTCCTTCACAACCTGCTCATATCTCTCAATAGACACAATAGTTGGCTCCTTAACCACGAGGGGAGGAGGAGGTAATACTGCAGGAAACATCATCAGCACCTGCTTTGCCCTATCTTTGATCCAGACTTGGTACGGAGGATAGGCTTGACTATCATTCTTACCCAACAACGGCTTCCCTTTCTTGCAGATGTTATTCCAAGCATGCTGAAGCTTGGATAATAATTCTCCACTCAGATCACCTGTGAAGTACAGAGATTCCTGCACTTCCTCCTCTTTTGGCGGGCTTCTCAAAGCATAACCGAATTGCCTGATCAACAATGACGGATTGTAGTTAATGCACCCTTTCCTCCCAATCAAAGGAACGTTAGGATATCTTGTGCATCTGTAGATAATCTCAGATCCCAGTAAATCCCTATCAAACCAAACAACATCTTCTGAAGAAAGCCCCATCAGACGCTCAGACCATTCCACCGTAGCTGCAGACTCAGCAAAGATACCCTTCTTAGGCAGGTGACTATCAAACCACATATACAACAAAGACACACAACAAGAGACGTTCTTGCCCCTCCTATTCTCGTTCTTATAATGCAGAGAGTGATAGAAGTCTCCAATCAGTGTAGGCACAGGATTGCCTGAAGCAAATATATGGAATGCATCAAAATCAACAAAGTCAGGCATATTAGGGAACAATACAATGCCATAGATACACAAAGCAAGAATAACATTAAACACAATCCAACAGCCACTCTTGGCATACTCTTGTGCTTTCCCAACCAAGAACTTGAGAGAAAAACCAGAAACTCCATTCCACGAGGTTAACAGCAACTCTGAGGAGTCTAAATGCAAAGCAACAGCCAAATCCTCCAGCTTGGGCCTAGCATCCATATGCATGAAGGGTACCCTGTTCTGAATGGTTAACTCCAAGTTCTCGACATATTCCTCCATGGTCAGAGCCAGAATGAAGTCAGGGAAAGTAAAACACCTCAGCAGGGGATTATAGAATTGCATCAGCGTGTACAATCCGTTCAGCTCATACGTGGATGGTTTGCAAACCAACCTAAGCAGTTTCCCATAACTCTTCCTGAAGCTTCTCTTCACATCATCATCAGCTAAAGACATCAAACCAAGCAAAGAAGTAACATCTGGCGTGGGCAACTTGTAGGCCACAGTCTTCTTCAGAGTATCCATAATAGCAGACAGAAATCCGGGCAACTAGAATCAGAAGTATGAAATGCACCTGCAGCACAGACACACGTTAATGATATGCAAAATGAGTATGCAACAATGCAATATGCGAACATGCAACAGGGATCAAGTGATGCATTGCTGAAGAGATCCATCCATAATCCTGTCTTAACAGACCCACAATAATGCTCAAACCCTGTCTCAACAGACCCATAACAATGCTCCAACTTGGTCTCAACAGACCCATAACACTGTCTTGATGAAGAACCCAAGTAACTACACATACTGATCCAATATCAAGAAAACTGGGTAGTCTAGAGGTCAAGTTTCCTGCATGCCCCAATCCCTCTCACAGGTAGGTGTCCTATCAACTGACACAAGGTATGGCATCCTATGCGGTCGTCGGTGTCACAGACTTTCAAGACTGATGATACGATACCCAGAAGGTGTGGCATCATCATGTCCTGAAGAGGCCTCACTCAGCCAACTTCCGATTGATCGGTCCCCAGAGTCGACAATCCAACTAACCAACAACCCCCTCAACCCAAAGGGTTGAAAAAGAAGTCAACCAGAAGAACCTCGTCCGAGCGTGAATTTTGCGGGACACTAGTACATACAAAGCATGCACGCGCCCACTACTTTCCACAACTAATTCTAGGTGTACTCAAACCCAGGTCCGGCGTATCTCTCAATCTGACCCCCTACCCAGCATAACAACAATAATATAATGCTGAAAGTAAATACAGAAAGGTAAATCCATACAAAACCCACGACGGGAAAACAAGCGCTAGGATTGACTCGCGTAGGGAACCGTTGGAGTCCCCATCAGAGTCGCCAGCTGTCGCTACTGCGAAAATCGGCGCCGGCTATGACAGAAGAGTCGCCACCGTGCGTTATTTATCCCAACGGAGGGAAAGGAAACACTCAGAGTAAACCTAACACAAAACGGGAAAGGAATGGTCATCGCAACCAAACCCCTGGATTCGGGAGTCGATTACGCAAGGGGAAGGTATTAGCACCCCTCACGTCCGCCGTACTCGACGGGATCCACGCTTGTTTTCTTGTACGGATTGTTACTCTATCTACACTAAAGGTCAAGGGACAAAAGGAAAGAAAAGAGAAAAGAGACCTGTTAGAGCTTCGCCGCTCTATGCCTACGTATTCCCTCGTGCAAGGGGAAAGTCAGAGTCTACGTAGTTCGGCTAACTACGAATGAAGGTGGAAAGGTTGCTCGCTAGGATACATCATCCTATGCCTACGTACTTTCATACAGCATGAAAGATCAGAGCAAACGTAGTTCGAGCTACGGAAGACACAAGCTGGTCTGACTGTTTTTTATTACCTTCAAAAATGGTTTTTCTTGATTAAGAGTCCAAGAGGACAAAAATTACACTTTGATGTTTGTTTGAATCTTTTACGAAAAAAGTGTTTTTTAGTTTGTTTGCAATCTCTGACGCACTAGAGACTATGATTTGAGAGTGACTATGTCACGTGTCACCCAAAGGGTGCCACACTAAGCAGCCAGACTACTGGAAAGAAGCTCTCCAACAACCCTTTCTCAAATAGCTTAAGGCTCGTAACGCACGACATCGATTAACCTTATTACTGTATTTTTGAGTTGTTTTGAGATAAGAAGAGAAAGAAGCTCTAAAAAGCCTAGGGTTGAAAAGGGAATAAAAACTAACCTAATGTTGTCATGCATGGATAAGAATCCTAATGTCTATCATAATTCCCTCCTGCACAGAGGAAATCAGAGATCCTAGGGGATAAACAGAAAAGAAAGCAAGCAAATACAGTAAAATGCATGCAATGCAGCAATACAAGCGAGACAATGGAGTCCTGCTCTACCTCGAACCTGGGAAAACAACAGGCAAAGTGAATCAACATTCACTTCAAACCTTAAGGGGGAAAGCTGCACAAGCCAACAAACAATACAGAAAACAAAAACCAAAGCAGAGGAGGCAGCCCAAGCAGCAGCATCAAACTCCTACAGCAAACAGCACAAGCAGCAGCTCTGACAGCAACAATTGGTTAAACAGCAAAAAGTTGACAGCAACAACCTTCATCTTCATGAATAGCTTCAACAAACAAACTTCAAAAAGCTTCTACCTTCACACTCAACATACTTCAACAAGCTTTAACAAACACCTAGCTTCAACCAGCAAACAACTTCATCAAGCAAGCAGCTTCAACAAGCAAACAACTTCAACAAGCAACTGGCTTCAACAAGCTTCTAGCTTCAACAAGCACAAACTCCTAGCTTCAACAAGCTTCTAGCTTCAACAAGCGCAAACTTCATTCTCAACAAGCTTCAACAAGCAACCTCCAAAGGGGAATCAATTAACAAGATCAGGTTGAAATGTTAAGTAACTTAATGACAACCAAAGGAAGCCACTAAGAACTTAACATTATAAGAGAATGGCATCCTCAAAGTTCTACTCTTAAAGCATGCCATTCATCCCTCCAAAGGAGAGATGTGACTTCTTTAAGAGGACTTGATGTCATTGGATTGAATGGAGATGAACAATATACTCCATGTTTGAAGAAACAAGTAAAACTAATCTAATGCTCTTCCTAAAACCCTAGTTTCCCTAAGCTCCTGACAAGCACTCCACAAGAGGACAAGGCTTCATATCCAAGCTCCTTCAAGCTCTCCAAAGCATATTCAATTGGTCTTCATCTTCATCCAAAAGCAAGAGAGCCACCACCCTAATCTAAAGGGAACTATGGGGTTAAACTAGTCAAGTTAGTGTGTTAGAAACACCTAAATGTTAGTCTTAAAACTAAATCTAATTAAAATACTAAAAATGGTTGTAAAATCCTATAAAAAATTCTAAGGGTTCCCAAACCTCCTAAGAATATCTCCATACAAAAACCAGGGGGTTAATCATTCATTAAGACTTAAAACTATGTCCTAAACCTAAGGGAACTATCCTAAAACCCTAAATCTACACCACTTAATGTTCAATATTCAAAACAACCTAAAATTCTCTCACAAAATGTGAGAAAATTGCTAGAGGTACATGCATATCTAAGCTAACTATACCAAAAAGAATCAACTCAAAAATCAACACCAATCAGTCATACAAAAATCAACAAGATGACATATCAACCATATTCAAAATAAAATCAACTAAACTACAAAAAATGCAATTAAATTCCAAAATGCATGAATTAATAATTTCTCAATCCTATTAAATTCTAGACTCTTTCAAGAGTCAGGGAAAAAAAATCTAACCTGAAAAGATTAATTCTCCTATTTATTATGATTTAATTCCTAACTATATGCAAATACACAAAATAAAGGAAAAACAATAAAAAAATGATAAATGCGTGTGGCAGGTAGCAATTATTTCAAGTTATTTTCCAGGCTTGGGCCAAAGGTGGGGTGCTAAAAGCGTATCAGACTAAGCCCAACACAAAATAATAGAAAATCAGGGAAAATTGAGAAATGCGCGTGGTAGAAAGCAAGGATTCTTAGTTCATTATCCAATTTGGGCCAAACCTGGGGTGTGTATAGCAAGGATTCTCTTAAGCCCACCTAAAACCACTTAAATGAAACGGAGAGTTTCATCCGAATCAAACTCTCTTCAGAAATCAACAATCAATCGTGGCCCTTGGTTCCTAGCTTCAGTCAAAGTCAAGCCTCAATCCAACGGATCTTGTATCATCTTCCCAAAATATTCAAAACTGAGAGGGAAAGTTGGGACCGTGGCCTGAGCAACAGCGCCACCGTCGTCTCCGTCGAGGCAATCACAAAAATGCATCAAACGCAACAACTTATTATTCAATCTCACTCCAAATTTCATCCTGAGCACGAATATGCCTTCAAAATTCATTGATCATCACCCTAACTCCAAAACCGATCGAATGTTCAGAAATTCACCAAGTCTTGAATGTCACAAAACATAAAACTAATGATCCTAATCTCATCTACACTTATCACTAATCAAATCGTGCTATCTAAACATGATTGAAACCTCAAGAATCCAAAGATATTCCTCTCAACAAAAATTGCATCACACTCTAAAGTGTCTCTAATCACTCGTTTTTCGTGCCAGAATCCAACTACCTAGTGTCAAGATCCTAACCTCATGCCAAATTCTACATAACTCCCTATAATTTAAGCCAAAGTTTGAAATGTACAAACCTGGTATGAAGTGATGAACATATGAGGTTTTGGCTCGAATCAACCTTCAATCTTCTCCAGAATCACTCAATATCACACTCCGAAGCTTCTACAACAAGCAATTTGCCTTGAATTCACCTTAATCTCCAAATTCGATTCTTGATGCAGCTCTTGCAAATTCAACTCGTAGCTCTGGTTTCTCTTCACTCCTTGCCCAAAAAATAACCTGAACTCATTGCATTTGTTATATAGAGTTGGATAGAAGCATCTGGAACTTTCTGTAACTACCAAAATGAGAAATTGAATTTCTCATGCACTTTCAAAAACTCATATGCCACAGTTGTGAATTGCCATGTTCTCAGCCTGATTTCCCTTGTAATGTTCATCTCATGAGATTTTGGAATGAATGGATATGATAACTTCCTTGTTTCTGATCCAATGGTATACAATTGATGTGTTACTTCACCTTGAAGTAACAAAATGGAAGCATGTGAAAATGACCCCAAATCCAAAATGTGATAATGCCATTGTTTCCAAAATATGTTTTCTGATCAATTTGACCTATAATATTGCATTATTTGGCCACATATCAATTTTTCCCAATTTTTTGCCTTTTAATCACTTTAATTTCCTTCTTTCAAAACCATTTCAAATGACCTTTTGTTATGAGCCAAACCAAACTCTCATGACCACTTGGTTGCAGTCAAAACATCATTTTAAACAAGTTCCATGTTGAACAAATCTCCATTTGAAGCTTGCAAGTTGGAGATATGGACCTATAATCCAAATGACCTATAATCTCACTTTCCCAAAATACCCCTAGCTTGCAAAGATCATAACTTAAGCTCCACAAATCAGAATGATATGTTCTATACCTTTTTGGAAAGCTAAGATCAAGATGAACAACTTTCATGTTCACCAAAAGTCCATTTGAAAACTACTTGAAGGTCAAAAGTTGCTTGGGAGTTGGTTGATTTTCACAGATAAATTTCACATTCATCTGGTGACCTGTAAATTGTCTGGACCATAACTTGAGTTATATAAATCCTCTTGAGGACTTCTAGTACTCAAATTAAATATATTGAGATGCTCTACAAGTTTCATGTTGGCCAAGGATCCATCTGAAACTTGTATTTTGATTTATGTGGTTTTGAAGTTAGGCACTAAACAAGGGATTTTACACTGAAACCCTAATTTAGCAACTTCCCACATTCTTGTTTCTTCTTTGCTTGATCTTGGCACAATACCACACATGTATCAACATACCAATCCATGAACCCCATGACCTCAAAGTAGTCTTTGATGCTCTTCAATTACTCAATTGACCTAGGATTGACCCAAATGAAACCCTAGTTGACTGCACCTCAACTGTGGCTCTTGTACTTGAATCAATGACTTGTCTCAGCTTCAATAGGGCCCTCTAGGAATTCCATGAGATCCATACACACCTCAAATTCACATTCCATGTTTCACATCCCACTGATGATTCTCAATATTCCTCAAGATAGGAGCAAAACCCACATGTAGGCACTCAAACTTCTCAATACTTCAAATCACTTCTTGATGGCCTGAATGACTTCTCATACTTGGATAAGACCTCTTGCTAGGCTTTTTTGATAAGAATCACACTTGATCCCCTGTTGGATGCATGCTATGCTATGATATGCCAATGATTGAACTATGTACATGATGTAACTATGCAAATGACAATGCAATGAAACATAAACCAGGTAAGAAAAGGTTGAGCAAATTTTGGGGTGCAACACATGGCAAAAAAGGACAAGAGATACACCGCTTTCATGACTTCGTCGGACAATTATTACTACAATGGAATGCCCTTCGATTTGAAAAATATTGGGGCCACGTACCAGCGAATGATGAACAAGGTCTTCCGATCAGAAATCAGGGACATGCTAGAAGTATACACGGACGACATGATCATGAAATCCCAAGAGGAATCTAATCATACACTATACTTGTAAAAAGTCTTCGACCAAGCAAGGAAATGCAAAATGCGATTTAACCCGGAGAAATGCACCTTTGGCGTGCGAGCAGGGAAGTACCTCAGCTTCTACCTCACCACAGAGCAGCTGCCCGAAGACAGCAAAGAAGCCAACACAACTAAACAAAGGGCATGTTCCTATGTCCTAGTCAAAGACAAGTTCTACCGACGAGGATTCTCTATACCCATCCTAAAATGCGTTGAGGAGGACAAGATCCCCGACATTCTCCAAGAAATTCATGACAGGATCAATGCGCAACACTTAGGAGGAAGATCCTTGGCACAAAAAGCCCTGCGAGCAGGATATTATTGGCCGACTATGCAGCATGACACAAAGGAGCATGTCAAAAAAATGTGACAGATGTCAACGCCACAGGGACATGCACATAGCACCCCCCAACTAACTAAAGACTTTGTCTTCCCCATGGCTATTCGTTTGGTGGGGGATTGACATCCTCGGCCCCTTCACAATGGAGTCCTATCAGAATAATTTTTTATTGTAGTCGTCAATTACTTCATAAAATGGATTAAGGCCAAAGCCCTTACCAATATCACAACATTCAACATACTTCGTTTTTATAAAAGAAACGTCCTCGCACGATTCGGTGTGCCTCAGGCCCTTGTGACCGACAATGGGACCCAGTTCACGGATATGAAGTTTTAAGACTTCATCGCCAAACTAGGCATCAAGCAACACTTCAAATACGTCGAACATCCTCAGACTAACGGGCAAGCAAAGACCGCGAACAGGGTGATCCTTTGAGGTTTAAAACGGAGATTAGGCGAGGCCAAAAAGAGATGGTTCGAAGAGCTACACAACATGCTCTAGGCCTACAGGACAACTCAACACTAAACCACTAAGGAGACTCCCTTCTGACTAGCATACGGAACCGAGACAGTAAGAGAACCCTCTAGACAAATAGAGGTTCCTCTCGACGAGGAGCTGAACGACGAAGCATTAAGACAAGAACTCGATCTGGTCGAAGAAATACGATCAGGGGCAGCCCTCCGTGAAGCTTTACTAAAACAAAAATAACATTGCGCCACGACGCCAGAGTCATAAAGCTCGATTTCCAAGTGAGCAGCCATGTCCCATGTAGAGATCAAAAAGATTCACACGAGGTCAAACTGGCTACAAATTGGGAAGGCCCTTACCAGATAAAATAAAAAATAGGCACCGGGTCCTAGTACCCCGAACATCTAAATGAAGAACCATTTGCTCAACCATGGAATACTGAAAAGCTCAAACAATATTACAGTTAGTACCGACAATCAGTCAGGACTAACTGCTGACGAACTCACCCCACAACGGAGAGATTGCTCGGCCAAAGGACAATCCTTAAAGAACATTCCTTAAATTTACAACGAAAACAAGTTTCTGCTCATTGAATGAGCAGACTCTGTGCCCAACGGGGATACCTCAATCGAGCTCCGCCATTATTGTACCAGCGTGGCAGGACACCCAGCTCGCGATGGGAATAGTCCAAGCCTTGTGGAATCAAGACCTCGACCGAGATCCTAGTCCCACAACTGGCGAAAACTACTTTCGCCTCCTCGACAAGTTCCCTAAACAGTCGAGCATTATAACTAGTCGAGCAAACTCCTAGAAAATATAATTTGTGAAACTTAATACTTCAGGCAGATAAAAAGCATATACATCTACAAAGATAAAGCGCACAAGCAAGGCATACAATGTCAAACATAAATACTATATAAATCTGACCACCATGTCAGAAATTGTCAAAATATTACATGGGCCTAGCCAACCATCAAAAGATTACAAGTTCCCTCTAGCTCCACTTAGGCACATCCTTCTCGACAAGACACACAAGATATTATCCGAGTATAATCTCATTGACAAGAAATTTCCTTTCCTTAAGCGCAAGGCTGGTCGACATAAGATGTCCCTTCCACGAGCATGTCCTCGCATCCCAAAGAACATTTGAAGTTACAGATAACCAATCGTCAACAACACTAGCGCATACATTCGAAGGGTACATCTCCTAGGATCTTCGTTCAAAAACAACAGTCTCAAAGGTATCCCAGTGATGCAATTTCTGCCTATCGGTCGACCAGCGAGGGTAACTCAAAGTCATTGCTCCTCATCTAAGAATAACGACTTTAAGGGATCCTGTTTTGGACTGGACTGGCAGGTGGCCTACAATTGGGCAAGGCTCAAATCCCGTCCAGCTTTAGACAAGGCTCAACAAGGAGATTAACACAATATAGCCGTTGGGTACAATATGACCGTTAGGCACAATATAGCCGTTGGGGAGAATATATCTGTTAGAGCATTACAGCCGTTGGGGACCTCCCCCTCACGCACTCCATAGTTCACGCAACCAACAGCCCCTTCGAAGTTCACAGGGACAGTTGGACCAGGTCAAAGATCATGCGCTAGAATCTTCCTTGCTTCTTGCAAACCTGTCAGCCTCTCATTGGTGGACCAGATATCCTGGAACACAATGAGGACCTTGGCCCTGCGCTTGGGGTTTCTTATAAATACCCTCATTTGAGAGGGTCGGGTATCCAATTCATTCTAACACAAACCTAAACACTTTGTACTTGCCCTTTTCTCTCTCTGTTGCTTACTTTAGCATCGGAGTGCCTTGCAGGTACACCCCCCTCATCTCCTACAACCACTGTTGTTGCCCTGAGTTGAAGGCCAGGATGATCCATTCTGATCATACCAGATC
Organism: Lathyrus sativus; assembly: GCA_963859935.3. Taxonomy (NCBI): domain Eukaryota; kingdom Viridiplantae; phylum Streptophyta; class Magnoliopsida; order Fabales; family Fabaceae; genus Lathyrus; species Lathyrus sativus. The sequence goes on along the minus strand of OZ012741.1, from coordinate 604,373,766 downwards.
AACCCCAAATGTCAATTGTAAATAATAATAGTCTCATAAAATATAACTTCACAAAAACCAATGATGTTAGATAATATTGTAAGTGCATTTGTAATAGATATAACCAATGCAAATGTTAAAGCTTTTGAGGTTTAATCCTACCCCAGGATAAATATCCTCCTTTATTTTTTAACGTTGTACATTAACTTCGTCCCTTGATCTACCGTAGTTATTGTGTCAACTAACTTTCCAGCATTAGCAGCAGCCTCCAAAGCCTCGGCAATGGCCACCATGCCAACACCCATCCCATTGATGCCTCTATCACCAAATGCATCATTAAAACTATTATTTCCAGTTGCAGCCTCTTCAGTAAAACATGTCAAACCATTGCAATATGGCCAACAAAAACAACAAAAATAACTAAAAATGATTCAATTTTTGTCCAAGTGTGTGATTGGTTATGCGATGAAAATAATTGATTCTACAAATCAAAATTTTTCCGGGCATAATCTATTTTATTTGAGGGCAACCAAATCAATCCTGAAAGGCAAAATCAGTTCTATTTGAGAGCAACCAAAGCAACTCTGAAAAGCAAAATCAATTATATTCAAGAGTTATGGTAATTGCTTCATATTATGACTAAAAAATGCCACTCACACAAATTCACAAACATGTTGCATGCAAACTTCCAAAGCAATGAAAGCATCTGAATGTTTGGCCATTTCAGATTTCCTTTTATGCATAATAGCAACAACTTTTACTTCTACTATTTCACCATGATTTTATAGGATAGAGGTCCATGCACATCGTCTTCATCATTGGTGCTCGACAATCTGTATGGGGAACGACTACGACGAGGGCTTCTGCTATGTCGAGGAGAATGTTTATGCCGACTTGGACGTTCACGTGGTTTCTCTAAAGCCATAGTCTTGGGAGCTGGAGAATGTTTTGTCCTTCAGGGAGAGGTACAATGTCGTTTCTTCGTAATTTCTTCCCCTGATTTCTCCAATTTTGATCATCCCTTGATTGGAGGAATACTTTGAGACTCGGTTCACCGACATTTCTAATAGGAAGAACGAGAACGAGGAGAAAGACTGTGAGGTCTCCACGGGGGAGGTCATTCTTGAAGGGCATTTTCCAGCATGTGGATCTTTTTGCCCTGCTAGAAAATAATGTAGTTGGATTTGTTGAGGGCGTTGATGAGAGCCGTAGTGCTGGAATTAGCGTTTTAAGGAACGAGGATGGGCTCATAGGTGTAATCAGAATTTTGGATGCGGGGTTTCACGTTGTCGGAGGATAGAGAGGTAGTTTTTCCATCCATGTGATTGGTCTCGTAGACCACAGTTCCAGGATTGTGGTTATCGTTGTTATCCAAGGCGTCGATGATGACAGAATCTTGAGGGAAATCATCATTACGGTGAGAGGCCATGATGATCGATGAAGGTTTATAAAGAAAAGCTTTGGTATTTGGATTGAAAAGATTGAGGATCTTGGTTCAAGAAAGACGGGGGAGCAGACTTCCGACAGATGACGCCACTGATCGATATAATCAGAATGGATCATCGTGACCTTCAACGTAGGGTAGCAACAATGGTTTTAGGAGAGGAAGATGGTGTACCTGCAAGGCACTCAAATGCTAAAGTAAGCAACATGGAAAGAAAAATGGCAAGTATAAAATGTTTAGGTTTGTGTTAGAATGAATTGGATACCTGGCCCTCTCAAATGAGAGGGTATTTATAAGAAACCCCCAGCGCGGGGCCAAGGTCTTCATTGTGGGCCAGGATATCTGGTTCACCAATGAGAGACTGTCAGATTTGCAAGGAGGAAAGAAGATTCTAGCATGTGATCTTCGACCTGGTCCAACTGTCCCCGTGAACTTCGGAGGGGTAGTTGGTCGCGTAAATTATGAAGCGCGTGAGGGGGAGGTCCCCAAAGATTGTAATGCTCTAACGACTATATTCTCCCAAACGGCTATATTGTGTCCAACGGCTATATTGTGTTAATCTCCTTGTTGGGTCTTGTCTAAAGCTGGACTGGATTGGACCTTGCCCAACTGTGGGCCACCTGCCAGTCCAGTCCAAAATAATATGGAAAGTTGAAATTCCAAGCCTTGTCGAAATCACGAGTTTTCAACGTGTAAGGAAACTTTTTATTTATCGTTACTTTATGTATCAATTTCATATGTTTGACCTTTGGTTCAATTGCACCTACCATAGGAGGAAACATGCGTGACTGTTGCCAAGTTAGAGAAATTTGAAGTTGGCCAAGCAGGGTGGTATTATGATGGCTATGGTGAGTGTAAAAAAAGTGTTGCCCTTAAAGATGGAAAGCTAAAGTGTTATTCAAATCACGTAACAACTGAACTGTTTGACCTTTTCAAAGATTTATGATTTACTGATAATTTTCAAGATGTTACATGTTGCCTTATAAAGTTTATAATAACTATGTATTATTAAAAGTGGAGGTTATGCTTACATGTTTAATATACTATTTAGATAAAAGGTTTAACATTCGGTAAATTATATTAGGTTATGTTTGTGGTATATATATATATATATATATATATATATATATATATATATATATATATATATATATATATATATATATATATATATATATATATATATATATATATATATATATATATATATATATATATATATATATATATATATATATATATATATTGTAATGTGAACATTCCGAACACGAGAATTCAAATTTGATAAATGATTATATATTGTAACTATATGAATATTAACCAACTGAATATATGAATTCAAACTTAACAAATAAGGAATAGATGGGTGTAATGTGAATCCAAACGGGACCCGTGCGATAACACGAATTTCTTACTAGTATAAAATAAAACTAAGACATCAAATACATGTCAACATGTTAACATTGATAATATTTTAAGAAATAATGAAATAAAATGCAATCACGCGTGAATCAGATATTTATAAGTGTCAAACATCAAACATATTTTTAGTATAAATGACATTGTTATTTATATAATATATTTTATTATTTTAAAAAAAAATATTTCATTTTAGATCTTAATAAATATTGTGCTTGTATCACTTAAAAATTGTCTGAAATTTAAATATATTAATCAATGATTTTATTTTTACAGAAATTTAGTTATGATTTAATTTGTAATAAAAAAATTACACTATAAATAAATAATATTTAACTAATTCATAATAAAATAATGCATAATAAATATATAATTAGAGATAAAAAAATTATTATTTTTTATTATAAAAGATTGAATTCTTAATCTAATATTTAATTAAACCAATGACTGGAGTTTTGCTAAAAAAAAATAGATGTAGGCATGGAAACTGCTGAAAATTATTATTCTTTATTTACTTTTAAAAATGTAAAATTTCAATAAAGTTTTAATATCTTTTAAAAATAAATAAATATTATAATACACTAATTATAATTTTTGTACACTTTGTTTTTTAATAAGTGAGTCACTTAAAAATCATCGGAGGGTACATAATATACATGAAATAAATATTTTTTACTATTTATCTGAATTTGGTGAAAAATGGATTGTACAAACCTGACTGTTTATTTATAAAAAACATCGACTAAAAGAGAGAAAATGATTTCTAACTTGGAGAAGAAGATCACCAAAATTTCAAATTTAAAATATCACTTTTACATGAATGAAAAACTCTTAAAGAATAATTAAAACTTTTGCTTACCTCTCGAGGGTCTCCATCTTAACCTTCTTCATTGTCACATCGACCATAGCGTGTGGTAGAATGATCTTGAGACCATGTCAGTTTTAAATTCTATATCATCTTAAATTTAAGATGAAAAATATATTTTCAAATTATTTATCAAATCAAAATAAAAAAAAAAGACAGAATTTATTCAAATATCATTTGTGGACAAAGCATTTGTTTTGTTTGCAATTCCATCACAAATTAATATATAAAATAATATGGTTTTTATTTAGTTTTTAATATATTTTTATAAATTGTCATACCCAAATTTTATCCTTATATTTCATCATCATTTGCATAAGCATTCTAGGTCAATCATGCATGGCTAACCATTTTCAAGTTTTTTGTTTTCTTTTGTTTCATCTGTGAATTAGAGTTTGCACTAAGAGGCTCAAAAGCTTTATCAATCAGAGTTTTGGATGGATCATCAATCAAGAAATATCTCATGCACTCAGGAGGCCTCCCTCCCTCATAATCAAGCCCAAGATGGCACTGAATCAAGATCCATAAAGCTTAGTTCCTCTGACCACCCAAAATAGGGTTTATGACTTAATCCATCTCTGGTTTGACTTTTGAGGCAAGTTGATCCAATACTTCTAAATATGTTTCAAGCACCTCAAATGCAACATATTAGCCCACTCCCATGATTGGATTAATCTAAGAAGCTTGGTTCATAAGTAGTGCAAGATTCAATTTCATTTGACCAAGAATTAGGGTTTCTTCAATTAAAGTCAATTGCACCTTTGACTTTTGATCAAGACATGATCTCAAGCCTTGAGACATGATTCAAGATATTCAAATACACCCTTTGAGTCTATCTATGGTGTTCAAATAGTCCAAGACATCGATTTCATTGAGGATCAAGAGGTGAAGATTCATCTGATAAAAGTCAATTGTTCCTTTAATTCAAGGTTTGACTTTTGAGAATTTTGGTCAACCATGGCTCCCTCAAGTCAAGGATGATTATTACATGTGGTTTGGATAATTCTGAATCAAGAAAAATCAAGAAATTATATGTTACTTGCGAAAAGGGCAACCATAAAGAGATTAATTTTTTTTATAAGTTATGGAAGACTGTGATTTTTACCCAACTTTGAAAGACCATAACTTTCAACATAGACATCCATTTTTCTTGCTCCAAAGCCCAATTTGAAGAGTTCATTCCATACTACAACTTTGTCCCTTTGGGTGAATTCTCAAAAAATGCATATACTTTAAGTTATGAGGCCATGAAGTTGGTGTTCCATTCAAGTTTGGTTTCCAACACTTAGAAATATTTTTGCTGCAAATCTGCCAGAAAAAGTAACCAACTTAAGAGCCAATTTTCATCATGATTCAAATTGATTCAGCCAAAACTCAAAACATAAAAGTTGTAGAGCATGATTCCAGCTTTCTAAAGAGTCCAAGAACTCATTCATACCATTTTTGAGCTATGAGTTTCGAAGAAGCAAAGTTGGTCATTCATTCTTGAAATGTAGGTCATTTTCCATGGCAAGACAAGTTGCAAAACCTATGCAAATACCTTGATTACATGTCCTCTTGATTGCATGAACACCTTTAAACATATGTTTATACAAGAGTTGAAGCCTTATTCAAGGAATCAAGGCATTATTCAAGTGTTCTTACCACTTATGTGCCTTAATGCATAAAGTTCATGTTGCCATTTTTAGAAGCAATCCCTTAGACCTCCAATCACTTCATTTTGAGCCTCTAAACTTTCTCTTATGCAGAAAGTCATCAGAATAACATCTCAAGAGTGTACTTTGCATTGGAAACTCCATATTTGCAAGAAACCACTAAGTTTGATCTTAACCAAACCAAGCAAACCAAATGAGTCTTCCAATTCTGTTTTTTTGTAGAACCTTGGCCCCACTCTTTCCCTATAATTAGAGCATTTCATCATGCTTTAAACCATACAACAAAACCTCAGAAACATCCTCTAAACCACCCTTACAACAGCATTTTGCAATCACCCTCACTTGAACCAAAAAGCTCCACTTTGCACAAATACTCTCATCTGCATATTTACACATAAAACCACCAAACCTCTTGCTCCAACACACCACAAAACACATTCTAAAGGTGTTCAAACACTCACATTCATCAAATGACCAAAAAACCATAAAGTTAACCTCCAAATAAAAAAATTGTTGAAATTTTGCATCTTCCATTCCAAAACCTTAATATGACCATATGCAAACCATTTGATTATTGAAAACTAATCCTCAAACATGTCTTGAGGTGTCCACAACATCATTTCCCAACTGTATTTCCATTTTCACCAGAATTAAAATCCTCATATTCCTCATTTTGCAAGAGAAAGTTTGCAATCTGATCCACGTACTTCCAAGGGGGTCCAGACATCCAAATAGCTCCCAGGAGGTCCAAGGAAGCTTTATAAATCATTACTTCAGTTCCGTAACAGCTCTTGCGGGACTTTGGAATCTGGCTTTAAGAGGTAAGTACCCTCATAATTAGAACTCATTGAATCATGCCATATTTTGATCCACCATTAACTAAAAACTTGTTTGCCATGTTAATTATGATGTGTTCCCTCAATTAATTGATGTTCATCATGTTTATATGAAGTTGTTCGATTGAAATATCAGATTTTAGGTTTTTTTAGTTTCAGTATCGATTTTTAATTTAGGAGCAAAATTAGACAATTTAAGTTACACCATTGAATTCCTTGTTGAAAATGTCACAAGTTTGGTTTTTATTTCATTGGGTTTTATGGCGTATTTTGTGAGTTAGGATTGTTCTTACAATTTGAAAAACTTGGTGAAACTTCATGTAGCAGGCCAGTCATGGCGCCCAGTTTTTGAACTTATTTTACTTCATGTTATTTTTGTTTCCATTGATAATTGGATGTAACAGGCCACCCCAGTGGCTTCACCTTTGCCTTGCCTTGCTCATTACACGCTATGTCGTGGGTTCGATCCTTGTAATGACCCTTTTGATTTTCTTGCGCATTTTATTTTTAATAGGCATTCATGAAACATCTTTACATATATATTTCGATTCTCCATATTTAACAAGGCACACACATAGCTTGTTTGGTCAAAATTTTAACCTATAATTAATAGGACGCGAGTTCAAATCCCTTCTAAGCCAAATCCTAATTTTTTAATCACTTATTTTCATGTTTTTCTTCACAACTTCAAAAGCTCATAACTTAATGATCCCTTGACCTTTTTGAGCCACTCTTTTTGCTGTATGTTCATAATATTGCCTATTTTATGATGGTTGAAGAAATTTCAGAGTTGATTAATTTTTCATGCACTTATGCTTATTCAAAGTAGACGTTTTTTTAGGTTTGTTTTAGGGTTTTTAATGCATTATTTGGTTGATTCTTTGATTTTTCTTGATCACCGTGACTTGTATAGATGCTATACACCTTGTATGAACCTTGTTTGCTGTTGTTAACATGTAACTCTTAGTTTTGGTTTGAGTTTGACACACTCTAATGCATGTGTACATTTTTATGTGCCTTTGAAATTTTGTGTGCTTATACCATGAACTTTAGTTTGATTGCCTTGCTATAATGTATGATATGCTTGCCTATCCTTTCATGTTTGGTTGAACTCTTGTGTACATGTGTGTCCTTGTGTTTGTTGACTTTTGTTAACATGTTCATAAAAGCTTTGAACTCATGATAACATGTATAACTTGTATGCTTACATGTTCAAAACTCTTGTATGATGTTAAACCTTTGAATATGATTACCATAAACCTTAAAATGTGCCTTGATTGTTGCCTTAATGCATTGAACCATGTTTTCAACTTTGTCCATGTTTAAGTAATGCTTTGACTTATTCATATCTTGTTTAAATGTTAGAATTCTATCCATGTTTAAGTAATACTTTGACCTATTCATGTCTTGTTTGAATCTTTGAATGCTATCCATGTTTAAGTAATGCTTTGACTTATTCATGTCTTATTTGAATCTTTGAATGCTATCCATGTTTAAATAATGCTTTGACTTATTTATGCCTTGATTGAATCTTTGAATGCTATTCATGTTTAAGTATTGCCTTGACTTATTCATGCCTTGTTTGAATCTTTGAATGTCATTCATGTTTAAGTAATGCCTTGACTTATTCATGCCTTGTTTGAATCCTTGAATGTAATACATGTTTAAGTAATGCCTTAACTTATTCATGTTTTATTTAAATGTTACCTTCAACATTTGCAATTGATGTCATGCTTGAATAACATACTTGTTCATCCATATTGTTCATGTGTACTTTAAACTTTATCCCTAAGTGATCTTAGCTTTGCTAGCTTTCATCCTTCTTTGTTTCAAAATTCAAAGGAAAGATCTTTTTTTGACTTTATACCACAGGAAGCTTAGCCTTACCCTAACTCCCTTTTGACCTTGTTAGAGTCATCAACTGTTTAACTTAGCCTTAAAATAGAGTTGTAGACTCTATGTAAGTGTTATTGCTATGAACACTTACCTTTTCCTTGAACCTTGATCACTATCAAGTATTCCTCACCCTTGTTTAAGTGAACTACAAATGCTCTGATTCCATCATTGTTAGGATAAGTAGGCACGAGATGCGATGTCTTGACGAACATACTTAGTAAATACATTAGGTCTTTCCCTTACAACATTTTCCTTAGTAAGCAAATAATAACATAACACAAATACAAATAAGAGGTTCCTGTAGAGTACTACAAATACTTAAGATACTAACACCTTTCCTAAGTATAACCAACCCCCGAACCTTATATCTCTTAGCATTGTTGTTACATTGTGCACTTAGATTTTTTTTTTCCGATCTTTTCCCTTTCTTTTGAGTAAATTAAAGTTTGGTGGTGAACTTTAAAGATTTGTAATTCAAGTTAATACAATAGTTTGATATCCGATTCTCACCGCAACACACACACACACACACATACACACACATATATATATATATATATATATATATATATATATATATATATATATATATATATATATATATATATATATATAAAGTTTTAAATGACTTTACAATGAAATTACATTTTCTTTTTATAAAATATTATTCATCTCCTTGAAGTTTGTTAAAATAACATCGACACCTCTTTAATTTCAAAATATACAATGATTTCTGCTAAACTTACTTATATCAATAAAATTTTGAAGTGACAGACAAAAGAACTACATACAAATATCATCTATATCTATGATTTTTGATTCTAACTAAAAATAAAAAAGGGAGTCAAATATCATTTTAATAAAGAGTTTAGCGTATAGTTAAAATTACAAGAATGTCATTGCTATTTTAATAGACTAGGGGAGTTAAGGGTAATTTCATCTCTAAATTATAGTAAATAATAATTAAAAGAAAAGATAATTATGTTTTAAACCTATTTAATCAAAAGAAAATGAAAAAACAATTGTTTTTTAAAGTGAAAAGGAAAATAAAACTGAAGTGAAAGAAAAAGAAAAAAAAAATAGAAGAAGAAAAGGAGAAAAAGAGGAGAAACCCTTGTTTCCCCGAATGCTGCCGTCTGCCACGTCACCCCGCCGCTTCTTCTCCCGCCGTCTCGCCGACTGCCCGAATCGCCATCGTATTCTTGCTTCCTCTCACCGGTATTTTTTCACCTCCGTGTTTTTGCCGCCGCCGTAGGTACGCAATGTTCACTCTTCTTCACTCTAATATTTTTGACATTCATGTCGTACCACGTTTTTGCTTTGTGCCACTCTGTGTCCGCCATAGGAAGTGTCTTTTTTGTATTTTAAGAAGTTGAAGTTTATCTTGTTGTTTTGTTTTAAAACACTAACCTCTGATGCTTCTGGAACATATGATTATTGATGGAATACGCTTCTGGAACATGTAGTTATCGACAGAATTGTTCACCATTTCTGGATTTTGATTACTGTCTCACGAATTGTCTTCTTTTTGACAAGCTATTGTCACTAATTGCTGTTCTTATCGAAACTTCTCTTTCTTCATATCACTTTGTAGTTTGTATAAACCTGTTCCATAATAAAAATGAATAGCTTATTAATTTATTCTAGTCATAGTGGCTCTTAATAATGATATGATATGGGTTAAGCTTGTTGTTACTGCGCGTGGTAGAACCGTTGATCTCAGATATTTGCATTGTCATTTTGTAATGATGTGACTTTGGGGGTACACATTGTTCCCACAAACATCGCCAAAGTTCCAACACAGAATTTGGTTCACAATGTTGTTGGTGACTTGATGTCGATTGCACGATCCTTGATGCCTTAATGGCGGTCCAATGTTGGAGGGTGTACCTGGAAACAATCAGACACTCAAGTCAGTATCTAACAAATGTCGGAGACATTTATGGGTTATAAAGTGTCTACCATGAGTGTTGGTAGTCTTAAACTTATATAACCTTGAAATTGTGATATTGAGCTTGAATCATCTAAACATGCCTTTATTACACACGCATCGGTGCAGACTGAAGCACAAGGAAATTTTCTTTTCATAATTTTTCATTAATAACAAATAAAAGGAATAAACACTAATGTCATGCTTGGATATTTTAAAACAAACTGAACGGAAATGAGCAGAATTGAAGAAAGCAGATTAGAGGTTTCGTTTCATTTGGATATTTTAAGACGAAACAAAAATATTTTCTCATTCTGCCCATACTACATTTGATCACATTTAGTCGATCCAAACAAAACCTAGTGTTTGAATGGGGAGACCAACTTAATAAAAAATTCCGAGTACAAACTGTAGAAATATGGAAAAATTTTATATATCTTGTAAAGAATACATAAGAGGTATTTATAGACTATACATCTATCTAAATAAGGGTGTAATTATTCTCCTATAAATGCTAATAATTATTCTCCTATAAATGCTAATTATTCATAATAAGTTGTATAGGATAGCAGCTCATAATGAGCTGTATGATATTCAACATATTCTAATAATAATAATACTAATATTACAACACTCCCCCTCAAGCTGAGGAATGGATATCTATCATCCCCAGCTTGCAAGTAAGATCTCGAAACCGCTCTAAGGGGAGTCCTTTGGTGAGCACATCAGCTAACTGGAGTCCTGATGGGACGTACTGTGTAGAAATAAGACCACTGTCCAATTTCTCTTTGATGAAGTGTCGGTCTATCTCTATATGCTTTGTTCTGTCGTGTTGGACCGGATTGTGAGCAATACTAATAGCAGACTTATTATCACAGAAAAGTCTCATAGGAGCTTCATATTTTATTTTCAAGTCATCTAGAATAATCTTCATCCACAACAATTCACAAACTCCTTGAGCCATGGCTCTAAACTCTGCCTCTGCACTTGATCTGGCAACTACATTTTGTTTCTTGCTCCTCCATGTCACTAAGTTTCCACCTAAGAAAATACAATATCCAGTGGTGGATCTCCTGTCAACAATCGACCCTGCATAATCTGCATCAGTATAGACCTCCATAGACAACTGCTCACTTTTCTTGAACAATAGACCTCTTCCTGGGCTCATCTTTAAATACTGCAGGATTCTATCCACAGCCTGTAAGTGCCTCTCCTCTGGATCATGCATGAATTGACTGACAACACTAACCGGATAAGCTATGTCAGGCCTGGTGTGAGATAGATAAATGAGCTTTCCCACAAGTCTCTGGTATTGAGCTTTATCAACCCTTGGACTTTCCTCATCACTCCCAATCCTGTGGTTTTGCTCTATAGGCACTCTGCTGGGTTTACAACCCAACTTGCCAGTCTCTTTGAGAAGGTCAAGGACATATTTTCTCTGAGAAATGAAAATGCCTTGTTTTGAGTATGCTACTTCCATACCTAGGAAATATTTCAACTTTCCAAGGTCCTTCATTTCAAACTGAGCTGCCAACTTCTTCCTCAAGTTCATCTTCTCAAATTCATCATTACCTGCTATGATCATATCATCTACGTAGACTAACAAAAGAGTGAGTTTACCATTTTGAGAATGCTTTATAAAGAGAGTATGATCACCTTGGCTTTGTTTATAACCCAAGGACACCATAACCTGAGTGAGCCTTCCAAACCAAGCTCGAGGTGATTGCTTGAGCCCATATATGGCCTTCTTTAATCTGCAAATCTTATTACTTCCTAAAGTAGGGTCATATCCAGGTGGGATCTCCATATACACCTCTTCCTTCAAATCTCCATGCAAGAAAGCATTTTTCACATCAAACTGTTGCAACTCCCAATCAAAGTGAGCTGCCAAGGAAAGAATGATTCTTACAGTGTTCATTTTTGCTACTGGAGCAAATGTCTCTTCATAATCAATTCCATAGGTCTGGGTGTATCCCTTTGCTACTAGCCTCGCCTTATATCTGTCCAGTGTGCCGTCGGATCGGTATTTTACCGTATATATCCATCTGCAACCTACTGGCCTCTTGTCATTTGTCTTCTCAATAATCTCCCAAGTCCCATTTTTCTCTAGTGCCTGCATCTCTTCATTCATGGCTTGAATCCAGTTCTTATCCTTTAATGCTTCTTGTACTGATGTAGGGACTCTAATAGAGTCAATAGCTGAAATAAAACTCTGATGCTGCACAGAAAGTTTTTCAGTAGACACAAACTGGGATATAGGGTATTTAGTACAAGACCTTTTTTCTTTTCTCAAAGCAATAGGTAGGTCATCAAGGTTCAGCTCACAAGAATTACTAGGCTCAGGGTTAGGAACACTTACCTCAGGTTCAGACGATTGGACTTGTTGGGGCAGAACGGGTTTACCTTTCCACCTTTTTCGCTGGAACTGTAACTTGTATCTGTCAACGTTATTATGCACCGGTATTGGTACGTCACCACCATCCTCATCATTATTATGCACCGGTATTGATACATCACCACCATCCTCATTAGGCATCAAAGGCTCTTGTATTACAGGAATAACAGGAAGAACAGACAATTCAGGAGACGACTCTGGGTCCTGTATTAGAGGAATAACAGGAAGAATAGACAACTCTGAAGACTCAGCTTCTTGATTATTCTCCCCCTGAAGCTGAGGATTGGGATAAAAAGACTCTGATTCCTGAAAAGTAACATCCATGGATATATAGACACGACGACTAGGAGGATGATAACACTTGTACCCCTTCTTATCTGAAGCATATCCTATGAAAATACATTTAATAGCTCGAGGATCTAACTTACCTCGATGAGGGCCATGAACATGGACAAAGGCAGAACAACCAAAGACACGATTCTGAAGACTTGACAAGATGGGCACAGACGGAAAGAATTGAGTCAGGACCTGCACGGGACTAACACCAGATAACACCCTAGAAGGTAACCTATTGATTAAATAAGCAGAGGTCAAGACAGCTTCCCCCCAATAAAATTTAGGAACATTCATTTGAAAGCGTAATGCTCGGGTGATTTCAAGAAGATGACGATTTTTTCTTTCAGCAACCCCATTTTGTTGTGGAGTGTTAACACAAGTCAACTCATGAACAACACCATTAGTTTTGAGAAAATTGTAAAAATTTTGGTTTACATACTCCTTACCATTGTCTGACCGTAACCGTTTAATAGGTTTTCCAAACTGTGTTTTGACCATTTGAAAAAAGTTAACAAACAATTGACACACTTCAGACTTATCTTTCATAAGAAAAACCCATGTAACCCGAGTACAATCATCAATAAAGGTAACATACCATTTTGCCCCAGAAATATTGGAAATGGATGAAGGCCCCCATACATCAGAATGAACAAGATCAAAGGGTTCGACACTCTTAGTATTACTAGGGGAATAGGTTGCTCGATGAGATTTGGCAAACTGACACACATCACAATGAAAGGAATCAACAGACACTTTGGTAAATGAGTGAGGGAATAGAGACCTGAGCATCTGGAAAGGAGGATGTCCAAGACGCCTGTGTTGGAGCCATATTTGAGTATTTGCCCATGACTCTGAACCAGCCTGATGACACTTACTTTCCTTATGAGGCAGACAATATAACCCGTTCTGTTCCTCAGCAATTCCAATCGTCTTACCTGTGGCAAGATCCTGAAAAACACAATGAGAATGAAAAAAGGTTACTACACAGTTCAAGTCTTTAGTGAGTTTATGGATGGACAAAAGATTGTTAGAAAGCTTAGGGACATGAAGCACATCATTTAGATGGAGAGATGGGCTTAGGTGGATGTTACCAGATCCGACAATCGGGGTTTGAGACCCATTTGCAACGGTAATATGGTTTTTATTAGGTAAAGGTGAATAAGAAGAGAGATATGACATATATGGAGTCATGTGATCAGTTGCACCAGAGTCAATAATCCAGATATCTTTAGAACAAGAGGCATTAAAAGCTAAGGAGCTAGAATTCTTACCCATCATGGTCAGAGAACTAGTGTTAGTGAACTTACTCAAGGAGTCCATAGAGAGAAACAAACCGTCTCGAACCAGGAGAGGATCGAGATCTACTGTTAGGAGAGGATCGAAGGGCTGCCAATTAGAAACACCAACAACGATGACAACCGAACAATCAAGGGCTGCAAACAGCAAGTAAATAGAGGTACGGCAATGAAGGCCTTCCTAAAAAAAAGATGAAGGTGAAAACGTCCGGATCTGCAACGGCGGTTGAGCGGTGCACGATGGCTGCAAAGTCACCGAGATCACTAGGGTTCCAAGAGAAAGGGAACCTTGAAAAAAAAAGGACCGTAATAAGAACGGCTAGTGTTTTGAGCGCGGAAGCAGAGCCCCTAGAATCGGGAGCTCTGATACCATGTAGAAATATGGAAAAATTTTATATATCTTGTAAAGAATACATAAGAGGTATTTATAGACTATACATCTATCTAAATAAGGGTGTAATTATTCTCCTATAAATGCTAATAATTATTCTCCTATAAATGCTAATTATTCATAATAAGTTGTATAGGATAGCAGCTCATAATGAGCTGTATGATATTCAACATATTCTAATAATAATAATACTAATATTACAACACAAACTAATGAAATCGGCAAATTTGTTTTTTCTGTTCTATTTTCCTTCCTCATGTCTTCCACAACTCACCGGAATTTTTGTTTTTATTTTTTGAAAAAAAAAAGAGTCTCCTGACCACGACAGATCCTTCACACCACCATTGTTAAGTTGCCAGTTATCTTCTCGCACCACAGTCCCTATCTCTGTGTTGGCAGCACCCCGTTTGAGAATTATTGATTAAATACAACGATAATTAGTAGGGTTTAACCAAGGTTTAATTCATTCCAATTCCAATCAATAAAAATCATAGAATCTCCAATCATTTTCATTATTTTTTTCTATCTTTTCCCAGGTACTAAAATGGAGGAGTTATCAAAAAACCAGATTTTTGCTGTTCACGGAATTGCTGGTGCTGGGTCCATAGCTTTAGCCACAGCTTTCACCTATCCTCTTGATACTATCAAAGTCCTCATTCAGGTTCTAACTTTCTTAATTTTTTGTAATTAACCACTAACAATGTGATTATGCTTATACCAATGTTTTGCTTGTTAATTCAAAGGTTGGTTCTAGTGCTGGTAAAGAATTGAATGCTAACCAGGTTGTTACGAGGGTAATCTCTGTGTCTGGTAATGCAGGTATGTTTTTTGTTTAAGTTTTATGTGGGGGCATACCAACTGAATGATGAATTGTCTAAGAGAATAGAATTGGATTTAAATGTGTATATGCATAACTGATATTCATTGGTGTTGAATTGTTGTTCTTTAGTATCATTTTTACTTGCATCATGGATATTATGGGTGTTTAGACTGGACCAAACCATGTTTCCTCCTTTATTGTAATGTTTTTTTTTCAGGCGTTAGTTTCAAAGATTCTTGAATAGACTTGATATGCTAAGTATCTTGAGCTCTAGGTCAATATTGAGTGATGGTTGTTTTGGCATTTTCAGATTCGGTTCTGTGTTACTGGTTTTGTGAAACTAATTTTATGCTCCTTTTGGCTCAGTGCATAAAAATTATTATGTATTCTAACTCTTGTGTCTTGTTACATTTGGGTGTTTCAGGTATGTTCGGTGGTTTTGGTTGGTTGGCATTTGGGAGGGTTTTTGGTCTAGGAGCGCGATTTGGGGTTTATGAGATTTTGACAGCCGTTTGTAAAGGTATGTTCTTTTAAATCTTCTTTTAGCTCTTGTGTGTGATTAGCATTCCCTTTTTTCTTCATTTTTTCTCATATATATGCATAAAAGAAAATAGCACTACTCTCTTTTAGATGAATATGGCACGTTTATCATTGTTTCAGTCATTCAAGATTGAGGTTTTGGTATCATGTATGTGTGTTGTGTAGCAATGTCTGATTTTAGATGCCTTTTGATTGTTTGACCTTAAAGTCATGTGCGCTTGTTTTTTTTCCCAATACCTTTTTTTACTTTGTTATTCATGAATTACAACATATGGTGTTTTCTGGGTGGTGAGTGATTGACTTGGGTGCTCACGGGTACACTTTTGGCAGATGGTCGGGAAGATAATTATGTCACTGCTTCTGAGGCTCTTTTGGCTGGCATGGTTGCCGGTGGCACAGAGACATTCATAAGCTCTCCATTTGAACTCATTAAGCTTCGTGTCCAGGTTGCCTCCGCTTCATATGTTCCAAGCTCTAACTTTGCCTTGGAAGAGGGAGCTCGCAAACCGCTAATTGCAAGATTACTCAATGGCTGCTATCCAGACAAGAGGTCTTTGAATCAATATGTTGGTCTCATGTCAACCCTAACAACCAAGAACACCAACATAACAGGTGCTTTACTTGAGCATCCATGGGCAATGACAGGATCTGGGAGGCCACCGTCAGTTTGCAATGTGAAAAGGCCATCAGATATTATATCTTTGGAAGGATGGAGCACATTGTGGAGAGGTCTGCGTTCTGGAATAGCTCGAGATTCTGTCTTTGGTGGCATATTTTTTTCAAGTTGGCAATTCTTGCACCAAGCAATGCTTGATTGGAAGGCTGTAGGAATGAATCCTCCACCCAGGTTCATCTCTAATTCATTAATCGAAGGAACATCTCTTCTGTATCATTCTTCTTGATATTGTATTTATTTGGGCATAATTTTAGACGATATAGCTTTATGCCTTTATGAAAAAAATTCTGATTGGGGAGCAGTCAAACTAAAACTAACAACAGCTAAGCCTTATAGTACTAAGAGATGCCATAATATTATATCACATCTCATCTCTATCCAACTCATTATTCTCTAGATCTTTTCTGATAGTTTCTCTTTTAGTTGTTGAGGAATGCTAAACTAACACTAAACGAGACATCAATGTTGTATAAAATACAGTTATGATTTTATTATTTTTTTTCTACATTTTAAAATATGGGCACAAACTGAATTGCTCACATTGTCCAAATGATACTATACGGCATCTTTCTGGAGGTGTCCAGTTTTGTGTTTCCTTAGCAAGACTCTGGTTTTTCTAGGTCTCTGCCTCTAGGGTTTTGACCACTCTACATTTAATCTATTCTCCTTGAAACAAAATCTACATGTCTTCTCTCTATATCTCCAAACCACCTATGCCGAGTGTCCATCATCTTTTCTATAGTTGGTTCTATCCCAACTCTCTCTAATGTTGTCATTTCTAATTCTATCATGTCTGGTCTTACTACACATCCAACGCAACACCCTCATCTTCGCCACACATATTTTATTCCCGTGTTGGTTCTTTACTGCCCAACACTTTGTCACATACAACATCTTGCATCTTACAGTTGTAGGATAAATTTTGCCTTCAACATCCAGTACTTTTGTATCACATAAGATACCTCACTGAAGCCACCTTCCATTTCAACTACCCTGCTTGAATTCAATGATTTACCCATCCTATTTCTTGTCATTTTGTATTATGGACCCAAGATTTTTAACCCATGTAACTTGTGGTATGGCATGATCTCTAACATGCACCTCTAAGCTAGAAATATTTTGCCCATTGCTAAAATTGTATTCCATATATCTGTCTTGCGTATACTCAAGCAGAAACTATACGCTTCGCTTGTCTCCAAGTCTCCAACCTCCCACTTAATTCCCCCCGCGACTCTCCAAGGACTAAAACTAAAAAGGTTCTTCAATAACATTTCGTCCATATTCTCCTATCTTTATTCTCTTTGTACATGAAAATGAGCCTTAGTGCTAAGGTTAGAGTTACTACTGCCATTTCAACTACCCTGCTTGAATTCGATGATTTACCCATCCTATTTCTTGTCATTTTGTATTATGGACCCAAGATTTTTAACCCATGTAACTTGTGGTATGGCATGATCTCTAACATGCACCTCTAAGCTAGAAATATTTTGCCCTTTGCTAAAATTGTATTCCATATATCTGTCTTGCTTATACTCAAGCAGAAACTATACGCTTCGCTTGTCTCCAAGTCTCCAACCTCCCACTTAATTCCCCCCGCAACTCTCCAAGGACTAAAACTAAAAAGGTTCTTCAATAACATTTCGTCCATATTCTCCTATCTTTATTCTCTTTGTACATGAAAATGAGCCTTAGTGCTAAGGTTAGAGTTACTACTGCCATATGATTGGGAGCTCACGTTTCAATTGTGAGATCAGCCTCTTGCAAATGAATATTAAGGTTGCCTATAATCATTCATAATAGATCCAACCCTCGGTTGGACCTCACCATAGCTGGGGCTTTATATTGTCAAGTTGTCCAGTTGTTTTCTTTGTTCTCAGATTGAGTTGCGATAACCTTAAAGTCTTATAAGTATGACGGCTGATGTTCGTTTTGAGGCTCTGTTCAGTAAACTATGAATAAGGTTGACGTGCTTCTTTTTAAGTGGATATGTATCCTCCACTCTTCCACTTCCAATTAAATTAATCTTCTGCAGCAATCGTACTGATACAAATGAGCTAAATCATGTGTTTGACTGGGGTTTAATGTTATTCTCACTGTAATTTTGGTCTATGATAAGGTATAGTAACTGTTGGTTACATGATACATTAAATGATATATTTTATCTTCTACTAGTGCTTTTAGACTAATCACTTCACCTGCAAATGAGTTAAATTTTCCTTTTTTATTTATGAGTGCTCGTATTGACTCAGGTTAAATGAAGAAGTTGGTCCCTTGTCTCCTTGGGCAGTTAGTCTCGCTGCTGGATTTTCTGGTTCAGTGGCTGCTGCTGCTTCTCATGGTTTTGATACTGCTAGAAGTAGATCACAATGTACTGTGCTTCCAAAGGTATGAACCTTGCTACTCGTTGATAAAAAGTTTGAAATTCTTCTGTTATAGTTTTTTGTTTTGTTTTGATTACAATCAAGGAGAAAACCATATGCTGAATATGTTTAAAACTATGCTGTCCCAAGTTAGGTTCATGGTCAGAACTTTAATCTTTAAATTCCAAAACTTCAGCATGTTATTTACCCTTGAATAAAATTTTCTGTTTAAGCAGTACGGTGAAGCCATTTTTATTTCCAGAGATGATTCTCTATACTTTGATAGTACGGAAAGTAATGAATAGAAATTCTGTTTTTGTATTAAACACTGAATAGACTAAAAAACAAGGATGAATCCATGTTACAAGCTAGTATAATGACTGTAGCAGAAACTAGATTATGATTGGAGCAAGCCCTGCAGTTATGCCTCTCACTTTTCTGCATTACTTCCCTTCAGCTAATTTTCACTTTTCTTCCTGTCATAAACCAGCAGACCTTGTCTCTTAGGCCCATTTAATCCCTTTCTTATATCTCCCCCCCATCCTTCCCTTCTGTTTTTTTTTCAATGTACTTGCTTAACGGGCCTATCATACCTATCATACCCTCTTTCCCCGATTGCCTTTGCTTTTTTCCGTTTAGGGTTACAAAGGCATATTTGTGGTTACCATTGAATATTTACTTTAAGTGGCTTAGCTCTTGATGATGTCATCTCATACATTGAATATTACTGTATCTCAATTTAGTAAAGTAAATTTTTTATTTCTTATGTTTCGAAAATTCCTACCAATATCCGATAGTAGTAATAATTTATACATTCTGTGGTCCCTCAGTATGTTTCAATGGAGAGAAAGTTACTAAAATGGAAACGACCAGGAAACAAGTTCGAAAGATTTACCGGAATCCATCCTTCTGACAGAAGTGTCTTGTTCCGTGGTCTCGGGTTGCGAATGGCCCGCTCTGGTATTGCTTCTTTCATGATTGTAGGAAGTTATTTATTCGCTGTCGATCATCTTGCCTCTAGTTTGACTTAGTTTCCACAAATTGTAACCCATTTTTTGTTCCTTGTTAGTAGTAAAGTGAAAATAGAAATAGATACTCAAATACAATTGTTATTATATGTAATAAAGCTTCTTGTACCAAGTAGATTTGCAATACAAAGACATGTTATTTATTTGGTTGTAAATTTCAAACTTTTATACTCCAAGGTGTGAAACCACAAAAAGTTTGTCCTCCTTTTGTTTTTCTTTGTATTTGTATATTAAGAGACCTTGTCCTTTAATCACTCTTTTTTCTATTGGATTACCCCTTTATGTGGGGTTGACTTATTTTGAACTTTTCTGTTGACCTTTGTTGGTTGCACTTGCATGGATGGAGGATTGGTATAAATAAACTTCACTCAAAAGCTACCTAGTTATTGGCCTCACAATGATTCTCTCAAGTTCCACTCGTTGCCAAAAAAAGAATAATAATCATACCTAAAAAACAAGCAAGCAAAAGGCCAAGAGGGTTAGGATAGATTGGTACATGTCAAACAAACATCTTGCCTTCACTTCCTCTTTCATGTCTTTACATACACACAATTTTTGTTGGAAACAACCAAAGCTTTGTATATAAGATGAAATAACTTAGGCCCATTTGGAAGGGTTTTCATCATACACAATCATAATGACTTCCAATATGATTTGGCATTTTCAACTTTCTACGAGTCTAAACTTTGAGCATATTGTTTTGTGTGACATTGAAAGCCACAAAGTACTTATAATTTTGTGTTTTAAGTAATGAGTTTTTGGTCTCACTCAACTCACATGTGCTCTGTTAATAAGCATGCACTTGTGAGATATGATTAACATGTTCAGTGGTTACGAGCTGATTAAGCAATGAAATAGTAAATTATTATTATATAAGAAACAAAGATCTAAGAGCAACATTGTTAGACAGGACAAAACCTCTATTGTATTTTTATATTATTATACTCATATTGTGTACTAAGTTTCAGAAGTTGGATTCTATCTTAAGGTTTCAAACTACAATGCTAGAAGAGCCATGTGGAAATAAACTAATAAAAAAGAGGAAATTGCCATTTTAATGGAAACCTCACTTCTATGAAATGGCTTGGAAGTCAAGGTTTACTTCATTTGCAGCTTTTGAGTTTTGACTTGTGAGTGTTATTATTCTGATTGTAAAGGTTTGTAGTAAAGAAGGAAGTAGAAAAGTTTTATATTCAAGAGTGGTTGAAAATGATGGTATGTCTTTGATTTCCACTTGTTAGTGGATATAAAACACATGTATGATATTTTCTTACTTTTTAATTTATAGCGGCAAGGTATCAATTATCATGCTTCTTTAATCAATTAGCATAAAGCAAAATATAAAGACAATTCGGTAAAAGCTTAAATCTATTTTATAAGAATCTTGAAGTTTCATTTTCACAACATTTTCAAACAAAGTCACATTATTAATGAACATGATTTTTTAGGGCCAGTGTGCTAGTCTTTTATTCTCTTGTCAAGCATATTGCAAATAGTTATGACTAGAATACCCTCACAGTTTCGACCCCTTGAACCGATTATGTGACTGATCATCGATTCAACTTATTTTTAAGTCATTGTATTAGAGATATATAGATGAATTAATTACTCATAATCTAACTACTTAGTTATTTAGTTACTTAGTTACTTAAGTGAGTTAGTTGCTCTCACTGTTAGGAAGTTTTTGTATTGGTCTTTGCATTGGTTACATAACTAACTTTGAGTTAGTTGAGAATTAGTTATCTAACTAAGTGAGATTACTTGTACTACAAGTATATAAGAACTTACTTGCATGATGATAAGATCAAGAGATTTCCCTCACATAACGAATGGTATCAATGGGATCCGGAGCTCCATTCAAGGGCCCTGGTGTGTTTCTTTCAATCATTAAATATAGTTTTTTGATTAAAAGCGGGAAATGTTGTTAATTCTTCACCGTGTCTCACCATTCAAGTTCTTTCTATGGTAGATTCCTCAAATTTCTTGACATCTGTAATTTTCAAATTCGATGGTTTCTATTGAAATTCTGGTATGCAGATCACATGTGTTCCAAGAACATTGATCTCTGCTCAACAAGGACGAGGACAGATCATGACCAATTTAAATTTTTTTAAATTGTCCCGATGGCATGACCAATGTCACGACCTCTGTTGTGACATCTGCAGTCTGTCATACTATTTATCTAACCATTTAAATTACAGAATTGTAAATGCAGAAAGATAAATAACACAATAATTGTTCACCCAGTTCGGTATCAACAACACCTACATCTGGGGGCTACCAAGCCAGAGAGGAAATTCACTATTAGTAGAATCAATTCAAAGTCAAACCTCTAATTTGCACTTCTCACTTAATCTCTACCCAATGACACTTCAGCCTAGAGACACTCTAGTACCTGAGTATACCCACTCACTCCCCCACTATCACACAACAGTGATATCAAACAATTACAAAAACAGTATGAAGAGACACTTCATACACACCTTGATCTTGCTTCACAACTTTGATCAAGGAACTCACACACTCTTGCTTCACAGCTTCGAGTGAGACACAACCTAGAATCTACCTAACCAAAACAATCATCCACCAGACAATTGCTTGGATTACAAGTATTCCTAAACAGACTTTGTACGTGAAGAACAACCTTCTTCACTTACAATTATGTCTACCACAATGCATCATACAATGCAAAGGGTGACTTACACACAAGGGACTCTCAACCCTAGACCTCTATTTTACACTCTGATTTTTCTTGATGTGAGTGCTTGCTTTTCTTCTGCTTCTGCTCCTCCTTTTATAGTCGAGCAGACTGGGCTTGGGCTGTGCAGAAGTAACAGATATTAGTTTTAATAAATCAAAATTAATTTCCACAACTCAAGGTGCTGTCCAATTAGGTCATGACATGGTCAGCATTGCCTTGAATCTCTCCTGAGATAACTCAGAAGTCATAACATGTTTCCTGATATTTAGCCTGATATAATTCAGGTATCATAACAGAAAAACAAACTCAGCCTGTCTGATGTCATACGATCCATGTCATGACATTCAGTATGACATTCAGCTTTTGCTCACTCTTAGCTGACCAGCTTGCTCTGCTGAACACTTCTGCAGAATCTTCATCATGACAGTCATGGTTTCTCCAATCTTTTGCATAATAATATTAGAAACAAGTATATTCAAGTTTCCTAAAAGGTCTCCAAGATCCTTTTATGAATACCAATACAATCTGTTCTTGTTCCTAATCCATCTCCTTGACATATTTATTGATGAGGTATTTTCAACATGGTCTCATCAATCCAAACCATTTCTGTCAAGAGATATACACTAGCAGTTCCTTCTGTTGTCATGCAGCTATGACTTGCTTAAAACACATGACAACCCACTTCACTCACCACAACTCACATTGTTGTGGATGCACACCTCACACTGCCTGTGAGGAACTTCATCACAACTTAACCTGTTGTGGCTGCACACCTCACACTGCCTATGAGGAACTAGGCTACTGCTAACCCATAGCAGTTCTTATTGTGCCAGACAGCTATGTCATTACTTTGGTAATGACATCCATGACAACTGTCCTTTCTTCTACTGCTCGCTCTTGCTTGCTATTGCAATGCCTGTTGTGCTAGACAACTATGAGACAGCTATGTCATTACTTTGGTAATGACATCCATGACAACTGTCCTTTCTTCTACTGCTAGCTCTTGCTTGCTATTGCAATGCCTGTTGTGCTAGACAGCTATGAGACAGCTATGTCATTACTTTGGTAATGACATCCATGTCAGCTGTCTTTTCTTCAACCTCTGTTGGCTCTTGCTGCACTCGACCTTGATGTCAGGCTCCATGACAGCAGTTCAGTTATTCATATGTCATTATTTTAGTAATGGCATCCATGTTCAACCCACATGACATCGGTACCTTCACCAGCTCCTGCTTGCTCCTTTAGTGATGTCATACTTATGGTAATGACATCCTGCTTAACATTTATGCAGAATCTTGTTTTACCACAATTTAGCCAATCATAGAACCATGGACAATTCTCTATCTTAGAACCATTGAACCAACATCTATAATCATTGGGCCTCGAGTATCTTATTTGATCCAAAGAGTATTGGGATCTGGTTGAGCATGGTGTGACTGTAGCCCCACCAAGTGCAACGCCAGAACAAAGAAAACTTGTACAAGAAAGCAAACTCAAAGATCTCAAAGACAAGAACTACTTGTTTCAAGCAATTGATCGGATAATTCTTAAAACAATCTTGGTTCATGACATAACAAATGATATTTGGGATTCCATGTGCAGGAAGTATCAAGATCCTATGATATGAAGGTGAAAAAGGCTCAATTGCAGGCCTTACGTCATGAATTTGAGGTGTTTGACATGAAAATGTTGAGATCACAATTGTTGAGATCAACGACCACAAAATTCAATTATGTGGTGTGTTCTATAAAAGAATGTAATGATGCCACAACTCTTTCCATTGAAGATCTTAAGAGCAGTATTCTTGTGCAAAAACAAAGGATGAAGATTAATCAAGAAAAAGAGGAAGAACACGTGTTGAAATATTGTAAATTATGGTCGTGGTGGTGGTAGCCATCGAGGTAGGGGACATGGTGGCTTTCGTGGTCGTGGGAGAGGAAGGCAAAGTAGAGATCATATTGAATGCTACAATTATCACAAGATAGGACACTATTAAAGTGAGTGCCCAATGTGGCACAAATATGATGTCAATTTTGTTGGATATGATGAAAGCGAAAGGCTGCTTCTCATTGGTACAACATGAAGAAATCACAAAAACCAACAATCAAATTCAGTTTCTTGATTCAGGATGTAGCAATCACATGGTGGGAATAAAATATTGGTTCTTCAATTTTGATGAAATTTTTTGAGAATATGTCAAAAATAAGAGGTGACTCCAAAATGCAAGTGATGGAAAAGGGAAATGTGAAGCTTCACATGAATGATATCATTCAAGTGATCACTGATGTGTACTACCTGCTAGGCCCGAAGAACAATATCTTGAGTGTTGGGAAGCTAATGCAAAAGAATCTAACACTTGTGTTCAAAGATGGAGGCTGCAAAGTGCTTTATAGTGACAAAGGCTTGATCATGACCACAAAAATGTTATCCAATAGAATATTTGTAGTATCTACACATGTTATTATTCCCACGTGCATGGAAGTTACTACAGAAAATGCCATACATTTGTGGCATTGCAGATATGGTCACTTGAGTTTCAAGGGACTTGGCACACTAATCAAGAAGGATATGGTGAAATGCATGCCTAGTTTGAAGGATCTGGATGAAACTTGTTCAAATTACTTAATGGGGAAGTGTCGCTACTCAAAAAATGCAACGACGGAGAGGTGAAAAGAAAGACAGAGGAGTCGCCATTGAACCTTATTTATCCGATGAGGGGAAGGAAAAACATTGAGAAAACCCTAAGAAAAGAACGGATAAGATGGTCTCGCGACCAAAGAATGGGTTCGGAAGCCGATTATGCAAATGGAAGGTATTAACACCCCTCGCATCCATCGTACTCGATGGAAACCATTTGTTTGTCTATGTGAAGGTATCTGCTAAAGGTTATTGTTTTCTAAGTGTGTTCCAAGGGATAAAGAGAAAGGTTAGAAACAGGGAAATAGAGGTAAAGGGGAAGAAAGAGACTCGGTAGGACTTCGCAGTCCTATGCCTACGTATTCTCAACAGACATGAGAAAGTCAGAGTCAACGTAGTTCAGAGAACTACCGGTGATGGGGGGAAGGTTTGCTTGCCAAGACATCACCGTCTTGTGCCTACATATCCTCATTTGGTATGAGAAATCAGAGCAAACGTAGTTCGGGTAACTACGGGAAAAGGTAGAAAAGTGTGCTCTCCAAGACATCGCCGTCTTGTGCCTAGGTATCCTCATCTGGTATGAGAAATCAGAGCAAACGTAGTTCGAGATACAGTTAACCGGTGTTTTTGTTGGATGATGTTATCGTACACATTCTAGCAGTTGGGTGTATTATAGCTCGCTCATGGAGTCTTAGGCGTTACCTATTTGCGGTAGAACAGACGTAACATATCCTTTTTGAAAAGATTAATTTTCGCCTTCGAGGCAAGATGTCACATTTGATTTGTGAGGCTTATTTTTATGGGTGAAATAGGTCCTCGGATAGTAACCCCTTGCGGGTAGTACCCAATTCTTTATCTCAAAATATTTATTGTGAAATGGTGTGGCGAACATAGTCACATCTTCGTATTGAAAGACGAGTATCGAGACCACACACTCTATAGTGAGCATCCTGACACTCGGAGGGAAAAAAGTCTGCACTTAATCCTCTCTCTTTAGTTCAATACAGAGTAGACTTCATTCTTTTATTAAATATGTTTTTGATCTTAGATGGTAAGTGCTTTACGACAGTGAACCCTAAAGGTAATGTCAAACACTCGGGATAGGAGAAGGCCTAGGCCTAACCACTCCACAACCATCAAAGTTTATTTGGAAAAGAGTTTTTGAAAATGCACTTGGTACGAGACCAAGGTTTTAAGAGAAAAGTTATGAAAAGAAAGGATGGTGAATTGGTTTAACAGTTGTTTGAGAAAATCCTCTTGACGTTAGATCAAGGGTTTGATTACTTATAAAAAAAAGGTTTGAGGAAATGCGAACAAGGTTGATAGTGATGCCTAAGACAATCGACTTACAAGGTCAAAAATGGCTCGATAAGGTTCGAGAGTTTGTTTTAAAAATAATTTTTTGGAACCAAAAGTCAAGGATGATCGTAATATTATCCAGATACAATGACCGTACAACCACATCGGGTTAATCGACTCAAGAAAAAAAATAAGACATGGAAAAAAAACCTGCCTCAAGAAGTTCGTCGTGCGAACTTCTTGAAATTTATTTTTTGGAAAAGTATGAAAAGTTCGCTGTGCGAACCTTGCAGCCAAGCTACCCAGAAACAACAAGAAGTTCGCTGTGCGAACTTCCTAGCGAACATGAACTATTCACAAACAGAGGCGAAAGGCACTGAAGTTCGCTGTGCGAACCTTGCAGCGAAGCTGCCCAGAAAAACAACAAGAAGTTCGCTGTGCGAACTTCCTAGCGAACGCAAATAGAGGCAAAAGGTGCCAAAGTTCGCAGTGCGAAGGTGCCAGCGAACAGCTCGCTAGCTAAAAACAAGGGAAAACTGACTGTCCAGTGGCCCTTTTATTACCACGAAAGCGTGTTTGCTAGGCAAAGAAAGCTTCGCATTGCGAACATGACAGTAAAGATGAGTATTTTTCAACTCATCTCACTATGAAAACTACACTATGTTCTTCTTTTTTTTACAACACTTCTTGGTCACTCTTGGAACCTTATTATAGTATACAACACAAATATCACTTAAAAATAAAACAAGCAAAAATGTAAAGAGATAAGAGTTTGAAAGAAAAGATACCTAAGAGCTATTATTTTCCTTCTAATCACGAATGACTTTTGTTGGCTGTGCTCTATGGTTCACCTCATTCTTCTGGTTTTCTATCACTCTCTTGTTCTCTCAATGTTTTTTTTTCTTTCTCTTTTTTCAATCTCCTTTTTTTTCTGATTTTTTCAATGCCTCTTGCTCTCACTTCCTCTCTCCTTTAGTCAATGTTCTCCCTCTCCTTTTAAAACTCAGCACATTAGGGTTTTCACTTGTTTCAAAACTTCAGATTTTCATTGAGAAATGCCTCTTACCACTTTCTTGATGTCACTCTCTTTCTTTCCATTTTCATGAATCCTACTTGAACATAGAATTTGAAACAAAGTTGGATGAAGAAATCTTGAACTAGGCCTTGCACTTCATGTTCATTAGGAATATTGGTTTTGAATATCCTAATATTTTCAAGTAACTTCTCTTTGAAGAAATATACATGAGTAAATTTTCCAATTTGAATCAAACCTTAGATGATGAACCTTTCTTCAATGTAGCCCACGATAGGCAATTTCTCTCATTTGGAATGCAAAGCACAGAACGACCCAATCCTTACTTTGCAAACCCGCATGCTCGATATGCCTTGATGATTTGATTCATAGAAACTCCTGATCCCGTGCAAAGTATGATAATGAATTACAAACTAATGATGATGCAGATGAACGCAAAGCAAAAGTCAGTTAATGTTAGAAAAAGGGAGGGAAAATTTTGGGGTGCAACAGGAAGAAACATAGAGAAGCCATACCAAATCATGCCTCATGGAGAGCCAAAATAAAGCTTGAGCTAGTTCACTCGGAAGTATGTGGACATATGAAGCCTGGATCAAATGGTGGAAACATGTATTTCTTCACATTTACAAATGCTTTTGGAGAAAAACTTGGATTTAATTTCTAGATGAAAATCCCGATGCTTTTGATGTTTTCAAACAATCCTTTAGCTGAAAAAGAGCCAGGTCAATTAATTGTCTTAGGAGAGATAAAGGATAAGAGTTTACATCCTATGTTTTTTCTAATTTCTAAAGTCTTCACGACATCAAGAGGAAATTAACAACTGCCTATACTCCACAATAAAATGAAGTATCATAGAGAAATAATAGAACTTTGATGAATGTGATCAGAAACATGATGTCAATTAGAAAATTTCCTAAGAATTTTGGCCTGAAACAACTAAATGGCCAACCTACATACTTAACAAAAGTCTTATCTTATATGTAAATAACATAACTCCAGAGGAAGCATGAAGTGGTGTAAAGCCATTAATGCATCATTTCAAGGTCTTTGGATGTCTAGCTTTTATGCACATTCCTGATGTGCATAAAAAAAATCTAGATGTCAAAAGTGTTAAGTGTGTGAATTTGAGAGTAAGGAATCCAAAGCCTATAAAATTTATGATCCAATTGAGAAAAAGATTTTAATAAGCATGTATGTGGTATTTGAAGAGTCCAAAGGTTGGAAATGAGACAAGATTAACAAGGAGAATAATACTTAGTCAACTAGCAATGTTGATAGTGAATAAGAAAATATGGAGAATAATGAAAATGGTGTAGCACATGGTGAAGTGCACATTAAAAATAATCCTATTCACGAATGAAAAAATGTAAAAAGCGCAAGCGATGGTAATACAACTTAAGGAGAGTATATTCCTTAAAGACAAGAAAAAGGAGAGCCTACAACAAGACAAAGAAGAAAACTAAGTTACTTAGATGACTATGTAACAACTCTAGTAAGTGAATAAGAATAATAGTTTCGCAATCTGGCAGTGTATTGCGATAGTAATGATCCCCTCACTTATGATGAACCATTTTAACATGAAAAGTGAAAAAAGGCTTTGGATACGGAAATTCAATCAATTGAAAAGAATGAAACATGGAAGCTAGTTAACTTACCACCAGGAGTCAAGAGGATTGGTTTTAAGTGGATCTACAGGACAAAATGCAATGAAAAGGGAGTACCGAAGAAGTACAAAGCAAGATTTGCAACCAAAGGGTACTCACAATAATACAACATATACTACAATGAAGTATTTTCTCATGTGGCAAGATGAGACACTATTAAGTCTGTTCTAGCACTTGCAGCCTACAGAAATTGGTAAATGTATCAATTTGATGTCAAGATTATTTTCTTGCATGGTGAGTTGCTGGAACGTGTCTATGTAGATCAACCCTTAGGCTATGATAAGGAAGGAAGATAAAAGGTCTACAAGCTAAGGAAGACTCTCTATGGACTTAGGCAGGTACCAATGGCCTGATACAACAAAATTGAAGCATAATTAAATAAAGAAAACTTTGAAAAGACTCATGAACATACATTTTGTGTGAAGCATAGTGAATGTAGAAGTTTGATAGTCAGTTTGTATGTGAATGATCTAATTTATACTGGTAACAATGAGCAGATGTTAGAAGAATTCAAAGAATCAATGAAAATGAAATTTTCTATGAAAGATTTGGGAAAAATGAGGTATTTTCTAGTGGTGGAAGTGAAGCAGGAAAATATAGGAAACTTCATATACCAACAAGAATACGCCAATGAGAATCTCACAATATTTGACATGGATAAATGCAACAAGGTGTGTAACCCTATTGTTCTAGGTTGTAGATTGACAAAGGATGAGAACGATAAGCCAGTTGATGCCACAAACTATAAGCTGATTGCATACTCAGTACGATTGGTGGCTAAATATATGGAAAGACCAACTGAAGTTCATCTGACTATAATAAGGAGGATTCTTATATATCTAAAGGGGATTGTGAACAAGGGAGTTCTATAAAAGAGGAGTGACAAGATGGTGCTACAAGGATGATCAGAGACTATGCAGGAGATAGTGATGATATGAAGAGTACTATATGCTATGTATTCAAGCTTGGGTCAGGCTCAATCTTATGGTCTTCAAAGAAACAACCCATATTGACTCTCTCAACCACTAAAGCTGAGTTTGTTGCAGCAGCCTCATGTGCTTGTCAAGGCATATGGGTTAGAAACATTCTTCAACAGCTTGGACAGACTCAGGATAATGGCACAATCATAATGTGTGACATCAGTTCTACAATTAAGTTGTCAAAAATCCTATTATGCATGAAAGATGTAAGCATATAAATGCTAGGTTTCACTTTCTTAGAGACCTAACTAAAGATGAAATAATTGAGGTGAGTCACTGTAGCACAAAGATTAACTTGCATATGAGTTAACAAAGCCCTTGAAGCTCAATTCTTTGTGCGACATCCAGACAAGACTTGAAGTATGTGATCTTTGAGAAAATTAGAATCTAGAATGTGTTAATCTGTTGCATGCACCATGTTGTAACCTGATTGCTAGTTGTTTTCATATTAGGATAATGTTTGTTAGGAAGTCTTTGCATTGGTTACATGACTAAATTTAAGTTAATTAAGGGTTAGTTATCTAACCAAATGAAATTACTTGTACTATAAGTAATATCCTAATAATTTACTTGTATGATATGATCAAGAGATTTTCCTCACATAAAACTCACTAGTTATATAACCTTTGTAATTTTTCATGTAACAATAACAATTCTATCATTACTTAATAAACTTTTCTTTAATTTTTTTTCATTCACGATTTTTATAAACAAATGTAATATGATTTAGAGTCCAGTTCAAGATCGGTTAGACTATCTACTTTTATGTTTTCACTATCAGGATACCAATCATTTCACTATTTATATTCACACATCAAAATCAATAGTATTTAATGTAGAAAAGTGTGTTAAAAGTTCAACCTCAAATAATATATGATCTAAGCATATGTTTATAATTAAAGATAATCTTCACCTTATAAATTGAATTTATAAAAATGAATAATGTTCAACCATAACTTCTATTTCTTAAAAAAAAAAATTAAACAAAATGATTTTTTAAAACTTAATTGACATTCGTAATATTATCCATAAAAAATAGACACTTTAACAAAAAATTTGTTTAATCTTATAACATTTTTTGGGTCACGATTTTCAATATTTCTTTTTACTTTTCAAATTAAAAGTAGGGGTGGAAAAGCAGGCGACCCGTCCCATTTAAGCCCGTGCAAAAGCATGGTGGGGTGAGGCGAGCCAACTTAGGCATTCAGGCTTAAAAGTCAATCCCAACCCATTTACTAACGAGTTGGCGGACCGACCTGCTAATTTTTTTTTTACAATTTGATTTACTACATAAATTACAAAATTGTTAATCATTACCAAAGAGTCCGACAAGTTTTAACAAGCATAGTAAAACTTTAATAAATCTTAATGTAAATGTCATATTCTTAAACATAAACAAAAAACGTAACTATAATACCAAAAATTTAAAACAAACACACTAAAATCCCAAAATCATCCATTTGGTTCAAAAAATCAACAAGCACAACCTAGTTAAGGACATCTAGGGACACAAATCAAGAAAACAAGCTTGCACAAGCTAAACAAAGACAATTAAGTAGATTTATCAATATTTAAGAATGGAAGCATCATACAAATAAAATAATCCAAGAAAAATCAAAACTTTGTTATTTAAAAATTATCAATACAAATAATAAGTGTTTAGTTGAGTATTTTAGTGTCAAAAAATAAATAAAATGAGAACTCAAATAGAATAAAATATAAATCAAAACCTTATTATCATAATGAAAAACAAAACCCTTTGTGCAAAAGTTACCTTATAGCTTTAGAACCCGACTCCAATGACAATGAGTAATAGAAATAGAAAAGAATGCATTCTCTATGTTTTGCAATAATGAATTTTCCTACTAAAAGTGAAAATAAAGAAAGAAGTAGAGACCAATTAATATCTTCAAAATAAAGTGTTTGTGGTTATATGAAAAATGAACATTAGGGTTTGAAGAAACGAGAGT
Source organism: Lathyrus sativus (assembly GCA_963859935.3). Taxonomy (NCBI): domain Eukaryota; kingdom Viridiplantae; phylum Streptophyta; class Magnoliopsida; order Fabales; family Fabaceae; genus Lathyrus; species Lathyrus sativus. Next base: position 604,341,617 of record OZ012741.1, on the reverse strand, counting down.
TGTTTTAAAATGATGTCTATTGCATACCACATTAATATTGTTTCAATTCCAAGTAAAAAAATAATTTTTTTTTTAACAAAATGGGCATGGGTAAAACCCGCCCCGCCCTGCTCTCGGCCCATTTTAAAAATAGATAAGGCGGGGCAGGCCAACTTAAGATACTGAGTCAAAAACATCGCCCCATCCTACCAAAAATGGTAGGTTAAACGGACGGGCCCAACAGGCCTAACCCATTTTTCCATCCCTAACTAAAAGTGTTCCGGTATGGGCCTCACCTCGGCAGGCCCAATACCAAATGCGGCCCAACAAGCGAACTGGGCACGCCTGGCACGCGCCCCTCCGAACGAGCAGGACTGGCCGCCGGACACAAGCTACCGCTCCACGTCCCTTTTGTCGTCCGTCACGCCGGACGAGCAAGACCACCCGGGCTCCCTCCGCGGGAGAATAACGTGCTCGGCGCACGTTCTCCATGTGCTCCCCTCCGCGGGGACACGTCATCGGCCAACCGCCCACCTCCGAAAGAGCAGGTCAAACCCACTTTCCGGAGACCTAGGAGCGGTTGAACTAGGGCGAAGACCACGTCCTGGTCTTCACTACGCCACGTAAGCCCTAGCAGTCATTAGGGTTGGGCCTGGTCGTCTGGCCCACCTCGAATGACCGTTGGCCCAGCGCTGGGGTCTCTCTATAAATACCCTCTTCTTCAAGAGGGTCAGGTAACTCTTCTTGCCCCTTTTTCTGTACTATTGCTTCCTCTCTGTCCAACTTCTTACTTGGGCGTCGGAGTGCTTTGCAGGTACACCCCCCTCCTCTTTCTTACCCCGGCGAACAGATAACCGTCCAGCAGAGTGTGGCCAGTCCGTGATCCATCCTGATCAGGTCAGATCAGTGGCGCCGTCTGTGGGAAACTGAAACTTCCCCGTTACTCCGAGCAGAAAAACCAAAAGTTTCACCAAACCTCCACGGTCATGGCCAGCCCACGCCGCGATGGCACTCCGCACGATCTTGCGCTCAACACCGCCACCAACGGGAAGCAGATAGGAACGGCACGCCTGACGGAAGCCGACGAAAGGGACGGGCGAACTGCTTCACCATCATCCGAGGAACGGCCCCTACAGGACGACCATCGCCCCCCGAGCCCGCCAGCATTCCACCTCGTTCCCATCCCGGCGGGAGCAGACCCAACGGTAGCCGCTCTCTTTGCAGCCATCAACCAGACGAACCAACTGCTGTTCCAACAGAACGCTAGAATTGGAGCATTGGAACGCGTCGGCTCCCCGAGGTACCCCCAGCGGGAAGACCAGAACGGAGGTTCGAGGAGCCCCTCACCTCGACCCAGGAACCGCCGGCCACGGCTGGAGAGACACCGCCCGCAAGCGACACGGGAGCGCACCAGATCCCCGGCGAGGCACGGTCGCGGGAGGAACCAGAACGCCGCGGCGATCCCAACCGAGGAACCCCGAGGCGGGAACTCAGGCCGAAGATCAAGGACCCGAAACCGGGGACACACCGCGAACGGCTCATCTCCCCTGAGATCCCCGGCGCACAGCGACGAGGATGACTACCGCACCCCACTATCCCGGGAGATCATGGCAGCCCCCATACCCCAGGGAATGGAGAAACCACCGACGCTGTCAACGTACGACGACACCTCCGACCCGGACGATCATCTGGAAGATATCGAGGCTATGCTCGACTACCGAAATGTCCGGGGAGCTATTAAATGCAGACTCTTCCCGACGACTCTGAGGAAAGGCGCTATGACCTGGTACAAAAGTCTGGAGCCCGAATCAGTTATGTCGTGGAGGGTCTTGAAGGACCTATTCTCCAAACACTTCACGGCGTCCCGGCGTCACCCGAAGACGGAAGCAGTCCTCGGGGCAATCATCCAAGGCCCCGACGAACCTCTCCGGAAATACATCGAAAGGTTTACTCGGGAAGCCGTACAGGTGACGACTTCCGACGAAATGAAACGCTACTTAATGGAACAAGGCCTGCACCATGACTCCAAATTCTACGAGGCCGTAGGCATACACCGGCCCACGTCCCTCCAAGACTTCCTCGACAGGGCCGCACATTACATCCGGTTCGAGGAAACACAAGCGGCCAACTCCGCTCGCGACACCCGAGACAGAGAAGCCCCCCGCGGGCACCGAGACGACGGAGCTTCGAGCCACCGACGAGGAGGGGACCGCCGTCGGGATGACCGCCCCCGCGAACCCTGCGAACAGCGCGAGCCACGCGGCCCGGAAGGAAGGTTCACCGAATACACCGCCTTGGTCGCTTCACGCGAACGCATACTGGCCGAATGCGCTAAAACCGAGTTTGTGCAGGGAGGTGTCCGTTTTCCACGACCAACGCAGCCCAAACCCAACGTGGACAAGTCAAAGTACTGCCGGTTCCACAGGACCCACGGGCATGTAACGGAAGACTGCATTCATCTCAAAGATGCGATCGAGATCCTAATCAAAGACGGGCACCTAAAGCGATACACCCGAGGAGGTGAACCACCCAGGTCGGAGGCTCCGGAGGCTAAGAAAATCGAGGAACTCCCCTCCCCAGAGGACGGCGAGAGACTCCAGGTCGCGCTGTGCGTCAGCCGCCCCGAGGATTGGTTCGCGAGCAGAGGATTCGACATCCCCAAAGGACCCAGCCTAGTCGACGAGCCAATCCGACCAACCAGCCGATGGGAATACTTCCCCAGAGCCATGGTCATCTCTGATGGAGCTACGAGGAGTCTGTCCGTAGGATCTGTGAAAAGGAAATTCGACGAACTCATCGCGGGCAACTCCGGCAAGATGAGCACGCTCGACAGATTCCGGGGCCGCTCCAACCCGATCACATTCTACCTCGAAGAACTACCCGGGGGATCTCCCAATTCCAACATACCCTTGCTCATACGTGCACGAATGGCAAACTTCGACGTCAGGCGCCTCCTCGTCGACGGTGGGAGCTCGGTTGACATAATGTACTCACATTTGTTCACAACTCTCCAGCTCAACGAATCCAACCTCTCCCCCTACGTAGGCTCCGACCTCCAGGGGTTCAACGGGACGACGACGAGACCCTGGGGATACGTGGAACTGAAAGTCACCTTTGGGGAAGAGGAAACGGCCAGAGACATCAGCGTCCGCTTCTTAGTCATCGAATGCCCGTCCCTATATAACTGCATCCTGGGCAGGACGACGATAGCAGAACTCACCGCGGTACCCTCCACCGTCCACCTGAAGATGAAATATTACACGAGAAGGGGAGCCGTGGTCACCCTCAACGGCGACATCGAAGCTGCCCGAAGGTGTTTCGAAGCCGCGCTGAAAGGCCTCGACTCCATCGCTCCACCGACCAAAAAGAAAGCGCCAAGCACTACACCAAAGGACAAACCAACAGAGCTGGTCGGATCCGTTGAGCTCGACAGTCGCTTCACCGACGAGCTCGACAGTAAAAAGACTGACGAAGCCAACGGGCAGCCCCCGCACCCAGCGCGCCCCATCCCGGATGGCGAATTCGAGCTCATTCCCCTCGGGGAAGACACAACCAGAACCGTGAAGATAGGCGCATGACTCCCCGACCTCGCGAAACGACAGCTCCAAGCCTGCCTCCGCGAGAATGCCGACCTCTTCGCCTGGAGCGCCGCGGAAATGCCGGGACTCGACCCTGAGGTCGCCTGCCACCAGCTGTCCATCAACCCAACCGCAAAGGCCGTGGTACAACGCCGACGCCGCCAGTCCCCCGAAAAATCGGCAGCAGCCGAACAAGCTGTAAAAGACCTCTTAGAGGCAAATTTTATTTCGGAAGCCCGGTATTCCACCTGGCTGTCCAACGTTGTACTTGTTAAAAAGAATAATGGAAAATGGCGCATGTGTGTTGACTACACTGACCTCAACCGGGCATGTCCTAAGGACGCCTACCCCCTCCCCAATATCGACAAGCTCGTCGACAACTCGGCGGGCTACAAACTCTTATCCTTCATGAACGCATACTCGGGATACAACCAGATCCCGATGGCCGAACACGACAAACAGGCCACGGCCTTCATGACAGCATCGGGCAATTACTATTACAACGTGATGCCCTTCGGCCTCAAAAACGCCGGGGCCACGTACCAACGGATGATGAACCACGTCTTCCGCGACGAGATCGGGGACATGCTCGAAGTATATATGGACGACATGATCGTCAAATCCGGCGCGGAAGACGACCACGCGGCACACCTCCAGAAGGTCTTCAAGACCGCGAGATCATGTCGCATGCGTTTTAACCCGGAGAAATGCACTTTCGGCGTCTGCGCCGACAAATTCCTCGGCTACTACTTGACCGAACGGGGGATCGAAGCCAATCCGGACAAATGCCATGCCTTCTCCAATATAACCACACCGACCACGAAGCGTGCCATCCAGTCCCTCAACGGCGTGCTAGCCTCCCTCTCGCGATTCATCGCGAGATCGGCCCAACACGCCCTCCCGTTCTTCAAATTGCTCAGGAAAGAGACCAAGTTCGAATGGACGGACGAGTGTGAGAAAGCCCTTCGCCACCTCAAACGCGTCCTCTCCGAACCACCAGTACTGACGCGCCCCGCGACGGGCGAAACCCTGTATTTGTATCTGGCCGTCTCTAACGAAGCCGTCAGCGCCGTCCTCGTGAGCGAAGCCGGGGAAGGACAAAAGCCCATTTACTTCACTAGCAAAGCCCTCCACGGCCCGGAGGCCCGATACCAGCTGATCGAGAAAGTCGCCCTGGCCCTCGTAACAGCGGCACGCCGACTCCGACATTATTTTCTAGCACACACCATCGTGCTCCGCACCGACCAACCCATCCGCCAGCTACTCGGCCGCCCCGACATGGCTGGGCGCATGCTGAAATGGTCGCTAGAGCTCTCCGAGTTCGACATCACATACGAGAGCCGGCACGCCGTCAAGGCTCAAGCTTTGGCCGACTTCGTCGCCGAGATGACCACGCCCCCCGACCCTACCACCGGGAACCACCTCTGGACCATCTTTGTGGACGACTCCTCCAACTCCACGGGGAGCGGCGCCGGCATCGTCCTCGATAACGACGAGGGTACGGTCATCGAAGTCTCCCTCACGCTAGCTTTTCCAACGACTAACAACCAGGCCGAATACGAAGCATTTCTCGCCGGCCTTCGCCTAGCATCCGACCTGGGAGCCAGGGACATCCGAATCTACACGGATTCCCAGCTGGTCGCTTCGCATGTCCGAGGCGAATACCAAGCAAAAAATGACACCCTCGCCGGATACCTCGCGCTCATCAATGAAAAACTAAGAGGGTTCGACTTAGCAGAAATTCAGCACGTTCCTCGGGAGCAGAACACCCGCGCCGACATCCTCTCCAAACTAGCAAGCACCAAGAAACGAGGCGGTCATAAATCGGTCATTCAAGAAATCTTGTCCCAACCAAGTACCAGCCCGACCACCACACCCCTCGACATCAACGCCATTGGAGACGCGGACTGCTGGATGACCCCCCTCCACACCTATCTCAGCACCGGCCGTCTGCCGGCCAGCTCTAGCGAGGCCAACGCAACGAAACGACGGGCCTGCTCGTACGTCCTCCTCGAGGGACGACTGTACCGCCGAGGCTTCGCAATCCCACTCCTCAAATGCATAGATAAATCCCAGAGTACGGCCGTTCTAGAAGAAATCCACGAAGGTATCAACGCGCAGCACCTCGGTGGCAGATCCCTAGCGCGCAAGGCCCTATGCGCGGGCTACTACTGGCCGTCAATGCAGTCCGACGCGAAAGAACATGTCAAACGGTGCGATAAGTGTCAACGACACGGAGACATGCACCTCGCCCCCCCAACCGACCTCACCTCCCTCTCATCTCCATGGCCGTTCGCCTGGTGGGGGCTGGACATCCTCGGACCCTTCCCCCTCGGTTCATACCAGAACAAGTACCTCATCGTGGGAGTCGACTACTTCACCAAGTGGATCGAGGCTGAAGCTCTGGCCAAAATCACCGCCCACAACATACTCCGATTCTACAAACGCAACATCCTCGCCAGATTCGGGGTACCGCTCGCCATCGTCACCGACAACGGCACACAATTTACAGACAAAAACTTCCGCGACTTCGTCACCAACCTCGGGACCAAACATCACTTCGCCTCGGTCGAACATCCTCAGACGAACGGCCAGGCGGAGTCGGCGAACAGAGTTATACTCAGAGGACTCAGACGACGCCTCGGAGACGCCAAACGAGCATGGGTCGAAGAACTCCACAGCGTCCTCTGGGCATACCGTACTACTCCTCACTCAACCACAGGGGAGACCCCATTTCGCCTCACGTACGGAATCGAGGCCGTGATACCGGTCGAAATCCGCGAACCGTCCAGACGAACGGAAGCTCCCCTGGACACCGACGACAACGATGGCTCCCTCCAAGAAGAGCTCGACCTCGTCGAAGAAATCCGCGCAGGAGCAGCTCTCCGGGAAGCCCGGCTGAAGCAACAAGTCACACTTCGCCATAACAACAAAGTCATAAAACGCGATTTTCAAACTGGCGACTTAGTTCTACGCAGAAACCAGAAAGACTCCCACGAGGGCAAACTGGCGGCGAACTGGGAAGGCCCGTACCGAGTCCAGGACAAAACGGAGCATGGGGCCTATTACCTCGAAAACCTGCACGGTGAACAATTAGCTCGACCATGGAACGCCGCAAAGCTTAAGCGGTACTAAAGTTAACACATTGCCCGCGACGACCCATCGTCCCGACCACTGGGGGGGGCGACATGGTACCACCGCACACCCCCGCGTCCACCAGCGACCAAAGAAAAGCAAGCCCTGCCTCTCGTGTGCGCGGGCAGAAGGCCTTGCTCGGCAGGGAATACCTCGACCGAGGCTCCTCGCCGCCGTACCAAAACAGGCAGGACACCCAGCTCGCGATGGGCCGCCCACTCCCCGGGGAAAACTACCCCCGAAACGGCCCGGCTACATCCCCGGCCAACCCGGCCAGTTCCCTACACTACCGGTAACAAATTGTCGAGCTAAACACACCGAGCGCACACTTAGAAAATCTACAAGAAATGTCATACACATCAAAGGCATTCGAACAAATACGAAAAACGAGCATAAAACAACATGCAAATAACGAGCGCACACTTAGAAAATCCATGATAAATATATTTAACAAAAGCGGGCACCAGCCCAGTAGTCAATAGTACAAAAACGAGCACGCAGGCCCAAAGCAAAAGATAAACACCGGCACGCAGGCCACAAAAACAACGAGCACGCAGGCCCGGCAACCTATGCTTCCTCGTCAGCTCGGTCAGCAGCCACGGTTTCCTCCTCGGGGATAACAAGATAAGGATCGATCACCCTCCCATCAACAATCTCGTGGTACGGCCCTATCCCGTCCACGACCAGCTCGACACCAGGGTTGGCGACCTGAATCTGCTCGACCGCATTCTTGAACCCGACCTCAACGGCCTCCAGACAATCGCTCTCCAACACCCGGATACGGGCGATCAAGTCAGCACGGGTGATTAGCCGCCGATCCCCATCAGTCTCGTCCTCGGCCGGACGAACAGCGCTGTCCAAAACCTCCGTACGAACCTTCAGCGCCTGCACCTCGGCCGTCGCTGTCCCCAGCTTCTCCTCCAGCGAAGTCACCTTCCCCTCAGCACCCTCTGCCCGTTTCCGCTGCTCGGCAGCATCCTTCTGGCTCTTCTCCAACTCCTCAGTGAGCTTGGCCAACCGCGACTGCGTGAAAGTGAGATCCCCTTGCAGTTTGGACAGCTCAGCAGCGGAGCAGCCCTCCTCGTTCAACACGAGAGCCGTCGTAAACGTCCGCATCATCGCGGCCAAGTCCTTAGCCAGGACACGTCGACGGGTCTCCCGATCAGCCTGGCGAACAGCCTTCACCTCCCCGGCGGAAACAGTGGGGGAACGGGCACCATGAAAATATCCCGGGTGCTGGTGGCAGGGAGGGACGACATAACCTTCCTCGACGGCGCCGACTGTCAGATCCACCACCCGAGGCTCCTCGGACCTTTGCCTCTTCGACACTCCTTGAGACACAGGGGATTGGCTCTCTTGAGGCGACGAGGACGAAGTTTGCCCCCCGTGCGTCGCGACCTCCTGACCGACCAGCTGACTCACCCTCGTCCTCGGGGCCACGACATTCCTGGCAGCGCGCAACTGCTTCACCCGCTCGTCGACAGTAGACATGTTCGCTGCAAAAACAAAGAAATAGGTTAGTGACGATCAAAAACCCCGACCACGAGGGAAAACGAACATCCCTACCTAGATAATCCAGAGCGGCCGCCCCGGTCGCGCAGCCGAGCAAAGTCTTGGTATTTATCAAACGCTTCTTGGTGCGTATGTTCCCCTGGGCGTCGAGGATGTACCGACCGTCGGGCGTCACCAGCTTCGACGGGGGGAGTGACCGCACAAAAGCAATTATTTTCAAATAAGCGGCCATGTCCTTCTCCTCGAGGGTCCCCGCCCGGACGATATACCTATCCGTCCCTCGACTGAAATGCTCCGAGGTCCACAGTAGATGTATTTTAGGAAGCCACGCGCGGAACCGCTGGCCATCTACCGTGCGCTCGCCCTCGTCAAAGAGAGTGTCCGAGCCGTGCTGCGTGATCGGTTTGACGAGGTAGAACCGACCTTTGAAGTCTTTGACAGAATCGCTATACGCTTTGAAAATTTTGGTCGATTGTTTGAAAGAGACCCATCCGTGACGACCTCGCACCGTCTGCCGCTGCAAATGAAAGATGCGGAAGAATAACGGCACCGTCGGCTCCACCGAGAGGTAGAAACACACCACCTCGAAAGCCCGGATGAAAGCCAAAGCGTTTGGGTGCAGCTGAGACGGGGCAAGACGCAGCCAGTCAAAAAGCCCCAGATGGAAGGCGGAAAACGGTAACCGGAGCCGAGCTTCTTTAAAATAAAATTCATACATCGGGAACATCTTCCGCCCGTATCGCGAACAGATCCGGTGGTGCTCTTTCGGGCAGTACACCTGCCAGTGTTGCGTTTCTCCTATCAGCGTGTCCTCGACCGTGGCATACACGTCGGACGAGTCGACCACAAAGCAAGAGGGGATGGAAAGTGGCTCCTCGGCCGCCCACTCCTCGGACGGGGCGATACGCTCGTCGTCATACTCCGGGACCTCGGGTTCAGTATCTTCAACCATTATCCCCGGCACCAGAGCCGACATCTACACATGAAAGCAGAGGACATCGGTGAATTCGATAGCCAGGATCAAATCCACCCTTCCACCGCAAGTCAAGTGAAAGGGCGACAAAGGCCGAGGAGCGACGAGCAGACATTCGCTCCCCGTCTACCCTCCTTGGGGATCGAAGAACGACCCCTCACCCCCTTCGGGACGGCCGTCGGAGAAGGCACTTCTCCCCGGAGCATTCATCAGAAAAAGCCCTCGTCCTCGGGGCATTCATCGGAGAAAAGCCCCCGTCCTCGGGGCATTCATCAGAAAAAGCTCCTGTCCTCGGGGCATTCATCGGAACTAGCCTACCGTCCCCGGGACATTCATCGGAAAACTCGCCAGACGCGGCGGAACTCGCATCCCTCCTCGGGGCGTTCATCCCGCCCCGACCACACGTTCCAGTTAGACGACGGAAATAAAAAGAGAGGGAAAAGAGGAACTCACTTGTAACGGCGGCGGACGGAAGAAAAGAGCAAACGGCACGGCGGCGATCGGCGGCAAGCGGCGGACGAGCAGAGACGATAAAAGATTAGCAGGGAGAAAAGTAACAGAATGAGCGAGGACCGCCATATTTATAACCCGGCGCGGGACTCGAAGCGACTCTAGGCTCATTAATGACATAGGTTAGCCACCCCTACGACCGCTTAACACAAGACACGTGGAGGCAACCTGACAGTCACGTCCCTTCATCTGCCTCCTCCCCGTTCTACCGACGACCGGAGCCCTTCGTGCGAGTCCCCGCTCTAGACACGACGACCTTAAGTCCTCGCTCTTCCCCAGAGCTTCGACTTGGGGGGCTCCTGTTCCGGTATGGGCCTCACCTCGGCAGGCCCAATACCAAATGCGGCCCAACAAGCGAACTGGGCACGCCTGGCACGCGCCCCTCCGAACGAGCAGGACTGGCCGCCGGACACAAGCTACCGCTCCACGTCCCTTTTGTCGTCCGTCACGCCGGACGAGCAAGACCACCCGGGCTCCCTCCGCGGGAGAATAACGTGCTCGGCGCACGTTCTCCATGTGCTCCCCTCCGCGGGGACACGTCATCGGCCAACCGCCCACCTCCAAAAGAGCAGGTCAAACCCACTTTCCGGAGACCTAGGAGCGGTTGAACTAGGGCGAAGACCACGTCCTGGTCTTCACTACGCCACGTAAGCCCTAGCAGTCATTAGGGTTGGGCCTGGTCGTCTGGCCCACCTCGAATGACCGTTGGCCCAGCGCTGGGGTCTCTCTATAAATACCCTCTTCTTCAAGAGGGTCAGGTAACTCTTCTTGCCCCTTTTTCTGTACTATTGCTTCCTCTCTGTCCAACTTCTTACTTGGGCGTCGGAGTGCTTTGCAGGTACACCCCCCTCCTCTTTCTTACCCCGGCGAACAGATAACCGTCCAGCGGAGTGTGGCCAGTCCGTGATCCCTCCTGATCAGGTCAGATCAAAAAGTATAATAAATTTTTTCCAATTTATGGGATATTAGGGAAATAGTAAAATTAGTCAATTAATCTTAATATAACTAGGTAGTTATTTAGTTAATTAAACCAGATAGATGCCCTTACTAACTATATAACTCTTGTAGTCTTTCGTTATCAATAAGAATTTTTTCATTTCTGAATATACTTTTCATCACTTTTCTTTTTATTAATGACACTTATAAAAACAATTATAATACTTTGATATGTATAACTCCACAAGAATTAAATTCGAGTTTTAATGAATGTTTGGTTTAACTTTTGAAAGAGTTAAAAATAATTTTAAAGGTGTGTAATTGATTTTGGAATGATTTTAAGGTGTTTGATTTTTATAAAGTCAAATTGATTCTGCTTCAATAATTGATTCTACTTTAAACTATAATTTGTGGCTTTTGGGTTTAAACGTGATTTTTACGATGTAATTTGTTGTTCAACTCACTTTTACATAAATATATTCAAAATATATTTTATTTTACATCCAACTCACTTTTAACTATAATTAATTCTACAAAATCAATTTACTTAGAATCAATTCTCGTCACTGCATAACCAAACACACACTTAAAAGTTATTCTTTTATACGGACAACTCGATTTACCCGTCATCAACATGAAATTAGTTTATATGTGTTTACATTTGGTACTTGAAAAATATATTGATGAATTTTTATTGATTACATGATCAAGAAGGTCTCGTTGTATGGAAATTTGAATAGCTTGCCTTCTTCGATCATTCACAATTGGTATATATGTCTCAATGAATCCATGTGAATAAGGAAGGTTAATGTCATCATACTTTTTTCCCATGTTTTAGCATGGACATTAACCTCCATTATATGTGTTGTCTAAATACTTAAAACTCCTCAATGAACTTTCGTATTCACAAAAATGTTGGGTAAGCTGCCCGAGCTGGTCTCTTAACTTGGGCATTTTGGGATTTAAGCTAAGGGACCCACCTTTGTCTCTCTATGGCAGACTCTCCCGACTTTGTTTTAAGTAGCCAAAAATCTGCACACTTATTTAGGGGGGGGGGGTACACTCTAGGATATTGACATGGCTTTATATCACTGAGTCTGGATGTTACCATGTCAAAATAAAACTATCAGTGTTCAGTCCTCCATACACAAGGTGCATGGGGGAGAAATGCTTTGAATGGAAGACGGTGACATTACATAATCCCTTAAGTACGAGGTGTGCAAGATCTAAGTTCTTTGAATGGAATACCATGTCATTATATAGTCCCTTAAGCATAATGCGTGTAAATGTGAGGTGCTTTGAGTGGAAGATCATAACATTACATTGTCTCCCAAGCATGAGGCGTGTATGGGCGACGTGCTTTGAGTTGAAGATAATAACATTCCATACTCCCCAAATCACGAGGCAGATATGAGTAATGTGCTTTAAGTTTCAGGTTGATCGTTTTAGAGATCTAAACTCTACCATATTTATTGTTCTACCTTTTGAAAATATCCCTTTCCTTTGGTTTATCCTGTTGGTTGGTTTGGAAGTCTTTTTACATTGTTGTCATGATTACAAATGCCTTGGGAACAAATGTGGTCGTATAGGCTTTTCGGTTTCTCTGACTTCTTAGGGTTATAACTCTTAATGTTTCCTACTCCATATCGTCTACTTTTCATTCAAGGGATTTTTATATTTATATAGGTTTGCATTTTACCTTAACTCCACTGCTTGAGTTTACTTTCATTTTTATAAGAAATTCTTCTTCTTTAATGGTCATTTCTTTGTTCTATTTGCTAATTTATTCTTTAATCATCATTGAAACCAAATATTGCTTCTTATTCTTTAGTGTATTTTATTTCTTATCTCTTGTCATAGTTTATATTCGCGAGTGTGATTTCATTTAGGAAAGTTAACGAACCTAAAACTAATTTTAAGAAATATGAAATAAGGAATCAATGCTTAAGGAGTTAGAAACGAGGTAGTGGGAAAGTAGATTGGAGATTTGTCGAGATGAATAGGTTTGGTAGTTATGATAGCTTATCTAGCGATAATTTAAATAATGACTTGCATAGTGATATTGAAACTCGCTTAGTGTCTTCTTCTTCAATATTGGGTAGGTCTATTATGACACTATCAATTCAACCTTATCGGGTAGGTGCACATCTATTTCATATTGGAAATGAGGTTGATGTGACTTATACCCTTGTGTGGAAGGTGAAAAGGCTTGCATGCGGTGGCCTCGTGGAGTAAATGGTGAATACTTTTACTTCTATAATGGAGTAATTTTGAACTTTAGAGTTTTCATCTCGTTCACTATGTTTCAGGCTAATATTATAAAGGCCATCAATGTTGCCCATCTCAACTTCATTTAAATAACCAAACCTTTATTTGAGGATTCAAGATTCTTTGTTGGTTACTCGATATTATGCATACTATCGACATATTCTTGTTCTATGAGATGAAAGGTGTTAACTGGGGAGGGTGGGTTTCTCTGACCATAATATCAGAAAGGGCTCTTCCCTCCCCTTACTCTTCCAACTATAAGCCCCCGAAAGATAAATTAATCCATGTTCGGGATAGTTGTCATTATCTGAAGGTTATGTATGAAGAGTGGTACATATAGGTTACACCTTTAATGGACATGCAATCCCCTTTCGATCACGGGCTATGATCCTGAAAAATTTAATGAATCAGAGAAATAAGGGGATGGTTTCCTAAAAAAATCTCATACTATAAGTGTAAAAGATCTGTTGCGTTATGAGGGAGACCTTTTAGTGCTAACGGGGTTCCTCAGTAAGGTGCTTTTTTAGTTATTTTGGTTTTTAATCGTAAGCTCCCTTTTTTTTAACCCTTTAATTCATTTTTGTATAAAAAATGACCCCCTTATTGTCACGATGAAAAAAGAGATGACGGAGAAAGTGAAAGCTCAAAGGGGCAAAGTTGGTCACCCAAACCATCATAGTGACTTGACCGACTTTCAAACTCGGACGCCTAAGAAGAGAAAAGGAACCTCAGAAGGAAAATGTATCCATGCCATTCTGATGTTCACTGTCCAAACACCTTTTCCTCTCGAGAATACAGGGCCGCCTCATGTCAAGAAAAGTAAGGTGGATATTGGTAAGGGACCACTTGATTTGGATGCAACCACATCTATATATTTGGAGGTGAAGAGCTTTTTAGAGGGCAGTAACAATAACTGCCCAAGAAGTGGATATTTGGTGCCTTATAACAAAGAAGAATTTCACTTTTTAGAGAAGAGTTTTGATGGGACGACGTTCATTTATGATCAACTCAACGTGAACAACGACATTGAGAAGGAGAAGACAATGGATTTAACAAAAGTTCTCAAATAGCTCGATAAATACTTGATGAATAGTGTCATGTCAGGTAAGGCAATGTTTAATGATTCAAAATTTTCTAAGAATTAGGATACGACTGTGAAGTCTGACCTCAAGAAAAAGAAGAAGGAGAATTATTAACTTAACAAAACCTTGTTGACGTCTGCTAATAAGAGGATAAACAATCTTAAGAAGGATTATAAAGATGTGCAGGCTGACCTTGAAAAAGCAGGACATGAAAAAGAAACTATTCTGGGAGAAAAGAAAACCTTGAAGGTGACCTACCAGAGTCAGAGCACCAAACTTCTTGAAGTCAAGGCTGAAGAAAATGACCTTAAGGAGGAAAAGAGAATTCATGCCTCTACTGTACGAGTTCTTCAGGTAGATCTATAGGAAGCTCCTATGAAAGGTTTTCTTTTTGGGGATCAAGGCTTTGAAAGACGATAAAGAAAATTCGATGTTAAAATAAATATATGACGTACCCTTTGAGAATACCATTTTTATGTGAGAACATAAGAATGAATCTGAACCATTAGATTTTAAAATAACTGGTGAAGATTATGTGTGGATTTTTTTCTCTCTCCTCCTTTATTAAAATAAATGATGGAGGAGAGAGAAAAAAAACATACACATAATATCCATAATTTATTTTAAAATTTAATGGTTCAGATTTATTTTCATGTTCTCGCATAAAAATGACACACAGACACACACACACACATATATATATATATATATATATATATATATATATATATATATATATATATATATATATATATATATATATATATATATATATATATATATATATATATATATATATATATATATATATATATATATATATATATATATATATATATATATATATATATATATTGATGATCCGCTTATTCAAAGAGTAAGTTTTTACAACTTACTCCACAATCATAGCCTTTAAATTAGATTTAATCGAATGATTATAAGTAAAAATGTTAATTTAATCACTAGATTAGATACAATTTAAAGGCTATGATGTGAAGTAAATTAAAAAAATTTACTCTTGAAGTAAGTTAATTTAATCACTAGATTATATATATATATTTGTAAAATAATTTTTTATAGATATTTAATCTTATCATTATGTTGTTTGGAGTAAAAACAAATTTACAACTGTATGCATTGGTATTTAAGTTATGAAATATAATTGATGGTATTTACATACAAATAAAATTAACCAACAATTACACACATAGTTTCCCCCCTTAATTTTGTAGTTTTTTTAAGAGAGAGAGATTGATGTGATTTATGATTTATCAAAATATAAGTTAAATTGTAAAAAAATAGTTTAAACAAAGAAGTATATTGCAACTCATTTGATAATTACATATTAAGAACATGCTTAAAATAAAATATTAAATTAATTTTTAAGATAGATTATTAACTTGAGGTTTGACTATTCTCCATTAACATTTTCTCTCTTCAATTTGAAATGGAATATCATAAAACTTAAACAATGGTTTTACTTTAATCAACACTCGAAAATTTTATTCGTCAACTAGAAACTAAGTTAAAATTCTCTGAAAAAATAATAACTAAAATTTAGTCAACTGTTTAAAGTGAATATGATGTGATTTATACACCGTTTAAAATGATATCAAATTATGCAAATATTGCTCAAGCTTGGATTATGATTGATTAAAAAAAGTATCTAGTATTATTGAGAAATACATAATTAAGCAATCTATTATGATAATTGTATTGATAATAATAATATATAATTAGAGAAATTAAGGTAATTATATTGGAAGAGAAAGAAAGTGATGAATATAAGGTAAACATCATGGACATGTCTGTCACTCTTTTTGTGATGAGAATATAAAATATAGTGCTCGTGTTGGTGCTTCAAAGCATGCGAATGCTTTCATCACACATGACTTGATGCTTCCCTAAGCAGGAACCAATTTTTACTATTATTCATTAAAATTCAAAAATTCAAAATAAATAAATAAAAAAGTTTGTTCTTTTCTTGTTGTTGTGATACAAGACAACTAGCTAACAAATAGTAACATCAAAGTAGGCAAATGCTATAAAAGTGTAGTAGGACGATTGGGCTCCCGAAATGTTAAGATGCAAGCATTCCTCCCACAATGAATGGACCCACTATTGATTTCTTTCTCTCAAGTTTGATGAATATATAAATCTAATTATAATTCTCTCAACAACACTCCTTGCACGTGACTAACTCAAAACAATGCTTCCTTCCTATGCCTTTCATCATCCTACCTAGCTCTTTAGTATAAAAAGCCTCAATCATTCTTTTTGTTTACTTGTATTCTATGTCACATAAACTTGAGAATAATAATTTGAAGGAAGTGTTAACATCTATTGTTGAATTCAATACAAGATATGAAAACTTTTGTTAAGTTATTAGGGTTAAAAAATTATTAACAGAAATAAAATTTAAGAGTTATTTTCCGCCACTTCATAATAGTCAACTAAAAAATACTATTCAATATACATGATATTACTAACGACTAAAATGAGAGTAATACTGTATTATTAATAAAACAGGATCTCCATGTATCTTTTATTTATATATATAGAAAAAAAGAAGAAAATTTTATATCATCTTATTCCCACGCACTCGCAGTGAACACAAATCCCACACGTTACTTCCATAGTACAAAAATGGATATGAACCTTTTGCCTAAATTATCTGGATTGGATTTGCAGGGTTATGCTATATTCATAGTGGCAAAAGAGGGTTTTCATTATCCACGTGTCATCACAAAAACTAAACTAAAAATTCACAAAAAATTCAAATGGGATCTTTGAAAGCATAACGTCATATTGCATATTGTTTGGTCATGAATTTCATTTCATATAGTGCCCCACTTCAAAGGCCTTGCTAGCTAGTAGTAGAATTCTATAGCTATAGCAACTTCACTGATTACATTTAATTTAAGTAACTACAAATAAAAAAGAAAATTAATCATATTCATAACAACAACAATTAGCTTAAACCTTTAATTATCTCCCATTTGGAAAATGTAGCTATAGTAATTAAACTCTCTTTCTCTCTATAGTATTATTATCACTTGCATTGCATTTGCATCTGTATCTTCTAATTTGGCAAGCTTACTTCATCAAGATCATCCAATGACAAAAAAACTTCATCCAAACAAGATAACTCCGTTCCATCTCCGTCTTCATCGTCATCTTCATCGCGCTCGTAAACTCGACATATCACCCACCTACTATGTTCCTACATAAAAAAACAATACTAAAATCAGTATCCATCCAGTGTCAGTTTCGTATCTGACATCTTTAACGCATAAAATAAAATCAGTATTCTTATTTTACTAACCGATTTTTGATGTGATTTTCTTTTGGATGATGATCTAGAAGAAGACGAAGAAGAAGAATCAGAAAGACGATACTCTTGCATTATCCAATTAGTTTTGTTCCCATGAGGTGCTTGACCAATATGGAAAACATAATATTTCTTCATACCAACTCTCTTATTGCTTGAACTTGTTACAACTTGTTCATCCATTCCCATTGGCATCCAATACCCATTGTTACTAATTCTAGTTTGCGTCCTTCTACTGTAATAATACCATTGATTTCCCTCTTCCAAAGCTCTACCTATAGAAAAATGAATCAAACTAATTATATAAAGAGTATTAATTATAGTAATAATATAATAAAAGGTACATACCTTGAAGTTGCCATGGATCAAATGGATAGAGGTCAAGATCAGGGATAACATCAGGATGACAGGGTAAAAGAGAAGCCTTTCTATGAAGAAAATGGACGACAAGTTCTTCATCAGTAGGATAAAATCGAAAGCCTGGAGGAAGATTAACATTGGTGTTGTTATTATTGGTATCACCCATGAAATAATGAAAGGTAGAGTAAGAAACTGAGAGAGGTTGGATATAGATGAAGGTGGTGGGTGTCAAGGTTTGGTATTTATAGAAAATAGAACAAGGAGTTATATTGTGAAGGAGTGACGTGAAAAAGAAGGTGTTGTATTTTTGAATATTAATAATTTTGAGAAGTAACTCCACCAAGGGAGTAAGGCGGCGGATAACGGAACGTGATGGATTAAGATTAGATACTTTGGGCATAAAACGGGATAAGTAAAACTGTGTTAGTGGAAAAGGGTTTCTGAGAGAGACATTGATGCAAATCATTATTCTTTTATACCTTTCAATTACTATTACTTCCATATTCATGTTTATATACTCTTTCTAAACTAAATTATTATTAATAAGGAAACTATTGTGGGAACTCAATTCCTTATAAATTAAAAATATAGTGAAATATTGTGGGAATTCAATTAGTCAGACAATTTTTCTCTTTTTATCTGCACCACCCCATGAAGTTTTTCTTTGAATGGAATTATCTTGTGAATAACATTCTTTGATAATATGAGAGGTGAGGAAAAATATAGTGAAATACTGTTTAGAACAAAATTTATAAAAGTCAGTCAACCTCTGATTAACAAGTATTTTCTTCTCTAAAAGAATAATTTGTTTAGCCATGACTCCATCACGGAAACCCACATACTGCTTCTTTTAGGCTTGATACTAGCAGACAAATCCAAAAATTTTAAAGGATGAAATTCTATATAACATTATAAGAAAGATGATGTCACTCTAAGAAATATTCGTCAACGTTCATGCCATACATCTTATTTTTAAAAAAGATTATGCACAAATCGTTTTCATATTCCATAAATGGTTAGAAATTCATTTCACACTCTATGAAGAATTTTCTTCAATCTTGATCTCAAGATTGATGAACAAACCCACAGTATGATAGTAATGGTGATAAAAAGTAAAGAGTTATCAAGAACAGTAAAAGAGAAGAAGAATAACAAACAAACAGCAAGAAAGAGAAGAATGAGAGAAAAAAATATTTGGAGAAAATTGTGTTACCCACAAACTGTGGGATTTCTGATTACTATTGAACTTTCACTTGTTAAACTCTGCAACTGTGAAATCTGTTCTATGTTTGATTATAAAGCAAGACACCTATTTATAATTTTAGGTTTACAAAAACCCAAAACATAAAAGGCCCAAAATATTCAAAATCAAATCAAATCTAAATCATATCAAATCTCATCAAAACAAATCTGTGTCAAAACAAACTGTTTCGACACACTGAAAGCTTCGACACTTCGACAATTAATTTAGACTTCGATACACTATGAATTACATTTAACACACCACCTAATTTATTGTGTCTAAACTGTCTACATTCACCATGGCTCTTAGTCTTCTAAAGGCTTCGACCTACCCTCCCTTCGTTATGATATCTGCAATCTGATTCTCAGTTCTGCAGCGTTCCAACTTCATCTTTCCTTCTGCTACCTGCTCTCGAAGATAATGGAACCTTATTTCGATGTGCTTGCTTAAGTCCATACAGGGCTTTATGAAGCCTGTACACCTTTCTTTCTTCGCGTTGTTTCGCAAACCCAGCTGGTTGTGCAACATAAACTTCTTAGTCTAAGGGGCCATTAAGGAATGCACACTTCATGTCCATCTGACATGTGTGCCAGTTGTTCATATTTGTTAGACCAACAACCAACCTGATTGTTTTGATTCTAGCAACAAGTGCGAATACTTCATCGAAGTTGATTCCTTCCTTCTGAAGAAATTCTTTCGCCACAAGTCTCGCCTTGTGTCGAGTTACTTCTCCTTTAGGATTTACCTTCCCCTTGTAAACCCACTTCACATCAATTTCCTTCTTGCCTTGCGGAAATTCGACAAGTGACCAGGTATCATTGACTTCGATGGACTCCAACTCTTCAGTCATTGCTTTCACCCACTTTGAATCTTTCAATGCCTCAGCTGCACTGACTGGTTGGATATCTACGTAGAAAGCATAATGTACCAGCTCACCCCATTCATCGACTACATCATCTGATGTAATTAAACATTGTTACAACCTTGCAGGCATGTGTCTTGTTCGTCGAGGTCTGCTTGAACCTACTTCATCTGCAACTGGTTCCTGTCGAACTTCTATTTCGACTTCAGTGGCTGGTTCTTCATAAGAGATTCTCACTGAATCCTTCTTGGCATTCTTAGTCCAATCCCATTCTTTAAACTCATCTATGATCACGTCCCTGCTGATCACTACCTGCTTATTCACTGGGTCGAACAACTTGTAACCTCCTGTCGAATGATATTCTATCAAGATCATCTGAAATTGTCACACACCAAACATATAAGAAATACATATTTATAATAGTAAATACCCAACAAACAAAGCTCAAAATCGAAAAAGTCCGAAAACTCGAAAACACTATTCGTCGTACGGACATACTATTCATCCGTACGGACGTCACTATTCATCCGTACGGGTAATACTATTCACCGGCAGTTTTTTTTCTCTCGACTTTCTAAAACTTCCGATTTTCGTGGTAAATGTTAAATATAATTTATTGTGTAAACATATTTAATTTGATATCATATGATTAGATTTTATATCATATGATTAATTTGATATGATATGATTAGATATCATATGATTAAATTTGATATCATATGATTAGATTTGATTTAGAATATTTTGGGTCTTTTATGTTTTGGGCTAGTGTAAACCTAAAACTATAAATAGGGTGCCTTGCTTTGTATTCTATATCACAACAGAACAGATTTCACAGTTGCAGTTAGCAAGTGAAAGTTCAATAAGAAATCTCACAATTATGGGTAACACATTCTCTCCAAATACTTCTTCTCTCATTCTTCTCTTTCTTGTTTGTTATTATTCTTCTCTTTTGTTGTTCTTGATAATTACTTGTTATTACCCTCATTATCATATTGTGGGTTTGTTCATCAATCTTGAGATCAAGATTGAAGGGAATTCTTCATAGGGTGTGAGGTGAATTTCCAACATCTGGTATCTAGAGCTCCGGTTGATAGATTCAAGGAAGGAAGATAGTGATGGCGATGAACTATTCGAACGACAACTTTCCGGCGACCCTGCCAATTCTCAAGAAAGACAATTATGAGAATTGGTGCAAGCAGGTTAAAGTGATTTTCTGTTATCAAGATCTTTGGGATCTTGTGAAGGACGGAGTGACACCGCTTGTGGAGAATGCAACGGAGGCGGAAAAGGCTGCGCACAAAGAATTGAAGAAGAAGGATTATAAAGCACTCTTTATAATTCATCAGTGTGTTGATCCTGATAACTTTGAAAAGGTTAGTGATGTTGATTCAGTAAAAGAAGCATGAGAGATTCTTGAAAAGTCGTTTGGAGGCGCAGAGAAGGTGAAAGAGGTGAGGTTACAAACTCACAAGAGAACCTATGAGTTGCTTCAGATGGAAGACAACGAAAGCATTGCAGATTTCTTCACCAGAGTTACAAGGTTGGTGAATCAAATCAAAGTATGTGGAGAAACGCTGACGACGAAAGCAGTTGTCTCAAAGATTTTGAGATCGTTGGCTCCAAAATTCGACCACGTGGTAGTTGCCATAGAAGAGTCGAAAGATCTGTCAGTGTTGACGAAGGAAGAGATTCAAGGGACTCTTGAGTCTCATGAACAGAGGATGGCTGAGAGAGCTGCAGGAAAGTCGAAAGATATGGCTTTGCAGGCACAGACGGAAAAGGAGAGAAAAGGCAAAGGTAGCTGGAATGGCAACAAAGGAGGAAACCAGTCGAATCAAAAGAAACCTTGGAACCAAGGCAACCAAAGAGGTGGTGCTGCAGGAAGAGGTGGTGGTCAAAAGACAGACAAAAGCCACATTCAATGTTTTAATTGCCAGAAGTATGGTCATTATGCTAGTGATTGTCCAGAAAGGAAGAGAAATCAAGAGACTGATGCAAAGCTGGCGAAATATGAAGAAGAAGAAACATTGCTAATGGTTACAACAAAAGATGAAGAAAGATTCCAAGATCAGTGGTACTTAGACTCAGGATGCTCATCACACATGACTGGAAGAAAAGATTGGTTTGTCAACATGAAGCCCTCGTCGAAGAACACAGTGAAGTTTGTAAATGACAACACTCTAGCAGCTGAAGGTGTTGGTGATGTTCTGATTATGAGGAAAGATGGCAAAAGGTTAACAATTTCCAATGTGTTGTACATACCAGGCATGAAGAGTAACTTGCTCAGTATAGGGCAGCTTGTCGAAAAGAACTACAAGGTAGTTATCGAAAACAAGATGATGAGAGTTCTCGACGCAGGTGGTAGATTAATCTTGAAGGCTCTAATGTCTCAGAATAGGACTTTCAAGATTGGACTCAATGTGATGGAGCATAAGTGTCTAGCAACTGCAGCCAACAGAGATGAATGGTTATGGCATTTTCGACTAGGTCATCTCAACTTTAATGACATCAGAGAACTGAAGAAAAGAAATATGGTTTCAGGATTACCATAAATCGACATTCCAAGTGAAGTTTGTGAGGAGTGTGTTCAGTCGAAACAACACAAGAATAGCTTCAGCAAGGATGCAGGAAGGAAGTCGAAGGCAATACTTGAATTCATATACTCTGATGTATGTGGTCCAATCCAGGTGGATTCGATTGGTGGCAATGGATACTTTGTCACGTTTATAGATGATTACAGTCGAAAGCTGTGGACTTACCTCATCAAGAAGAAAAGTGATGTGATTGAGGTATTTTCCAGATTCAAGTTCATGGTCGAAAGACAGAGTGGTCGAAAGCTGAAAATTCTGAGGACTGATGGTGGTGGAGAGTATGTGTCGAAAGAGTTCGATACACTATGTGTAAAAGAAGGGATTGTACATGAGGTGGTGCCACCCTACACTCCACAGCAAAATGGGATTGCAGAACGCAAGAACAAAACCATCATGAATATGGTGAGAAGTATGTTGAATGGAAAGCATCTACCCAAAGAATTATGGGGAGAAGCAGTTTCGACATCAACATATATATTGAACAGATGTCCGACGAAGAAGCTTGAAGGAATCACACCAGAAGAATGTTGGTCTGGTGTCAAGCCTAGTCTCAGTCACTTAAAGGTGTTTGGATCTATAGCACATAGACATGTGCCAGATCAGTTGAGAAGGAAGCTTGATGATAAGTCGAATCAGATGATCTTGATAGGATATCATTCGACAGGAGGTTACAAGCTGTTCGACCCAGTGAATAAGCAAGTAGTGATCAGCAGGGACGTGATCATAGATGAGCTTAAAGAATGGGATTGGACCGAGAATGCCAAGAAGGATTCAGTGAGAATATCTTGTGAGGAACCAGCCACTGAAGTCGAAATAGAAGTTCGACAGGAACCAGTTGCAGATGAAGCAGGTTCAAGCAGACCTCGACGAACAAGACACATGCCTGCAAGGTTGCAAGAATGTGTAATCACGTCAGATGATGTAGTCGATGAAGAGGGTGAGCTGGTACATTATGCTTTTTACGCAGATGTCGAACCAGTCAATGCAGCTGAGGCATTGAAAGATTCGAAGTGGGTGAAAGCAATGATTGAAGAGTTAGGGTGTGTTTGGTTCGGGGTAGATGGAGGGGAGGGGAGGGGAGGGGAGGGGAAATTTTTAATTAAATATGTTTGGTTCAAATTTTAGGAGGGGAGGGGAGGGGAGCAAAATCCCTCCAAAACACATTTTTTGGTTCCCTCCGAATTGGGGGGATTTGGAGGGGAGGGGAGGGAATATGAGTTTTAATATTTAAAATTTATTATATTTACTAAAATATCCTCAGTTTAATTTTATTATTTCAAAACTATTTGTTATCTTTTGTGTTACTGTTTTTTCTCGATTGTTTTCATCAAATTATTATAATTGTTCTCCACCTTCAAATTATTTTATAATTTTTATAATTAATATAAATCATAATCATTGTCTTTTTTTTATAAAAATATTATGTTTCGTTATATTGGTTTTTTTCTTTTAATTTTGTTATGTACTCTATCATATTTTCTTTTATATCAAATTGTAAACCATATCATTTTATTTATTTTTGTTTATTCATTTTATTAAATATTTTGAACCATTAATATTTAGTAATAAGTTATTTTATATATTTGTTTTGTTATATGATTGATCATAATTTAAACGATGTTATTGTCATATAGTTTAATTTATGTTGGAAAGTTATAAGTCGAATCAATTATACTCAATTTTTTAACTTTATGTGACAAATAAGTATTTTTTTAATCACTCAATATTAGAAATTTTATTATCAACAAAAATACGCACGAATTTTTCACATTTTAATATCGTATGACTTATATAAGATCATAAGGATAAAACTGTAAATTATTAATAAAACCCCTCCCCTCCCCTTCTGAACCAAACACATTTTTAATTAAAATCCCTCCCCTCCCCTCCTCTCTTTTGAACCAAACACTTATTTGATTAAAAAATTCCTTCACCTCCCCTCCCCTCCCCTCCCCTTCATTAAAATCCCTCCCCTCCCCTCCCCCTCATTTGAACCAAACAGACCCTTAGAGTCCATCGAAGTCAATGATACCTGGTCACTTGTCGAATTGCCGCAAGGCAAGAAGGCAATTGATGTGAGGTGGGTTTACAAGGTGAAGGTAAATCCTAAAGGAGAAGTAACTCGACACAAAGCGATACTTGTGGCGAAAGGATTTCTTCAGAAGGAAGGAATCGACTTCGATGAAGTATTCACACCTGTTGCTAGAATCGAAACAATCAGGTTGGTTGTTGGTCTAGCAAATATGAACAACTGGCACACATGTCAGATGGACGTGAAGTGGGCCATGATGAATGTAGACAGTTTAGACACAATGAATTAGGTGGTGTGTTAAATATAATTCATTGTGTAAACAGATTTAATTTGATATCATATGATTAGATTTGATATCATATGATTAATTTGATATGATATGATTAGATATCATATGATTAGATTTGATATCATATGATTAGATTTGATTTAGAATATTTTGGGCCTTTTATGTTTTGCGCTAGTGTAAACCTAAAACTATAAATAGGGTGCCTTACTTTGTATTCTACATCACAACAGAACAGATTTCACAGTTGCAGTTAGCAAGTGAAAATTCAATAAGAAATCCCACAGTTGTGGGTAACACATTCTCTCCGAATACTTCTTCTCTCATTCTTCTCTTTCTTGTTTGTTATTCTTCTTCTCTTTTGTTGTTCTTGATAATTATTTGTTATTACCATCATTATCACATTGTGGGTTTGTTCATCAATCTTGAGATCAAGATTGAAGGGAATTCTTCATAGGGTGTGAGGTGAATTTCCAACAGTAAATGCAATCTCCAGAATATGTTTTTTTTTCTTTTCATCAACAAACATTTTAAGCCACATTTACAACAGCTCGCATGAAAGTACCTAGAGTTCCTTAAAAACTCTCTTTGAGGTTTAAATCCTTCCACAATTTTTTTGAATACCTTTATGAAACTCAAAATCTGACCTTGAATCACCATCAACTGCCAAAATGTCTAAAAAATTCAAATCTACCATTGATTTGTCGATTTTCAAATCTAACCAACCAAAAGCTTCTTTGTTCTAAACTTTAAGTTTTCTTTTGAATCTTTTCTTTAATAACAAATCCTTTTTTTCTTATTTTAAAGAATATTTTAAATCCAGTCACAAAATCCTAAAAATCGATATGATCAATCTAATAGTTGTTAAATTTGAAAAAGATTTATTATATTATTTATATGTTAGAATAATTATAGAAGGTTTAGCCAATCGTTTGAATTTATTCAATTTTATCAATTTCAAAGTCAATTAGTTTTCTATTTTTTTATAGCTCCATCATGCTTCACAATCCACCTCATGAAATACAAAAGTTTATCTAAATTTTCTATCAAAATAGACTACAAGAATAATCCTCTCACTTGTGTATTTTTCGGCATATCCCTCCATTAAATTCCTCTATAACAGAATGGGACAATCCAATTAGAGGTATCATTCAATCATTCCATACCATTTTTTAGTGGGTTGACTTGTTAAATTTATTGTTAAAAAATTATCAATTAAAAATTTCACAACAATAGATGCAAAAAACTAAAGACAGTTAAAAAAATTAAAATATGTAACTAATAAGACCAGCAAAAATAGAAGTTATCATTCAATCCTTCTTTTTTAAGCGATTAATAAGTTAAATTTAAAATTAATATATATCATTTTTTTTCTCTTTTGAATCCCTTAACTCAAGGCTACCCATCCCACCATTCAATCATCCTTAACTTATAATCTAAAAGTTAATCAAAATAATTAATTAATGACTTCACCAAAGTAATTAAATTAAATAAGTTTCCCCCTATTATGTAGGTTAAATATACAATAAATATATATATATATATATATATATATATATATATATATATATATATATATATATATATATATATATATATAATATATATATATATATATATATATATATATATATATATATATATATATATATATATATATATATATATATATATATATATATATATATATATATATATATATATATATATATATATATATATATTTAAACATACACATCCGAAAAGACTAACTCATTTTATCATCTTAGTCTATAATACCTAGTGCAACAAACTTTTTCAATTCTATCAATTCTAAAACTAATCCTTTTTATTATTTTTTGCTCTAGGTTTCTCAATAAATTTCTCATAAATTAAATGTTACTCCTTCCGGTGTCAAATATAGCAACAAAAAGATAATTCAATAGTTTTATATAAACAAAATCATTTATATTTATTATTTTTTAATATATTATTTTTATTATTATTATTATTATTATTATTATTATTATTATTATTATTATTATTATTATTATTATTATTATTATTTTACATTTTTATGTTTGTAACTATTAAAAAATAGAGATAAAATTAAAAAATATAAGATTTAGATGCATTGTAAATTCTATTATATAAGAGACTAGATGAAGTACTTGTTGGGTTTGGGCTCCTTTCTTATGTGGAAAAATGCTTAAATATGATTAGTCAATTTGTTTAACTTATTTAAGTGAAAACTATCAATTTAGGGTTAAAAGAGATAGAGAGAAAATAAGGATTCAAAAGATAGAAAAGATGAGAGAAACTCGTTCCTGTTTTTCTACAATCAGTCTCACTAAATTGACAATCCTCAATTCATTAACCGTCAGATCAAGCTCAAATTTGGAGGACAGGTTCGTAACACATGTATCCAACTTTTGACTGTTCAGAACTTCAAAATAACATGTATCCAACT
The DNA here is from genome assembly GCA_963859935.3 of Lathyrus sativus. Classification (NCBI taxonomy): domain Eukaryota; kingdom Viridiplantae; phylum Streptophyta; class Magnoliopsida; order Fabales; family Fabaceae; genus Lathyrus; species Lathyrus sativus. The sequence continues at coordinate 604,314,487 of OZ012741.1, read as the reverse complement.
TTTGACTGTTCAGAACTTCAAAATAACGTCTGAGGGGAGAGTTATCTGCTTCGCACTGAAGATGCAGATTTGAGAAATTTTTTCAGCTTTTTTATTCTTATTTGTAAGCTAGTTTACTTTGTGATTTGTCGTTGTTAGCACTAGTTCGTGAATCAGTTTAAGACTCTCTTGTACTCTTAATTGATTATAGTGGAGTTATTTGTTTAGTTTGGACGACTCGTGGTTTTTACTCTCATATTGAGGAGTTTTCCACGTTAAAAATATTGGTGTTCGTTTGTGCCTTTATTTGTTCGATTCACTGTCTTATATTTGTTCTTGATCCTAAAAGTTCTTACAAGTTTGGGGAATTTTATATCCACTGCGTATTGATTTGTTATTGTATTTTAATTTCCTATTAGAGTGACATCAGAGCTCTTGGTTAAGAGCTATTTTACTTGTTTGAATGATAGAGTCAAATACAAAGATGAAGATGATATCGTTGAATGATTCTAATTACCATTTATGGAAGAGAAAGATGAAAGGCTTACTATTTGTGAAGAAATTGCATTTATCGGTTTTTAGTTCCGCAAAGTCGGATTCTGTGTCTGATGAAGAATGGGAGTTTAAACATCAACAAGTATGTGGTTTTATTCGACAATATGTAAAAGATAATGTTTATAATCATATTGTTAATGAGACACATGCAAAAACTTTGTGGGAGAAGATAAAGTCCTTGTATGCCTCTAAATTAGAGAATAATAATTGTTCTTGTTGAATATTTTCATAAGTTTTAAGTATAAGGGGGGACTTCTATTTCAGATCACTTGAGTCAATTTCAAGGGCTTCTTGATCAAATGTCAGGAATGAGTATCAAATTTGATGATGAACTTTTGAGACTATTTCTATTGCTATCTTTACTAGAGACTTCAGAGACGTTTCAAGTTTCTATCACAAGTTCAGCTCCTAGAGGTGTTGTTTCTTTGGAAATGGCTAAGGGTGGTATTCTTAACGAGGAGATGAGAAGGAAGACACAAGGTTCTTCATCTCAATCTGAGATACTTGTCACTCAAAATATGGTAGAAGTCATAAAAAGGAATCAAATAGTGGCAGAGAGGATAACAAAAGCAAGTGCAAGCCGTGATACAAGAACCTGGAGTGTCATTATTGTCACATAATAGGACACATACAAAAGTATTGCTATCAGTAGAAAAGAGACAACAAATGCAAGAAGGGTAAGTCTAAACAAACAAACCATGAATATCATAATGATGCTCGTGTTACTACTGCAATTAGTGATGATCTTTTTATTCTCCATGACCACGAGTCTGTTAATCTTGTATCAAACAAGAGCATGTGGATAGTTGATAGTGGATAGTTGATAGTTTGGCCAAAAGGTTGTTCTTTCGGGATTAAAGAATGTAGATTTGGATAAGTGTTCTCATTGCATGGCTGGTAAACAGACTAGAGTATCTTTCAAGAGACATCCTCCCTCAAGGAAGTCAAAGTTGCTTCAATTAGTACATTTTGATGTTTGTGGTCCATTAAATGTAAAATCCTTTAGTGGTTCACTTTATTTTGTGACATTTATTGATGATTGCTCTAGGAAACTATGGATTAATGCCTTGAAAACAAAAGACCAAATGTTGGAAAAGTTCAAAGAATTCCATGCTTCGGTTGAGAGGCAAACATGCGAGAAGCTGAAATATGTTCGTTCAGACAATGATGAAGAGTATTGTAGACCATTTGATTCCTATTGCAAGCAACATGGTATTTCACATAAAAAGACTCCTCAATTGAGTGGTTTAGAATATAGGATAAATTGAACACTAATTGAGAGAGTAAGGTGTTCGCTCTCTAAAGCTAAGTTACCTATTCATTATTGGGGCGAGGTGCTTTACATGGAAATGCATGTTCTTAATCTCACTCATAATGTTGCTTTGAACAATGAAGTTTCAGACAAAATTTGGTTTGGAAAGAATGTCAAGTATGATCATTTGAGAGTCTTTGGTTGTAAGTCTTTTGTGCATATTCCAAAGGACGAAAGATCCAAGTTGGATGCAAAGTCAAAAGAATGTATCTTCATCGGCTTTGAGCAAGATGAGTTTGGTTACAGGCTGTATGATCATGTAGGAAAAATGCTTATTCGAAGCCGCGATGTGGTGTTTATGGAAGACTAAATTATTGAAGACATTGATAAGGTAGAGAAGGCTACACCCAAGAAAGATATCAGTTTGTCTAATGTTGATCCAATTTGGTTACCTAGTCATAATCTGGATTCTATTTATGGTGATGAACACAATGGTGAGCCATATGATTATGTAAATGATCAACAACTTGGAGATGAGGTAAATATTCCAACTAATATTGGTGAAGGGGAGAGCGATATGTCACAAGATGAGAATCTTGGTGAAACTCTAGAATCATCTCAAGTTTAACTTTGAAGGTCTAACAGACAAAGACAACCTTCTACAAGGTATAACTCTGATGAGTATATGACCTTGACTGATGAAGGTGAATCCAGGTGTTTTCAAGAGGCCATGGAATGTGATGAATATCAAAAGTGGATGGATGCAATGCATGATGAGATAAAATCATTGCATGATAATCACACTTATGATTTAGTGAAGCTACCTAAAGGCAAAATGGATTTGGAAAAAAGATGGATTTAAACATGAGAACAACTTTAAGTCTCCAAGATATAAAGCTAGATTAGGGGTGAAAGTTTTACTCAAAGAAATAGTGTTGAGTTTAATGATATTTTCTCACCTATTGTAAAGATGTCATCAATTAGAACCGTGTTGAGTTTGGATGCTACTCTTGATTTAAAGGTTGAACAAATAGATGTGAAAACGAATTTCCTTCATGGTGATTTGGAGAAAGAGATCTACATGAAAAACCCGATGATTTTCAAGTTAAAGGTAAAGAAGATCATGTGTATAGATTGAGAAAGAATTTATATGGGTTGAAGCAAGCTCTAAGGCAGTGGTATTAGAAGTTTAAGTCTGTTATGTGTGATCAAGAATACCAGAAGACTACTTTAAATCATTGTGTCTTTGTTAGAAAATTTTCTAACGATGACTTCATTATCCTGTTATTATATGTTGATGATATGCTTATTGTAGGGAAAATTATTTCTAACATTAATAGGTTAAAGAAGTAATTGGAAAAGTCATTTGTTATGAAAGACACGAGAGCATCTAAAAAAATTATTGGTATTAGAGTCATACGTGACACAAAAGAGAAGAAACTTTAGATGTCACAAGAACATTATATCGAAAGAGTACTGCAATGATTCAAAATGAAAAGTTCTAAAGCAGTAAGCACTCCTCTTGTTACTCGTTTCAAGTTGAATTCTAATCAAAGTCCTTCAAGTGAATATGAAGCATTTGATATGAAACGTGTTTCTTATGCGTCTTCTATGGGTAGTTTGATGTATGCAACAGTGTGTACAAGACTAGATATAACACACATTGTTGGTAAAGTCAGTAGATTTTTGTCAAATCCAGATAGAGAGCAATGAAATGTTGTAAAATAAATTTTAAGGTATCTTCACGGTACTACTTCTGCGAGACTTTTTTTTTGAGGAAATAAACCTAATCTCGTGGGGGTACTTTGCCTCTTATATGGCTGGAGATATTAATTCCAGAAAGTCCACTTTGGGCTACATGATTAACTTTGCAGGGGGAGCTGTGGCTTGGCAGTCCAGATTATAAAATTGTGTAGCAATGTTTACTACAGAGGTTGAGTTCATTGCAATACCGAAGCATGCAAAGAGTTGATTTTCTTCAAGATAAATGTGTGTTATTTATTGACACTTAAAGCGCTATTTATCTTGGTAAGAATCCGACTTTTTATAATAGGTCAAAACACATTGATGTGAGATATCATTAGATACATGATGTTTTGAATGCTAAGTTGTTAGAGTTAGCTAAGATTCTTACAGATGATAATGATTATGATATGATGACTAAAGTATTATCAAGAGGAAAATTTGAAGCTTGTTGTGATATCGTCGGTTTAGTGATTTCCCCACATAGTTGTGATGAAGAGATTTTTTGGGTTTGGACTCCCTTCCTATGTGGAGAAAGACCCAAGTATCATTAGCCTATTTGTCTCATTTATTTAAGTGGAGAGGATCGATTTATGGTTGAGAGTAGGGCTGGAAATGAGTCGAGTCGAGTCGAACTCACCTCAGCTCGGCTCGACTCGTTAAGAATTGTTCGAATTCGAGTTCGAGTTCGAGTTTGACACGAACTTTTTTTTAAGCTCAAACTCGACTCGTTATAAGTTCACGAACAGTTCGGTTCGACTCGTTAGGTTCATCTCATTAGGTTCATCTCACGTGGTTCACGAACTTAAAAACTATTTTTTTAAATATATATATTTTTTTAGTATATTTGACATTTTAAATAAATATATATTTTTTAAATAAAATATTAAAATAAAATAAAACTTATCATATTGAAATTTAACTTTATCTTCGAAATCTACTAATTCAAAACCTACACAACTTTAAAGAGATACATTTGAGAGTCTAATTCAAAAACTACTAAATTTAAGATTAAATTTGTCTAAGATTTAAAGTAAATATTTAAACCTAATCTTAAAGACAGTATAATTCTTTTCATATGTAATCGAGTTGACTCATGAACCTAACGAGTCGAACTATGTATAGTTCAAGTTCAGCTCATTTAGTTAACGAACTTAATTTTTCACTCATACTCAACTCATTTGGTTCATGAACCTAGTTCAACGATTTAATTGTCGAGTCGAATTCTGAACTATCTTCGAGTTGGTTTGGTTCATTGCCAGCCCTAGTTGAGAGAGATAGAGAGAAAATACAGATTCAAAAGAAAAAAAGAGAAGAGATACCCATTCTCGTTTTTCTGCAACCAGTTTCACTAAATCGACAATTCTCGATTAGTTAACCGTCAGATCGAGCTCAAATTTGAAGGGTAGGTTTGTAGCACATGTATCTAAGTTTTGACCATTTAAAATTTCAAAACAACATGTGAGGTGAGAGTTATTGCTTCGCATTAAAGTTGCAGATTTGAAAAAAATTTTCAGCTTTTTGATTCTTATTTGTAAGCTAGTTTGCTTTGTGATTTGCGCTTGTTAGCACTAGTCTGTGAATCACTTTAAGACTCTCTTGTACTCTTAATTGATTATTGTGGAGTTGGTTTTTTGGTGTGGATGACTCGTAATTTTTACTCTCATATTGAGGGGTTTTCCATGTTAAAAATATTTATGTTCTTTTGTGTCATTATTTGTTCGATTTGTTGTCTGAGAAATTTTATATCCACTATATATTGATTTGTTATTGTATCTTAATTTTCTATGAGTATTTTGATTCAATTATAACAATTTGAGATATTTTCATTTGAAAGATTATATTTGTATAAATAAAATATAAAAGACAAAAAGTTGCACATTATAATATTCTATCACCTAAGAGTTTAATATTATTCATATACTATTTTGGTTTTTAACATTTGGATTTTGCATTTGTATCTACACAAGACAACAAATACCTTAAAAAACATGTAATAAAAATAAAAACAATTTATTTTCAGTCATCATCACACTTCATGCTGATATCATCCAAGTACAAAATCCACGTGGCAAGAGAGTGTAGATTTTTGGTGTTGGGGGTGTTGGAATGTACCTACATATGGTTCATCATAATTATAAGCAATTATCATAAGTTTTCCACATTTAAATACAATAACTTTTTTGTTTTCTCTCTACCCATATGCTTTTGCCTTGCTTTGTAATCAACAAATTAGTAGGAGTACTACAGTGGGAACTGCACATACATTCCACATGGAAACAAACCAATCAAGTGATTTTTTTAACTGATTTTGTTGGGGCCAAAAAAGCCCCCACATTATTTATATAATTAATCAATTATTAAATCTTGCATAAGAAAAAATAAGTGCTCACTAGGATTGAAGTTGAACTACTTTGCTTATAACTTTTCCAACCATGGTTTCTCTTTTGGATTTACGAGGTCAGCAATTATAATTGTTGTTCCATTCAAGTAGACAACATTATTCTGTTTCTGATGACTAATCGAAAATATCTAAATGTTACTCCATTTGAGTCCAATATTCAGAGTGAGTTACAATAAATGTATAAAGAGTTACTATATTCAGTACAAGGTTTTACGGTGTTTTTCTTCTATACTAGTATGTCATTGTCTCTACCTTTGGGTTGAGTTGGTACCAACTATCAACTGACTCACTTCAACCAAATAAAGTCATCAACATTAGAAACAAACAATAAGCAACAATTTTTAAAAGACATTAAGTGCTAAGAGTTCATCTCTTAGTGAAAATTCTCTAAGATAAATATTCGAATTTTATCTTGAATACAATTTTTTTACTATTCACAATTGCATTGTATAATACTATGTTTTTCATTTCTGAATCTCATGAAATTATGTTGTAAGTCTTTACTATAAAGTAAGACTTTCTCATGTTTTGATTCAGGATCTTCTAAGAGTATCCACACTCATTATCCCTATTTTGATTCTTTAAATGGGGTTCACGTAATTTTTTATATTATATTCCACTTTAATATTTTCTAAACAACTAAAGTATATTTTTTAAATATACATACAATCCATCAAAAACTCTAAAATGGGTCCCACCAAATACCTTACATCTAATTAAGAAAGGTTCTCTTGCAGAACAACGTTGACAAATTAAATGACAATTAAAATTTTTAAATATTCATCAATTTCTCATAAAAAAGCTTTGGTTTTTGTGAAGGAACGATGACATGACATTGATATTTATGCTCTAAGTAATTTCAATGCTAGAAAATTCGTATCCAAGTGTTGGAGGTCTAGTTTCTCCAAGTTATATTCAAGCAGTACATTACTTGAAAATTTGTTCGAAAGTTTATTTCTAGATAGTGTCTATAGAAGCATCTCCGAACACACTTAAAATCACACTAAAATATATTATTTTGTTAAAAATTTTGTTCGGAGATGAATTTCAAGACACACCTAAATTTTTATAAAAATAATAGTTGTTAGATAATTTTTGATAAAATACATATAAAAAAATATATATTTAGAAATGCATCTCTGAATATTAAAAACAGCTGTGACGAGGAATATAAGAGTGGAAACAGTAACAAAAAAATATATGGCCCATTTCTGGGGTCTAGTGGACCAATAGTTAAGAGACATACTTCAACTTGTAAGGAAAATTGTGTTGACCATGCCCGGAGCACAAAACGTTCCCAACTTTGTGAAATTTATGGAAGTACTTGATCCCCATTTTCTTTTGTACTATGTACCATATTCATCAGATTATGAGTTTCCAATCCATATTCCACAAAGGTACTACTAGTGCGCACTACTAATTGTTTTTCTATTTGAAATCTTATCTATCTAGTAGAAGATCAAATATTTAGTACTAGTGAAATTTTTTGACATTTTTATTTTATAGTAGAGTGTTTATTCATTAATCAATAGTCAATACAATGTGACATTTCTATTTAAATTTAGAAATTAGTCAAATATGAGTTTGCCTTAATTTTTAATTAAATTATACACAATAAAGTTTGGATCCATCTAAATCCTCTCCTACTGTCTTTGCTGTCCTCATTACAATCGTTTATCCGTATTTTATCTCTTTTTCTAAAAATTGTATTTTTTTAATAATTTGTTTTTGATGAACTTTCAACCACTGAATAACGCAGAAGAAAATGTTGAACATAAAAATCAGAAGGTGATTCATTTTCATAAATCTTATATTAGAGTTGTTATAATGAGTGAGAAATTTTTTTTCCAATGACTAATAACACCCTCAAATTCAATATGGTTGTTATAATGAGTAGAGAAATAATTTCTCCAAAGACTAATAACACCATAAAAATCAATATGATCTCTTTTAGATGAATGTAAACTATTTTGGCATCTAATTCAAAATCCACATGTCCCATATTAAGGTTATGTATTGGTTGAAAGCCAAAAGTAAAGCAAGAGTGATGATTCATTCAACTTTAGCTAACACATATCATAAAAACACCAATTCTCAATATGGTATTAGTAGATGAAAATGAATCTTCCACATTACATTTTAATTATACATGTTAATGGCTTGCTCAAATTAGCACAAAATAGTTTGATTAGATTGAAGAGATGTTGTTTTGAATTCCTATGCGTCTTGCCAAGATTTGAATTGCTCACTTGCTCTAATTAGGCTTGTCACACAAAGTTGGTTATGAGCATATAATTGATAAGGTGTTGGGATAAGAGTAGATATCATTCAAAACAAAGATATTTAAATGATTTGTTTGTTTGTTGGAGAAATTTTCAAAATATTTAATTTATAATGTTTACATTAATTTTATGAATTATTTGTCCTATAAATGGCTATGTCATATAATGGTTAAAGTTTTTGATATTGACTTAAAGATAATATGTTTAACACTTGAATTGAACATTTTTGTTTGTTTTATTTATTAAATTGACAAAATAAATGATCAAAAGTTACAACTGATCAAATGATTTAAAAGATGTTTCCCTTCATCAAGTGACACCAATTTTTCTATAAATAGAAATATTATTCCAATTGAAAATATACACGAAAATTACATGTTTCAAGTGTCACGAATCATATCTAAGTCATTTTTCTATTTATCTAGTGCACGAGAATAAATGAAGAAACTTTATTCTGTAAAATATCGTTGATCAATATACTTAATGTGAATGTGCGGTTCATGTTAAGATTTTCAAAGTATTCTGAAAGGAATTCGCCGAATTACTCATTTGCGTCCAATTTGTCTAAATTGGTGGATACGAATCGAACCTAGCTTAGTGTAAACACCCGTTTTAAAATTTATTTTGTGCAACTTTAACTGTACCATTTTCATCTTCTTCTTTTCCATGTTTTGCAGCAGACTCCAACACATGCTCTAACAATCTTTAGGTTCGATTTTCGATTTTGATCCATATTTTATTTATAATTAATTAAAGTATACAACTTTAAAGAAGATGATAACAATTTTCAATGATGGTGAAAGAAATGAAAACTCATGCTTTCTTATTCATTACTATGGTGAAAGGTACATAATTATATTGAATAAATATGTCATCATATTTATATGATGTTTTAAATCCATGTAAAATATGTTGAAAATAATATTTATTTATGTTAAGTTTAACATGTGCCATAAATTTATGTATGTATGATTTATAAATTATTAATGTATGTGAATTTAGATGATTAAAAACTATTTGATTATGGTGTATACTTGAATGTAAAATACATGTTAAATAGTATTCTTTGATGTAAGTAATTTATTTTTATTAATAATGCATTATTTATGGATGAAATGATTTGGTAAAAAAATATATAAGAAATCATGATTTTGAATATATAATGCATGTATTGGTAACATAAAATGACGTAAATAAAATGTTGAAAATATCAAAAATATGTTTAAATTGTATATTTTAACTATGCAATAATTTATTATATTTAAAATGATTAATCTCATATTATATGTGTATCATGATATGAAAATATTATTTCTTATTCCTCTTGATATTAAAAGTAATTTGAGTATATTTTAGATTATTGTAAGTTGATAAATATTTATGGAGAAAAGTTATAGAAATATTAATGGTGTGAATTCATTGTTTGTTTTGTATTGTGATTTTTAATTGGATATACCATATAGCATTGTTAAATGTGAAACATAAATTTATTGTTGAAAATATATTTTTGACATTTTCAGTTGTGGTAACCGGTTACTGGATATGTGGTAACCGGTTACATGCTTTTTACACTAGAAACAGTGGCTAGAGGTGTGTGTGGTAACCGATTACCTCAAATACGGTAACCGGTTACACTTAGCAGTTTTTGTCTAATTAGCTTATTTTTTAGGCTGTTTTATTTTTCCAATTTTGGACATGATGTATAAATAACCTTCAGTGCTCCCATTTGGGGTTAATGTCAATTTTAATTCTCACTCTCAATTACTCTCTCTCTACTTTTCTCTCTTAATTTCTCACTTCATCTTTTCCAAATTAATTCAATTCTCTATTAATTCACCAATGAAGTTTTGTATGTTATAACATTTGGCATCACGAGCACTGGTTCTGTTCCATTAATCCGCTGCAACAATGAATACCATTTCCAATGATAGAATCCCCACCAACCTTCCGATTCTTGATTTGAAGAATTATGACAAGCGGTCCAATCAAATAAACGTTATTCTTGGGTATCAAGAAGTTCTTGAGGTGATCAACAATGGAGCCAAACCACTTGAGGCAGAAGCTACAGATGCTCAGAAGGCCACATTCAAGAAAGAAAAGAAGAAAAATTACAAGGAACTCTTCTTGATTCCTTATTGTGTCGATGGTGACAACTTTGAAAAGGTTGGCGATTAGGAGTCGGCGAAGTAAGCTTGGGAGATCTTAGGAAAAGCTTATGCAGGGGCTGTTAAAGCAAAGGTGGTGAAGCTACAAACTCATAAGAGACAATTCAAGTTAACGCAAATGAAAGAGAAGGAAATGATAAACAATTACTTTACGCGTATTACATGTTTGGTGAATCAAATTAAGGCGTGTGGAGAAACTGTTTTGGAGCAGAATGTTGTGTTGAAAATCTTGCATTCTTTAACGTCAAGATTTGACAATATTGTAGTGACTATCGAAGAGTCTAAGGACCTTACAAGGTTGAGCAAAGATGAACTTTAAAGCTTTCTTGAGGCTCATGAGCAAAGGATGGACTAAATAAGAAATGATAAAGCTAAAGTGGAGATTTCTTTACAAGCACGACTCAACGAGTAAAGTAAAAGATCGAAATGAAAATTGGCTTCGAGAGGGAAGCAAAATTTTCAGAATTCGGGTGGGAGAGATCCACAAAATTTGAAGGTTTCGATGGGAGAAAGAGGTGAAAACAACTCCAAAGATAGTGGTCAAGGCAACAACTTCAAGAAGATTGATAAGAGTAAGGTAAAGTGTTACAATTGTCATAGACTTGGTTATTTTGCAAGAGATTGTAACGCGAAACCAAGGGAAAATTAAGGCGATGTAGCTAAATTTGTGAGGCAGGAGGTGGACGATGAAAACACGCTTTTGGTTATGATCACAGAGGAAAACTATGAAACTAAAGAGCTGTTGGGCAACAGTAGTAGCAGTTGCAAGTTGCAGGACAACAGCTGCATCAGTTCGAAAAATACTGCAGAAATACGTCCGATGCAAGATGTTATGGTAACGGTTTGAGAGGAAGTCCAAGAAAGTGATGAGTGGTACATGGATTCTAGTTGTTTAACGCATATAACGAGTAGAAAGGATTGTTTGTCAAAATCAATCAAGCCTCGAAGAATAAGGTGAAATTTGCGGATGACACCACTTTAGCGGCCGATAGGGTCGGTGATGTTTTGATCATGAGAAGGGATGGTGGTCATTCCTTGATCAAATATGTGCTTTTAATTCCATGAATTACGTGTAATTTCTTAAGCATTGGCCAATTGCTTGAGAAGAATTACATGATTCGCATGGAAAATAAGATTTTGCACGTTTTGGACCGAAACAAGGTTTTAGTCGTTAAAGCTCATATGGCTTCCAATAGAACTTTCAAGATAGAGATGAAAGTGACTAAGCATAGGTGTTTAGCTAAAACAGAAAGTCGAAGAGAGTGGTTATGACACTACCATCTTCGACATCTCAATTTTCGCGATCTCAAAGCGTTGCAACAAAATGGTATGGTTACCAAGCTGCCACATATTAATATTCCAGTTGAGTTGTGTGAAGAATATGTCAAATTAAAACAACACAAGGGGAGTTTTAGTAAAGATATGGGTCATGGGACCAAGGCTCACCTTGAGGTGGTGTATTCCGATGTATGCAGGCCGATGCAAGTTGACACGTTGGATGGCAATAAGCATTTTGTCACATTTATCGATGATTTTAGTAGAAAGTTATGGACATAAATTATCAAGAGGAAGGATGAGGTGTTTGATGTGTTCAATAGGTTTAAGTCCATGATGGAGAGATAATGCGGTCATAAACTCAAAGTTCTCAAAACGGACGGTGGAGGTGAATACGTCTCAAATGACTTTCCTAAGTTTTGTGACCAAGATGCGATGGTGCATGAGGTTGTACCACCCTATACACCACAACAAAATGGTGTTTTCAAGAGAAAAAAATTGATAAATTATGAACATGGTTCGTAGCATGTTAAGTAGAAAGAACTTGCCGAAAGCGTTATGGGGAGAAGCGGTCTCTATAACCACCTATTTGTTGAATAGGTGCCCTACTAAGAAGCTTTAGAAGTTAACACTGGAAGAGGTATGGTCTGGATTCAAAGCGAATCTAATCCATTTGAGAGTTTTCGGTTCGGTGGCGTATCGACATGTGCCAGGTTAACTTAGAAAGAAGTTGGGCGACAAGGGTGAGAAGATGATATTGGTAGGATATCCCTCTACTGGGGGATAAAAGCTGTTTAATGTGCAAAATCACAGGCTCAAGTGTAACCGGTTACACTCAGCCTGTTCATTCTGGTGTAACCGATTACCAGCATGAAAAACAGAGTTCTAGTTCTGCAGGTCCAGGTGTAACTGGTTACACCCAACGAGTTCATTTTGGTGTAACTATTTAGCAACAAAACAGACAACCCAGATTCATTATTTTTGATCCTGAAAGTTCCGAAACAGCCGTGCAACCACCGATTGAAGTCTGAAATGAAGAGAATGTTAGATGATCAATAAGGTAAAGAGTGTTACCTTAAAGACTCCAATAATGTGAAAGATTCTGAGACAACGAAATAAATGATGATGGTGATTTCGTCTACTTTGCACTTATGGCCGAATCAGAACCGGTGAACACGTAAGAGGCTCTAAGTAATTCAAAATGGATTTGTGCAATGAAGAAGGATCTAGGATATATTGGAAAAATTGGTACTTGGGAGTTGGTTGATTTACTTCTTGGAAAGAAGCCGATTGGTGTTCGATGGGTCTATAAAGTGAAGGCAAGTCTCAAAGGCAAGGTGATCAAGCATAAGGCTTGATTGGTAGCAAAGGGATTCTTGCAATGTGAAGGTATATATTTTGAGGAGGTGTTTGCACCTGTGGCTAGGCTAGAAACCATCTGATTAGTTGTTGGCATTGCGAATAACAACGATTGGGCAATATATAAAATGGACGTCAAATCTGCGTTTTTGAACGGTCCACTTGATGAAGAGGTTTATGTTGAGCATCCCCCCAGATTTTTAGTATAGAATCAAGAGATGAAATTATACAAATTAAATAAAGCATTATATAGTTTGAAACAAGCTCCAAGAGATTGGAACAAACATATTTATGCCTTTTTAATTGATATTGGTTTCAAGCAGTGCGTGTTCGAACACAAAGTGTATGTGAAGATGGATGCAAATGATGGTGTGATCATTCTTTGCTTGTATGTTGATTATCTATTGATTACCGAAAGCTGTGAGAAGGGTATCTCTAATTTTTAGAGTGAACTTATGTATATATTGAGATGACAAACATTGGTATTATGACATATTATCTTGGCATAGAGTTCCACAAGTCAAAAACGGGACTGCTCATGCATCAAAAGAGATATGCTCTTGAGATCTTGAAGAGGCGTGAAATGGAGCATTGTAATACATCCATTAAACCATGTGAAGCAAGATTGCATGTCCAAGATTAAGGATGAGCAAGATGTGGATCCAACACAATATAGGAGATTGATTGGATCACTGCGGTATTTGTGCAATACGCGACCAGACTTGGTATTTAGTGTCAATATTTCTAGTTGATTCATGGAGAGATCGAAGGTGTCTGACTTGGCAGCGGTCAGGAGGATCCTTAGGTATGTTAAATGAACTATTGGTTGCGGAATTCTCTTTCCCGCATCGGATATGGGCCGAAAATGCAATTTACTTGGTTTCACCGATTCCAATTGATGTGGTGATAAGGATGATAGAAAGTCAGCGACTGGATATATCTTTATGTTTAGTAGGACACCAATCTCTTGGTGTTCGAAGAAGGAACTGGTGGTAGCACTCTCGTCTTATGAGGCCAAGTATATTGTGGTATCGTTATGTGCGGGTCAAGCTATGTGACTCATGAATCTATTGGAGGAGTTAGGTAGCAATGAGGGTGAGACTACTACACTTTTTGTTGACAATGTTTATGCAATAAATCTTGCAAAGAATCTGATTGCACACGGAAGAAGTAAGCATATAGAGATACAATTTCATTATTTGAGGGAACTAGTGAGTGAAGGCAAGCTAAGATTGGGATATTATCGAAACGAAGACCAAGTTGCAGATTTATTGACTAAGGGAGTAACAAATGAGGTGTTCAAGAGGTTGAAGATGAGCTAGAACATGTTGGACTTGGGACAACTGAAATGAGGTGGTGTGTTGAAAACAAATTTTTGACATTTTCAGTTGTGGTAACGGATTACCGGATATGTGGTAATCGATTACATGCTTTTTACACTATAAATAGTGGCTAGAGGTGTGCGTGGTAACCGATTACATTGAGCATTTTTTGTGTAATTAGCTTTTTTTAAAGTTGCTTTTTTCCTTTCTATTTTAGACATGTCGTATAAATAGCCTTCAGTGCTCCCATTTGGGGTTGATGCCAATTTTAATTCTCTCTCTCTCTCTCTCACACACACACACACACACACACACTCTCTCTCTCTCTCTCTCTCTCTCTCTCTCTCTACTTTTCTCTTTTAATTTCTCACTTCATCTTCTCCAAATTAACTCAATTCTCCATTGATTCACCATTGAAGTTTTGTATGTTCTAACATTTGTCACATAAAATTTATTATGCAGATATTAGTCATGCAAGAAAATTATTTATTTAAAAAGAATAGAAATAAGTTCAGCGGTGTTGTATTTATATGAAGTTTATGAATTACATGTTTGAACCTACTTCATGAAATACAAGTTAGTCATAACAAATTTGTATGATCACGGTTGTTGATTGCTATAAATATTTAATGCATTAAATATATTTTTGATATATTTAAGCGGTTGTAAGACTTCAAATTAAAAAGATTAGTAAATGAAGAATGACATAAAATTTGCGTATATGACAAAATGTCATGGTGATAGTTTATCAAAACTACCAACAATATAGGTCTATTTTGTATATGATAATTGTACTAAAATAACAAAAATGTCATGTGTTGATGATAGTTGATAAATACTATCAAGAGTACATAAAATAATCATAGACATGACTATTTGAAATAGTAAATATTCAAAGTTTATTAAAGTTTGGAAAATTTTGCGATTCTTTGACGAAAGAATTGACAAAGATATGATGTCTTTGGATATAACTGAAGTTAGTGAAGACATCATTAGGGATGTGGAACAAACCCATATCTAATTAATCATCGATAGTGGAAACTCAACTCACACTTGATTGACATTAAGTCTCGAGTTCAATGGTGAAAGCACACTATTAGAGCGATTGAAGTATTTGATGATAGATACATTCCAAGAGGTAAAAGTACTTGGACCATAAGAATAAATGTGGTAGGATAAGGTTTTCCTCTTAATAGACATATAACACATGTTTATTGTAATGCATAATTATGAGTGCATTTCTAATATAGTCTACCTATATGAGAATGAAGTGGTGCCACTTCGTATAATTCAAGTGCTTAATTCTTAAATTCTCATGGAAAGGATATGAGACACAATGCTTTATTAAATGTGTCGTATTGATAATTTGATCAATGACACATAGATTTCATGTGTGCGTTATGCATATTTATTCTAATGAATAATTGGTTTAAAACCTGTCGACCAATCTATTCGGGGATGAACAGAATTTTCTGAATAATGAATTTAGATATATTTTAAAAATGGTGGGGGATTGTTAGAGAAATTTCAAGATATTTAATTCATAATGGTTAAATACATTTTATGAATCATTTGAATCATAAATGGTTATGTGGTATAGTGGTTAAGGTCTTTGGTAAAGGCAGCAAGGTCAACACTTGAATTGAACATTTTTATTTTATTTTATTTGATAAATTGACAAAACAAGTTATAAAAAGTTACATCTATCCAGAGTCAAACACATGACTTGCTGGTAACATTGTAACGTTTGAGTTATAATCTTAACTATACATGAAAATTACATGTTTTAAGTGTCAAGATCATATCTAACTCATTCTTTTATTTTTCTCGTGCACGAGAATAAATGAAGAAACTTTATTTTGTAAAATATTGTTGATCGATATACTTAATGTGAATGTGCGATTCATGGTAAGGGTTCCAAACTATCCTGAAGAGGATTATCCAACTTACTCATTTGCATTCAATTTGCCTAAATTAATGGGGACGAATTGAACCTAAAGCCTAGTGTTAACACACATTTTAAAATTTATTTTGTTCGATTTTTATTGTACCGTTTTCATCTTCTTTTTGTCTATGTTTTATGGCAGACCCCAACACAAGCTCTAGCACCATCTACTTCTTTCTTTTAAGATTAATTTTGCCCTATAAATATAGGATTATATCCTACTTTTGAAGTAAAGAAGTCAGTATGTGAAAAATAGCACACTTTGAATAAGAATGAGATAAGGTTGTTCGGATTTGTGAGTATACACCATCTCTATTTACCAATTAGAGTAATATTGAAAGTAATAAGGTTTTAAAAACTCATACCTCCATGAATATTAGGCATTAAGAATTTGTCCCATGACATCCAAAGTAGTCCTTTTGTTTGAGATCCTAACATACTTCTCTAGAAAGAAGAGAAACATTTTCTATTCCACGAGTTAATTTGTTTCCATACTATTTTCTTGATCAAATTACATATTTTCTACTTTCTACCGTTAATTTGTTTCCATACTATTTTCTTGATCAAATTACATATTTTCTACTTTATATTTTCTACTTTCTACCATACTATTTTCTTGATCAAATTACATATTTTCTACTTTATATTTTCTACTTTCTACCGCTAATTATAGATTATAGTCCCAAGTACTTTCTTGTTCCAAGAATCGTACGGACACTAATAATGCTACATGTTTTACTAATATCAAGCTTGAGAGAAATATCACCAACTTTCCTTCTAATTATTTTTTTGAATAGTTTAGAGTTTGTGTCAAGAGGTACTGACACTAATTAAATATTATTTCTATCAAAAATTGAATTTGATATTTTTCGAACCTTTGTTTTTTAGTAGAAACTCGTTTATCACTAGAATCCAAGTGCTTCGTTTACTGATATCTATAATTAATCCACTCTATGAAGGCCATGAAATTATCAATGACAAAAAAGTTGACTAATTTATAGTTATGCATTTTGTTAAAACAAATTCTAACCTATTAGCAAGAAACATTGAAACTAATTATATATCACATTACAAGTCTCATAGTATAGTATGTTAATCATCACCTTTAGAAATAAGAATAATATTAGTAACTATTTAGTTAAATAAAAATCCATCAATAATGTTAAATATTTTGAAATCATTATCCAATAAAAGTTTATAATATTCCATTATATTATATTAGAGATAAAATTTAAAAGAGTTTATAAAGAGTAACATTCATAGTCTTTCAAGTCTATTTTATATGAATAATGTATGTTAACCTATAATTCTAATATGATATCAAATCTTATTAATCGAGACTTGAGTCATTCATTGTTTATATTCACACACTAAGTATAAGTGCAAACGCGAAGAGGTTTTTTTAAAAATTCTTAAGTCTCACGTTGATTACAGATATATTCAATTTTTTTTATATAGAATGACACATTTCACCTTATTAGTTAGTTTTGTGAAAATGAATTAAACTAAATTATAATTATAATATAGGATTAAATATATTTGTAGTCTTCATAAATATTTCAAATTTCGTTTTAGGTCTTTTAAAATATTTTTTTTAAAGAATAGTCCTTTTAAAATTTTTCATCCGTCCTTAATACTAAAATTGTCGCTAAAATTATCGCTAATTCAATCATTAAGTTAAAAACCGTCGCTAAATTTTTTATTAATTATATCGCTGAGTTGTAAAAACCGTCGCTAAGTTGCAGAAGAGATCAAAACCCGTAGATTAAAAATTTTAGAAAAACTATTTTTTAAAAGAAATATTTTAAGAGACTAAAAATGAATGTAAAATATTTACGAGAACTATAAATTAAATCTTATAATATATATAAACATTATTATATATTATAACGAATTTTAAAAAACTAATTATCAAGCCACCTGTCCACCTTAAAAAGATGAATATTACCCACTAAACTATTTGACATTTTTCTTTATCAAATACTCAAATTTTATCAATTTATAGTAATATTGCATGTTCTATTTTTTTTGCTTGAATCTATTATCTCTTATCACTATATTCAATAATATTTAATAATTTAAAATAAATGCCTCTCTCTCTCTCTCTCTCTCTCTCTCTCTATATATATATATATATATATATATATATATATATATATATATATATATATATATATATATATATATATATATATATATATATATAATGTTTAATAAAAATATTTCATGCTATCGTAAAAGATATGTTTTATCCTAAATCTCACACACCTCAATTGTTATAACAATTCAATTATTAGTGTTCTCAATTATACAACGAGCCATAAAAAAACTAATGAAAACAATACACAAAAATGAGATATCCTAAGTGATAGATTAGAAACTAGAAATGAAAGGTGAGGTGATGAATTGATGTCTTGTTGTTGTAAAATAGTACTTCCGATGCAATGGAGTTGATGAGATTTATAAAGTTAATACTACAACGCTTAAATCAATGAGAAAATTGATACATAATGTGTGAGTGATAATAAATTTAAATATCCGAAATGATGTATTTTATCCTTATATACTGTTAAAACTAAAGTTTACATGTTCGATGCAAAAATAAAGTTGGTAAATTATACAATAATGAAAAAGCGATTATATCTTATTCGAATCCCTTAATTTTTTTTTCTATCGATGATTATGAATTATTTGAATCGAATTAATTTTACAATTTTACGACAAATTAATAATACCATTGTACCCAATACTTTGGCGTACAACTCACTAATTAATACTACAATTCCCTAATTCCTTAGGCGAATTCAATGTAAAGCTAGGTGATCTATGTGCGTTAGTTCTCTAGCCACAACTTATAATTATCTATTCCTAGTTAATGACTAAGTTAAACAATTGCTCTATTTCCGATTGCTAGACTTACGGCCAATAATCTCTACTCATCTAATTTTACTTTGTACACTCATCAACACCCAAATAACATTAAGAACAAAACCAATTGAATAGAAATTATATAATCAAAACATTCAAATAACATCAAACAATCATATGATCTAACAAAGTAAAATCAAGTTCATCTTCTAAGACCAAATCAAGAGAAATCTAACTACTTATAAGGATACAAATCATTACTATGAGTTTAGATGAATAGTACATGATAATCAAGGAAGAATGATGCCTTTAATGGCTTCAAAACTCTAAAAGTCCTTGAAGTAGAAATCTTGGCCGTCATTTTCTCTTCTCAAATTTTAAACCCTTGTAAAGTATACTTTTCTCCTTTTAAACAACTAAAATCGTGTCTATAGAGTAACCTATCGTGCACACGATTCTTTATATCATGCACAGGATGTCGAGCCAGCTAACCATCGTGCACACTTTGTTTCATATCGAGCACACAATACCTTTTTCAACTTTCATCGTGTACAATATGCCACACAATTTCCACATAATTTTTCCAGTAGCTTTCTTGCTTTTTGCTTGCAAATTTTGTATTTTTTTCATATATGTTCCTTTATTCTTCACTTGATCGAATATTTGATATATCTTATACAATTTCCTCTTGATTAACTCAAAAACACTTCAAAGTAATAACAAATGTTTATAAAAATTATGTAAGGACAGAGTGTTATCACTTCTCGACCTCTTTCTACATCTTCATCTAAGAGCTCTTGTTCGTAATTGATATAAGGTTATGCCCTATTAAGAAAATCACTCTAGGTTCCATCGAGCTCATTCTTTTCCCAAAACATGTAACTCTTTCTCCACCCCTTATTGAACATTCATCCTTTTAGTCCTTCATCTGTGCCCCCACTACTACTACTACCACTTTTGTGAAATGATCAATGTATTCACGAAGGACTTCTTTCTTTTTCTGAGTAACCCTACTAAGTATTACCAAGG
Source organism: Lathyrus sativus (assembly GCA_963859935.3). Lineage (NCBI taxonomy): Eukaryota > Viridiplantae > Streptophyta > Magnoliopsida > Fabales > Fabaceae > Lathyrus > Lathyrus sativus. The sequence goes on along the minus strand of OZ012741.1, from coordinate 604,294,309 downwards.
TTGTAGGTTGTCAATTCTGGGTGGTAAACTAAGAAGTAAAGGCAGCACACGAGTCCTTCCGTGAAACTATAGTTCCATTTGAAAGGGTTTCTAACCATGTCACCTCGCTCCATTCAGGGTTAGTGTGAAGAGCTTGTACTTCAACACCCTTTGGTTGTGGTAGTAAAACATCATATTATCTACATGCTCAAAATGTTTGCTTGGATCTTCGATTCCTTTGTAACTTTGCAGTTTTGAAAGCTTCTCTGGAGACCTCGGGATTCAATTGTCGAGGATGTTGACAGACAACTAGTTCTTCTTTTTCTATGGAGTTAGAGCTTCCATGTCATGTCTTTCCCATATTTGGGAATGATGGGCCAGTGAATGATGAGGATGATGAACCTCAAAAGAAGAATGACTACCTCTCATTCCTCCATAATCGAGTGAGGAAGTCTTATGTCCTTGCTGCCGATTGTAAGCTGGTGACCCGGTGACTTCTCTCAATGGCCCAACTATGCCTATTTGGAACTGACTTTAGTGTGGCAGGCTCATACAATTTTGTCCCTCAGTAGAGCATATTAAAAGTTCTATTTAATTATGAGTATTCTATCGATTTAAAATTGCGAGTTTAGGTTGTGTACTAGGTTGTAGACGCTGCTTAGAAAGTCGGTGGCTCCATGTACTCCAAGATTTTCTTGCAACAACTTAAAGCTTGAGAGAATTTCCAGTTTAGGTATGATAGTTAGTGAAGAAGGTTAATGTGATGGTTTGCCTTTGTGAGGCTAATGTGTGGATAAGAATAACGGGAGAGCTTGGAACGCTCCTTGACCACCTTTTGGAGGAGCGAAATCTGGTTGCATAGGGTTAGATGGAGACGTCAACCAAAGAGGATCGTCTTCCACTAAAGGAGGAGAATGAGAGGGGAGAGGCCGAATTTTGGTAGTTTCAGTGGTTGTAGGAGCAACTTGTTGTTGAATGACAGTTCCAGGTACCTTGGATGTTACCATGCTTGATGGATTTAATAATAGACCTATTTGAGAAAGGGGTTGAAACTTCAAGAAACAAGATTGATGATTTGGATCTTTGGTGGAGAAATAGTGAGTTTTTTCATGGAAATTAGCAGGAACTTGAAGTCGATTCTCACTATTCGGTTAGGAACTAGAAATGAAAGATGAGGTGGTGAAGTTATATCTTACTGTTGTGGAGTAGTACTTACAATACGACATAACGGATGAACTTATATGGTTAACACTTCAACACTCAAGTCAACGAGAGAAATGAAAAATAATGTATGAATAAGAATAAATTTAAATGTCTGAAATAACACACTTTACTCTTATATATCAAGAGCAGTTAAAACCGCTCGTGTGTAATACTGCGTATGCAATTGTCAAATTAAAGTAAGGAATGGTTAATACATAGAAAGATGAAATTATGTGTTTATGAATAGAACGAAAATCTACATATTTTGAAACTTATATTACATAATGTCTATAGACTAAAAAACGCTCTAGATTTTCTTAATCGGGACTTCTCAACTTTTAAAATACAAAAAACACAACATGAATTTCAACCAAAAACCATCATATATGGATCACTTGTTCCATTTTATCTTCGAGAATAATCTTGGGTCGTGATTGGAACACGTTTCTTCATAGGAAACATCTTTAATTAATTTTAGGTACAAAAACATCTATAATATTAAAACTTTAAATCTATCCCATCCCATATATTATAAACCTGCCTACACATCAAAATGAATGGATAATGGTTGCTAGTGCAAGGCAATCAAGAGTTACATTACATCAGATTCATTCATAATGTAGAATTTTGGTATATTTCCACTTCATTGCCAAATTCTCAAGTAATATTTTTAGTCACTTTTAAGCTGATCGAGACATTAAAAAAATCTCCATTATACTAAATATGTATCTTTTACCTTTATATATAACATAATATATTTGTTAAAGTTGATTTAGTTAAGAGTGGAGATGTGTACTAAAAGAGCATAAATATAATATGCTCCTAATTGATTAAGCATGGAAGTTTACCTGACTTAGATGATGATGTTACAGTAATTGAGTGGTGGGTCTGAGTTAGCCATGTTTATGTTAGGTCTAAGGTTTTCTTATTCCTTTGTCCTTTTCTTATTATTGGTGGTTTGAGAAATTTTCAATTAATCAAAATATTTATAACACCAATAATTTACTGTGATCCTTGCTGTTTATTCCCCCTTTGTTGGACACATTCAGTAGAAATGTATTTGAAATTTGAAAGGCTTAAAAGTAGTTATTAAAAATAATACACGTGTCCATACATACAATATTCTTGCTACAATAAAAATTACAACACTCTTGAAATTTGTTCATATATATTTTAAGGACTATTTACAACTTTTTTTAAGTGCATTAATTATTTTATCAATGTATTTGTTGTGAAAAATTAGTAGAAATATTCAAACATATTTGGTTTGTGAAGACAAAGAATAATAACATCAAAAGTAAATGACTTAAATTCAACATATTTTTATTGATTTAAAGCACAATTCATTAATTTTTATAATAAAAATATTATAAAAATATTATAATATCTTTTATATTAATTTAAAATATTATAATAATATTATAGTATTTCTTATATTAATTTGAAAGAGCATCTCTGTGTATTTTAGAGTTTTAATTTAATATAAAAAACATTTATAATGGAAATTAATTCGTAAATTAAAATGACCAAATTTTATGCTGGATTTAGACACGCCGCCTTTTGAATGGCTCCGACATCTTTTATCAATATTTTTGTTGCTTTTTAGCTTTCTGATTTATGACAATATCAAAATATATCTTCTTTTTCTTTATGACTCAAAATTTTTAAAGCATGATTCTAACAATATTCTTAAATATGTTACTTTGAAAGAACATATAATAAATATTATGGTTAAATATGCTTTTTGTTCCTAAGAGTGTATTTGGTTCGGGGTAGATGGAGGGGAGGGTAGGGAAAATTTTTAATTAAATATGTTTGGTTCAAATCTTAGGAAGGGAGGGGAGAGGAGCAATATCCCTCCAAAACACATTTTTTAGTTTCCTTCGAATTGGGGGATTTGGAGGGGAGGGGAGAAAATATGATTTTTGATATTTAAAAATTATTATATTTACTAAAATATCCTCAGTTTAATTTCAGTATTTCAAAATTATTCATTTTTTTTTCGTGTTACTGCTTTTTGTCGATTGTTTCCATCAACTTATTATAATTGTTCTCCACCTTCAAATTATTTTATAATTTTTATACTTAAGATAAATCATAATCATTGCCTTTTTTTTATAAAAAAATTATGTTTAGTTATATTCGTTTTTTTCTTTTAATTTTGTTATGTATTCTATCATATTTTCTTTTATATCAAATTGTAAACCATTCATTTTATTTATTTTTGTTTATTCATTTTATTAAATATTTTGAACCATTAATATTTAATTATAAGTTATTTTATATATTTGTTTTAATATATGATTCATCATAATTTAAACGATGTTATTGGCATATAGTTTAATTTAGGTTGGAAAATTATAAGTCGAATCAATTGTACTCAATTTTTTAAACTTTATGTGACAAATAAATACTTTTTTAATCACTAAATATTAGAAATTTTATTATCAACAAAAATATGCATGAATTTTTCAAATTTTAATATCATATGACTTATATAAGATCATAAGGATAAAAATGTAAATTATTAATAAAACCCCTCCCCTCCCCTTCTGAAACAAACACATTTTTAATTAAAATCTCTCCCTTCCCCTCCTCTCTTTTGAACCAAACACTTATCTGATTAAAAAAATCCTTCACCTCCCCTCCCCTTCCCTTCCCTTCATTAAAATCCCTCCCCTCCCCCTCATTTGAATCAAACAGACCCTAAGTATATCAACTTTCATTAATCGTTTAAAAAATTTTCTTTAAGAATTAACTGTTTATAATTTTTTTTGTCCACATTTTTTCTGTGTCGTACATAAGGTTCAAAAAACAAAGTCCATCGTAGAATAGGTAAACTCCTTTTTCAATTGAATAAATAATCTTTCTTGCGAGGATCTTTTCAAATGTCCAAATCAATCTAACGGTGAACCATATTCCACTCATTGTCACACGCATTCAGTTGCCAACCATTTCTCTTATTTAAAGAAGAAAGTGTACCATCTCTCAAGTTTTCAAATCATTTCACAATCAAACACCATTTTTCAATATCATAATGATTTGAGCGTTAAAATGTTATCCTTGCGGGGCAACCCCCTTCTATAGTGCATCAGAAAATCAGAACCATCACAACAAACCCTATGTCCTCACTTTCCAATCCATCCTAGTTCCTCCACATAAAACTTTTAGACCCTTCAATCAACTTTCACTAATCGAAGTTGACGCGGAGGGACAATTGTCAATTTTTTCTATGTTGGACACTGATTGAGATGTGACAGAGATGTAAACATGTCTTAATCAATTATCTAACATGGATTAGGAATTTTATATAGCAATAAAAACCATGTTTATCTCATTCATCATAATTGATAACAATTTACTAGCAAATGTACTAGCGTTGTAATTGAAGCAATAAAATAAATACGTCTCCACAGGGATTGTGAATTTAGAACAACATACATTGTGCGATATAAACAAAAACAGTAAAGTGAGGTTTTTTTCCGGGTTGTTTGGTCGAAGACAAAAGAGATAAGTTTCAATAACAATGATGATGTAAGTGGTTATGTTTTATTATCAGAATTCCCTATTTTTACTTGATTGATGAAACACGCATTAACATGCATACAATGACTACAAAGTTACACGACAGACTAACTCTACCACTATACCCAATCTTTTGGCGTGCAGTTCACTAGTCTAAGCGTCAATTCCCCGATCCCTCAGACTAATTGTACCTTCAAACTAGGTAACAGAGCACGCTAGTCCCTAATTGCAAAACCTCAACCCTAGTTCACACGAATTTCACTTTATTTCATATGTGTGAGGTTCCCATTTCGTTTCCTATAAATAGAGGATTATTTTAACTTCATTTCCAAGCTATGAAAGCCAAAAAAACCTCTACTACACTTGAGCCCAAAACCTCCCTCAAACCAAAACCAAGTCTGTTTCTCTTCATTTCTTTGCCCAGAATCACTCATTGACATCCTCTGAAGCTGTTTGAACCATTACTTCAAATTGAAGCTTACTAAAACATGAATTTCATTTTTACCATTGTTGACCTTCGAGCTTCAACTGAAAAGGTAGATAGTTGTAAAATTACACTTCAAACTAGTTACAAGTAGCTTCGTCTTGCTTCATGATTGATAACCCTCTCTCATCTTGCATTTATATTTCATTTTAAGAATTTAATTCAACTTTGAGTTTTTAGGGTTCTTGAGTTTTCTTAGCAAATTCTCCATGCTTAGAGCAAATCAATTGCTCTGAAACATGGAGACATGAACGATGATGTTTGTTTGTGTTGAAACATGTGGAGTTTTGGCTTAAAACAACGAGTTGTTGATTTTGAAAAATCAAAGGAAACGAGGTTGAAGATAAAATGCTACCTTCGTGTTTCAGTTTTCGCTCCAAAATGTGAATATCCCAGCCAATCATGTGTTACCATGCATATTTTTTTAATTTTTTTTGTTCGTTGTGTTCACGTGCTATGATCTCAATGTGAGCACATTTTAAATTTAGATCTAAACCCTTGGATGCGTTTAATTTTGATTTGATGGTCACGCGTGTGTATGCTTTCTAACCGTTAATCGGATCCAGTGGTTCAGGTTTTTTGCTTCATTCAAATTTCATTTTAAATCATTTTTAGTTTCCATTTTATTTCAAAAACTCATTAAAAATAGTACCTGGATTCTTTTTTCACCCAATATTTTTTCATAAATCATAAATAATTTTCTCTTTTTGTTTCTTATTTTTTTCACATATTTAAAACTTATTTTAGCATTTATTGCTTATTTTAGCTTTTATTTTCATTTAAAATAATTTAAAAAATTATTTCTCCATCATTTTGAAACTTTTTTATTCCAACTTTTGAGATTATGATACTTATAGTATTTGTGATTTTCTTAATTTTTTTGGCTCATTTATTTGATTATTTAATACCTCTTTGGTATTTTCCCTTTTATTTCTATTTTAAACTATTTTAAAATTGTTTTATTTCATTTTAGTGTGAAATTTGTACATAGGGACTTAGAATTAAAATGATAAAATGATTCAAAACTCTAAAAAACTTTTAAACTCTCTTGGACTATGGTTACTATTCTGTGCATTGAGGAGTTTTTGGACATAGTGACTTAGAATTAGGTTTTCTCATGCTCGGAGTTTGCTTATCTGAAACTTGGAAGTTCATCTGATACCTTCCATCCGCCTGAGACCTTAAGTTCCTCTGATACCTATGGCCTTGAATCAAGCTTGGATGCTTTATCTGTTTCTCTATGACTTTATTTGTCTAGATCCTCTTGTGTTCATCTGCTTAGTTGCTTATCTTGTGACTTTAATCCAAATGGAATGGAGTGCTGGTTTTGACTCTTGTCAAATATTTGTTTATCCTGGTTGATTCACCTGCACACACAAAGGCTTTCTCTTGGACTACCTGACAATGAAACCATTTATTTTATGCTTTATGATAGTCTCTTCATCTCCTCTTATTCTTAAATTTTTAAAATCTTCTCTCTATTTCAAATTCTTCTTAATTTCAAACTTTACCTCTTTCTTAATAAACCTTGACTTTGTCAAGGGATCCATAAAATCTTTTTCTCAATAAATTCTAAGACACTTAAGCATATCCAAACTCATTTCAAAATTTTGAAAAATACTAACATTATCAAACTCTTTTTGTGCCTTTGTGCACCTTTTTTTTAAGAACCCATTTTCATAAAGTTTGGATACTGACCTAATTCTTGTAGTGATGCAAACTACTATACTTCTACAAGAGGTTGAGAAATGAACAATATTTTCCACTTGAATGTTGAGATACACTTGTTGATGAAATCCAAGTAAAGGTTATCAATTTCAAGATGACGCAAATGCTCATTTCCTCATACTTGTGGGTAGTAAGTGAAGTTATGATGAAACTATGTTCTCATCCTCCCTCAATTTCCACCCAACAAAAGATTTTTAATGAATTTTTTATAGGCCGGAATTTGCTCGAGAGCTTCACAAAATGGAATGTTGACTTGTATCTTTCTCAGTATTTCCAAGAACTTCTTATATTGTCCTATTTCAACCTCTTTCTTATATTTTTTCTTTAAAAATGGGTAAATTGGTTTAATGTAGTCTGGTAGTTTTATATTGGGATCATTCAGGATTTGCTTTTTAGTCCTCCTCTACGATGAGTCTTTTTCTATAAACTAATCAACAGTGTAAGCTCTCACCTCATCTTTTGCAGACTCCTCACTTTTTTCTCCCTCATGTTTTCCCTCAACTTCTGACTCTTTTTTTACTACCACTTCTTTTTTCTATGCTATAATTCCTTTTCTCTTCAACTACCTTAGGAGATGCTTACACAACACTATTTCTCAATTCAAGGTTTTTAAAGGTTTCACTCTTTAGGCCACCACTGGTGTTACCACTTTCATTCCCAATGGACCTAATCTGGACTAACATTTGTTGAGACAGCTGACCCACTTGTATCTCTAAAATTTTTATTGATGTTGCAGTACTTTGGTTTATGGTGATCTGGCTCTGGTTCATCTCTATTTGACTCTTAATCATTTCATCAAAACTTGATTTAGTGAATTGCATGAAATTTGTCAATGCTTCTTCTAGAGGTGATCTTCCTTGAATGCCTCTGGAAGTAAGAATATTACCCACCTGAAAGAATTGTTGGTCTCTCCAACTTCGTGTGAAAGGGTTTTTCGGTTGAAAGTTTACATAATGTACTTCCTCATTCTCCATTTTCGACGCACAACCTCTATTTTCATGGCCACCTCCACATAAATTACATTGAAGGTCTTGTACCTAGTTAGCTCTCTCTTGAGCCAACTGTGTTTCCATTAATTGCTTAGTTTGCATTTCTATTTGAGCTAGCCGCACTATCTGTGACTTGGTAGCAAGATTTTATTTCTTTTATATCTTTCTTGCTAGAATGATATCTGTTATGGCTTGTATTCTCAATTAATGAAGTGTGTCAATTGTTCCATGGGGTTCATGTTAAGGTTTGGGCACTTTTGAAGTAATAGTTTAAATATTTCCCATGCCTTTGACAGTGACTCATATTCTTCCTAACTAAAATTGGTAATTGTAGTTCTTCTCTCCACAAACTGCTCATTTGAATAGTATCTCCCCAAGAATATATCTTCTAACTCCTTCAAAGTCTGAATAATACCACTTGGTATACATTGCAACCATTCCTTTACCTTGCCAGCCGGAGAGAAATCGAACAACTCTAGTTTCACCTGATCAGCTGTGACCTCATTTGGGTTGCACATTGAGCATTTTTTTGTAGAACCTAGTCAAATGGTCCTACAGATCCTTGATGGACTTTCCATCAAACCTTCTGTCTCTTAATCCGGACAATTCTGAGCTTTTGATGTCAAATGTCACCGAATTTTCCGATTGGAATTCCCGTGATATCTATCTAATATCAATTCTTTTACATTAATCCTCTCATGTCTGTTGCAGTGGAATCACCATCTTTTGCTTGCAGGATCGGTTCTCTCTGATTTCAAGATCCCACGGGAGAAGCGTCGAATCTAAAACTCGCACATACATAAACAATAATATCTTAGCAACATTATACCAACAAAACAAATAAATACATAACAACTCAAAAGTCAAAACTACACTACAAGCAAAAAATACTTAACATAAAACAAACAAAATTGAAAATAAATTATATCTCACACTATGCCTTGTTGAAAATATCAACAATCCCCGACAACAGCGCCAAAAAATTAATGACAATTTACCAGCAAATGTACTAGCGTTGTAATCGAAGTAATACAATAAATTTGTCTTCACATGGATTATGAATTCAGAACACTGTATGTTGTGCGATATAAATAAAAACAATATACCGGAGGGGGGGGGGTCAGATTGTTTGGTCGAAAACACAAGAGATAAGTTTTGATAACAATGACGATAGAGACGACCAAGTCCTATTATCATAATTCCCTATTTCTACTTGATTGATGAAACACACATTAACAAACATGCAATGTCTACAAAGTTACATGACAGACTAACTATACCATTATACCTAGTCCCTTAGGCCAACTATACCGTCAAACTAAGCAACATACTGAATTAGTTCGTAAGTCACAATTCCAAATTATCTTATCCCTAGTCAATTAGAAAATTCAATAGTTATAGTAGTTCAGATATTTAACCCAAGGGTCAGTAGTCACTACTTATTAAAATCAAATAGAATATTGGAACAAACAATAAGCCATAATAATAGAGAGTCAAGACAATTAAATTAACATCATCCGATCATATGTCACAAGCAAATATAAATAGGTTCATCATCAAATAAGACATAACCTAATAGAAATTTATGTTAAAATTAATCAATACCATAAGTGTAAACTTAAAGATCATGAAGAATCACCGAAGAAAAATCTCTCCAATGGCTTCCACAAGCTCCAAAATTACCCAAATCCGTCACTTTTTCTCTAGGAAATATAAACCCTTTTTTTGTTATCCACTTTTTCCTTTTAAATACCCAAAAAGCGTGTCAAAAAAGGTTTCTAATACGGCCGCGTTGAGGGGCAACACGGGTGTGTTGCATAATGATGGCGAAAACACCCGTTCAAAAGTAGCATGGACGTGTTTTGAGTTAGCGCGGGTGTGCCGATTCTAGTGGCTTCAACACGTTTTTCCTTCTTTTTTCTCCAATACTTACACTAATTCCTTTTCTTCACCCTTTGTCACTTTTCCATACTTTTTCCACACTTTTGCTTCTAACTTACCCATTTCTAGTCCAATTTTTCTAGCTAAATGGCGTGCAATGACAACATGTCATCAATAACCTTGTCTAGAACTTTCTTAATTTCAACTCTTCTTCTTATTTTTTCTCGATTATTCCTTCGCTCATAACAATGGCCCATAAATCCATAATTAAAACTTGTTTTATTCTTCTTTGTTTGTTCGTCCCTCTTTGCCTACACCCAAAAAACCCATAATTTGAAATCATATTCTTCTACTTCACCTAGAAATCCCTAATTCCTGTTGTATTTTCCTTATTGTCTATGCTCATAAATAAACTATGTCAACTTAATCCAAAATCAGAAGCACAAAATCATTAAAAATGTTTATGTTTTGTGTTAAAATTTGTCCTGATAAACTATATGGTTGTCGTGCTCATATGTTGTCCTACCACTATACCACTATAAGCACGAGTCTAACAAAGGAAATATTTTGTTAGATGTATCCCTTTTGGAAGGAATGACATAAATATATTATATGTATTGTGAATTTTGATTTAATGTGATACGTATATCATGATATGTGAATTTGATAATAGGATGAAGATACATATGACCATTTTATTTGGGATGAAAACTTGGGGGATGATGTGAGTATTAGAAGAAAATGATGACGTGAATGATGAATATGATAAAAATATAAAGATGGAAGAAGATGAGAGCAAGAATCATAGTGGAACTGCATCATATGCTATAAGGTAATTGTTTGAAGATTTAAATAACATGGACAACAAAATTACAAAAGAAATTAATTTCAAGAGGATCACCAAAAGAATCTAGTTGTTTCGTATTGTTTTTGTCATTATTGTTGAACATGTATTTCATAATTATATGTAATTCTTGAACTTGTATTTTAGAATTAAATGTTGTTGAAATTCAGTATTATATTGAGTATTTTATGTAATAAAAATAATTGTTGAGGTGTTTATGTATTATGTTGAGTTGAATTTCAGTAATATGTTATTGAACCATTATTGCATAAATTTATGTAATGAAAAGTATATTGACAAGTTCATATTCAACGTATTACCCAGAGTTTGGTGTTATAATATGGCAGGAGTTTGACATCGGTAGAGTTTAGTTTATACTTTAGACCTATTAAATTTCCTTGCAAATTGATCATAAACACACACTTTCAAAACTCAACGTGTTAACATACCAGTAGAAACTTATAACATAATATAACATACACATTGTCTTACAACCAGAACATTATTTTACAACCATAATGTAATTCCAAATCCAAAATCAGGTCTTAGACTAGTTGTTAACAAGCTTAACTCAAACTATTAGAAAATAGAAAAACTTAATCCAATTTTGCACATATGTTAATTCAAACTAAACATATTCATTGAAAAAATATTTTACATATAACAGACCAACTCTTCATTTTTCGAACCCAGACTCCAAATTTTGGTTCATGTTCTTGGTTTGATACATGTGTATTGTTTTCATCATTTATTTATACAGTTAAAATAGGGTTAATAACATCTTTTCCAAGCCAAGAATTGCATGAATTTTGAAAGTCATTATCTTTTCACTACTTCTAGAGTGAATTGTCACTTCTTTATTGGGTTTCATTTTTGGCTTCATTTTCCTTCCATATAATAAACGAAGATTAACTTAACATCATATTAAATACAGACTAAAACCAAAACTTTAAGCCTGAGTCAAGTAGGCAATTAATCCTAACATATTACCTCCACTTTTATTTATTTATTTATTTATTGTAATTTAGTAAAAAATATTCCATATTTCTGAGCTAACGTATTATTATAGTTCAAATACAATTTACTTTGCGCATGAGCATGCCTCAAAATTTAGGGTTTCCTTAAAAAAAACCTTAATATTATGAGAATATAAATTAAGAGATAATAATTTAGGGAACAAATTTAAAGTAATTGTTCTGGGTCAACCATATTGGTCCCCGACCGACCACTCTAAAGGAGCTCCAACCCATCTAGAACATTTGTAGCACATGAGAATTGCCTTGCAGATAAGTATAGAGCATGAAAACTCTAAGTACATCTAACGACTCTCAGTAATACACACCTAATAAATAAAAATTTGTTATTTCCTCTACCATATATACAGATTGTGCGTCAATTCAGGTATCCAGTTTCAAATTCAATTTCAATTCACTCATCTCCCTCACATACTAACTTGAGCGTTTGAGTGCAAACCTTGCAAGTCAGCCCCTTATCCGCCGCACCAGAAACCCACATCCCCCATCATCTCTGATCATTATTCCATTTTTGGTTCCAGTACATAATTGTTATGCTATTTGTGGAATCAACTTTTGATTCCAATATTTTCGACGATCTCACGATTAACTCTTCAATTGAAAACATTTTCAGGTCATCAAATCGAGAGATTTTGAAATCGAACACAAGGATCTATCGTGTTAGATCCACTCAAGTAGCACATCAGCTTTGATTTCCTGAATTTCCAAATCTATGATTTCAACACTTATCGGTGATGACTAGATCCAAAGTTACTCGTCCCGCTGCCGTGCGAGTAGTCTTTTTCGCTACCGCAACTTAAGAAACAATCATTCTACTGCCTCCACCTCCTTTGCAAGGCTTTGTGAATCTAGGAGCGGATAATCTATTACATCCAGATATGCTCTTGACTCCTCAGATGGTCGGGTTTATTCATGTGCCTCTGGTTGAACCTTCGATGTTGCTGTTAGCATGACAACATGAAGTGTTACCTGGTTTCCAAATACTACATGCTAACCTTAAATTTCAAGGCACCGACGAGTTAATAAATAATATGTACAATATTGCTCGATAATAGAATTCATAAGCATTAGAGGAAAGACTGCTTCAACTAGAAGAAAGTCTGCATCACGTGCGTCCATGAGAAAACATCGTGTAGGAAGCTATATCAAAGAGAAGTCAATCCGCAATCCATGAACCAACCATAGAAAGGAAGAATAAAGCTTCTAATGAATAAAGCTTCTAATTTGAAGAATCAACATATGAGCTAGAAATGCCATAGTTCTTCCTAAAGCCCCGAGGGAGATCGAGGCAAACACATTTCTCCCTTGGACCAAGCAGAGAATCAACCATCGAACAATGAAGAGAAGAATCCCATATGCGCCCGTATTTTGGACAGAAGAATACCCAAGTCCATGGAGAAGCCTTCCAAGCAAGTCAAATACACTAGAAAGGGAGATCTAGACTAGGATGTGCATCTCGTCAATGATTAATTGAATTACTTTAGTCCAACGAAGCCTACAAATGCAATTTTATTTCTCTTTTTTCTTCTCTTCTCTATTTTTAGGATACCAAAAGCGATAAAGATTAAACACATTTTTGCGTAGCTAGCACACCCCTTTCAGAACTAGCCATTCCAAGGGTGTTTTGTGATGGAGGTTAGAGACGTCCACCTCGATCCAGTCACACCTCATGGGCATGGATGTAGATCCTACCCTTAGCTAGGAACAGTCCTCTATGACGTGCAACATTCATCAGATAAAAATTTCAAATATATGACCATGTCTCGCCGATCCCCACCACGAGAAAGGCAAATAACATATTGAAACAATGAAAACTAAATATAGCAAAGAGATTAAAGGGTACTGTTGAAAAATCCATCTGCATGAGACTGCAACCATAAATTCCTTGCAGCATAAAGAACTCACACAAAGAAAGTTTGGGGTGTTGTCGCAAATGTCACACGCGTGCGACTACATCAATAAATTCCCCATAGGAAATAACGGTCCTAGAGACTTCCAATACCTTGTAAGTTCGCACAAAATCTAGTTATACACTTTGGTTTATCCAAATATACCACATGCAGATAAAACAACACTTCATTACAAAAAATGGGTATATATTTTCCATTATAAAGGTACTTTACATATACATTAGACTCATACAAAAAATTTGACACAAATATCCTAAAGGATGGTGAAAATGCTTCACTTGCTTCAAGGAAGATTCAAAGTTCTATGAGATATCCCTTATGCTGATGTTCGTATAATCGGCCAAATGTGGAGTCAAAGAAGATTTCTCAAGGCGCTAAGACTCTAAATCTCTATAGGCTGCTGAAAGATATGCCTAAACATATGACTAAGTGCACTAATCAGAAACTAGATACTTGTCTTTCCTCATTATACCCCTCACCAGATGGGTCACATTGTCGGTAAGAGAGCTAGGGAGACCTAGAGGGCGTAAATCATCACTTACCCCAGTAAGAAAGGTATAATTTTCTTGTACTTTTTACAGGTCCACATATTGTTGGAGGATCAAGCTACAAATAAATTCTTTTAGTTGATGTTTCTTCTCACGTTGCTACTTAGAATAAAGAGAATCCCAATGACTAGCTCCACAGAGGGCCCAAGCAATAGTGGCGTGTCATGTATACCACTCCAAATTCATTAGTTATTCCTCCAAAGCACACTTGGAAAAATTAGCTAAATATGAAAAATCCTCCTCCAAAGGAGAAACTCGATGTTCCCTAGAGGAGCGTGAGCCCGACCACGTCAACAACTAAAGAATTGAAGGACCCAAAACACTTATCGGCCTCTAAAGAACAGACAAATTCATGGCATTGTTAGATGTCTTTAAAGCAAGGCAATGACCTACTACAACACCTCCTGGCCATATCCCCTGTCTTAAAAGATGGAATTCCATTTCATCGGTCATTGAATATGCACGAAATCATTATATAGCAAGGAAAAAACAATCATTATCAAAGAAAATACGTCATGAATAAGCAAATTGAAAGCACATAAGCCAAAAGCCATCTAGAATTACCAAAAATGATTTTCCTTTGTTCCCTTCAATGGGCCTCCACCTTTTAAACTTACAAAATTATGTCATTTTCACTAGGGGTTAAAACCCCCTAGTTTGAATATGGACCCACATCAAGAAAGACTCCATCAAGATTTCCCTCTTTGGCAAAAATAGAAATAGTTGACGAAAAAACAGTATCTACCTATAAAGATAGAACAATCTTCGGTAATTTTTGACTTTGTGAATTTTTTTACTCATGATGTATTAATCTTTCTAAATACAGGAAAGCAGAATATCAAAAAGAAGGAGGTAAATTAGGAAAGAAAACCAAAAAAAAAATTGAAACTGACACTTTGAGAATTGTACGCTAGCATGCAAAAAGAAGTAGAAAGAAAATAGACTTTAACAATGATTCAAATCACTCAGATGCAATACTCAAGTGTTCCAGTTTCCAAGGGTCATAATGAGGTACCTTTTAAAAGGTATTTGAGATATGGGGCATTAAAGGCGTGAATCTCTAAGAAACTAAAACATTTACTCTTGCTTCTTCGGGATGGACTAAGAGCGATCAACCTCCTAGGCTAATATGACAAACCCTTTCCTTGTACGCAGAAACAAGAGCTTGAGGGAGAATTGTTTTAGGACAACCATATATGTCCCTGGCCAACAATTTTGATGGTGCTCAAACCCTTATAGAACCTTCTAAACACACGGGAACCGTCTTACAGAAAAATATATAGGAACCAAACTCCCAGTACATCCAACAACTCTCTGCAATCCATGTCTAACAAATAGCAGTTTGTTTTTTCTCTTCCTTATATATATATATATATATATATATATATATATATATATATATATATATATATATATATATATATATATATATATATATATATATATATATATATATATATATATATATATATATATATATATATATATATATATATATATATATATATATATATATATATATATATATATATATATATATATATATATATATATATATATATATATATATATATATATATATATATATATATATATATATATATATATATATATATATATATATATATATATATATATATATATATATATATATATATATATATATATATATATATATATATATATATATATATATATATATATATATATATATATATATATATATATATATATATATATATATATATATATATATATATATATATATATATATATATATATATATATATATATATATATATATATATATATATATATATATATATATATATATATATATATATATATAAAGCCCATAACTTCAATTACTCAGCTTCAATTTCAATTTCAAATCACTTTTCTCTCTCACATACTGACTTGAGTATTAGAGTGCTAACCTTGAAGATTAGCCTCTTCTATGTCACCCTGAAACCTCATATCCACCATTTTCTCTGATCCTCATCTCATTTGTGCTCTCACTGTTAGACGATATGCTTCGATCTAGAGAGGGCGGTGAATATATCACAAATTTAAAATCAAACTTTTAGAAAAATTGGTTTTTAAAAGTTTTATGACAAAACAGAAACAACCCGAATCGAATCGTCTAACCGAACCTTTATCGAAACATTCAAATATGCGTAATAGGTGCACAAGCATATGAAAAGGACAATAAATGACCCAACAACAATCAATCACAAACAATTGAATGATAATCTATGCATGGAGCTTATTACGATAGATCAAAACACACAAAAACACAACAAAACAATTTATCGAACACTTTGTGTGCAATCGGTATCGTTTGAAAATTTACTTTGTTTTGTTTATTGTAAAACCAATCACAATCAAACAGATTATGACTATATCAACAAAACCTAATTCAAATATGTTATCAAAAATAATTTCCAACCGAATTGATCAAACTTACAATGAATTCAATAATTTGCAAGTCAAAAATTAAAGAGAAATATAGATAAAGAAACAAGGACTTGTTTAGGAAGTTTCCCAGCCGGGCTCGCTATGGGTACGTCTTCCCTCAATTTGAATTTGAATTGAGATACATGCAATTAACCTTACTTTGCAAACAATGTATATACAAGAGATGAAGAACTCTAACCCTAAAAACCCTATGGTTTGTTGTTGATTCTGCCACCTCCAAAACCCTTGATCAAAGATTGATCAAGTCACCAACAATTCTGCTTCAATTCACCAATTCTTGCTACTTCCTTACAAGAAACCACCTTGTCCAAAGACTTTCACATGGTTGAATTAATCTCAAGCGCACACTTGTTGAAACCCAAGATTTACCAACACAATCCATCATCTCAAGCTACTCCCTTGCAAGGCACCCATTTTCCCAAGGCTTTCACTCGATTGAATCTGAGTTACATAATCTTGTCTAAAACCTTTAAATCCTCAACGATCTTTAAGGAAAAACCCAACTCGGTTTTCTTATTTGAAATCTTCAAAGTTCTCAACCCAATATTCTCGGTACAACAACCTAATTGGACGTTATCAACCCTAATATAGATGGTCACCCAATCAAAAAATGATTATCTGTAGTTTGATTGTGTGTATACATAGAAGAGAGGTTGAAAATGACGAGAATGCTTTGAAATCCCGATTTCGTATAAGATTTACTCACTTGAAACCTTATTAAAAAAAATGCATGTATTAGTATATATATATATATATATATATATATATATATATATATATATATATATATATATATATATATATATATATATATATATATATATATATATATATATATATATATATATATATATGCAAGATACGATGCAAATGACATGAATGAGGAAATGAAAAGAAAGAAAAAAATCAAGATTTGACTTCTATAGTTCGACTTATGAAAGCATATGCGTTGACCCATAAAGGTCTTAGGTCGGCCTATTTGAGGCGACACATAGCAGTGCCTCCAAAATTTATTATTGATGCATGGGTGTCAACCTGAGTGGGTTATGTGTCGACCTATGCTTAAGCAAAAGCTTCTATAGGTCGACCTAAACACGTATGTGTCAACCTATGCTATATTTTTCACACTACAAACTTAATTTTTGATGCATGGGCCCTTCCTATGTCATTTACATCCATTTCCAAACATGTTTATATGCACCCTAATGCTAAGATGAATAATTCACACATAGAATTAGTTGATATCATCCAATGTACAAAAATGCTAAAATTTCTCATAGTTTTGACATCATTTAAAACATAACTAAATGGACAAATGCACTCACACTCACTATGGAACATTAATTAATATTGTTAGATAATAAGTAACTAAATTAATACTACTCATAGTTTGAATTTTTTTTCACACTAGATATATGGTTGAATTAAGTATGAAGATTCTCTATTAAAAGGTTATATGAGTATTTCATTGTAAATTTTCAATAAAGTTTGTGATTTTCCTTAACTTTACATGTATTGTTGTGTTAAAGTGAGTATTCATTTTACACTACTATAAAATATACATTTTGTAACACTAACTTAAACTGATATGACAATTAACCATGATAATACCTCATTTATTGATGTGTTTTATTTTATATTTACGAAAAGACGTTGCATTACGGTTAAAACAACTAACCGTGATTATACATCCATGGAGTGACATGGTTCTAATCCTAGCTCCAATAATTTTCTAATTTTTCATTACAATGAGTGTTTTTTTTTATAATATCATATACATATTAAAATTATAACACCTATCACCACAGTTGGTAATGTTAACCATTGTGAAAGGCATTATATTTCATCACAGTTTTAGAATACGACCATGGTGAAATTTTTTATCCATTTATAAGCGAATTAACTCTCAATTTTTGATAGTATCGTCATATCTCTCATAGAAAAACCCTAGCACACATTTTCTCTCTTCTTCTTCTTCATTAGCTTTCCTATTTTATATTATTTCCTAAATCTTGTTCTTCATACATAAAGGTATTGTTGTTCTTTCTCATTCTCTCGTTTTTGTGTATGTTATTGTTATGTTTTATATGATTTTCACATGATTTTCTTTTTATTGTTGTATGTTGTTGTTGTTGATAAATATAGATAAATGTTGTATGTTATTGTTATATGTTATTTTCGTGTATGTTTTTGTATGTTGTCGTGTATGTTGTTGATAAATGTTGTTGTATCTTGTTGATGTTGTTTTGTTTCAAAGTATGCTTATGTTTCAATATCTTATTTCATAAATGTTGTGGTATGTTGTTGATGTTGTTGTATATTGTTAATGTTGTTTTATTTTAAAATTTGCTTATGTTGATGTATTATTGTTTATGTTTCAATAGCTTATTTCATAATGTTTGAAATTTCTGCTTGTTTTGACTAGTAGGGAATCTTGTTTCAATAACGAGGATGAATTTAAAATGAGAGTTGCAAACTTGTATGAATTTATTTAATGTTTGTAGTTCTTCAACCTCCCATTTCTCCACCTCTAATTTTGTTTGCAAAGTAAATAAAAATTTTTCAAAATGAACTGAGGTAAAGGAATGAGAGGTTGAAGAACTAGGAGTAGGGCTGGCAATGAACCGAACCAACTCGAAAATAGTTCGGAATTCGATTCGACAATTAAATCGTTGAACTATGTTCATGAACCAAATGAGTTGAGTATGAGCGAAAAATTAAGTTCGTTAACTAAATGAGCTGAACTTGAACTATACATAGTTCGACTCGTTAGGTTCATGAGTCAATTCAATTACATATAAGAAGAATTATACTGTCTTTAAGATTAGGTTTAAATATTTACTCCAAATCTTAGACAAATTTAATCTTCAATTTAGTAGTTTTTGAATTAGACTCTCAAATGTATCTCTTGAAAGTTGTGTAGATTTTGAATTAGTAGATTTCGAAGATAAAGTTAAATTTCAATATGATAACTTTTATTTTATTTTCAAAAAATATATTTATTTAAAATGTCAAATATCCTAAAAAATATATAAATTTTAAAAAATAATTTTTAAGTCCGTGAATCATGTGAGCTGAACCTAATGAGATGAACCTAACGAGTTGAACCGAACTGTTCGTGAACTTATAACGAGTCGAGTTTGAGCTTAAAAAAAAGTTCGTGTCGAACTCGAGTTCGAACTTGAACTCGAACAATTTTGAACGATTCGAGCCGAGATGAGGTGAGTTCGACTCGACTCGACTCATTTCCAGCCCTAACTAGGAGCATTAAACAAAGTTCTAACCATTAAAGAATAAAATGTGGATAAGGAGTTGAAGAACTCTTGTCTAGCATTGAACATGAATTTATTCTTCTAATATAACTTAATTTATCATATTATAATATTCTAGATCAGATTGATGTTGAAATATTAGATTTGATATGATTATATTTGATTAGATTTAATATTTTGATATAATCCAAGTTGTGTTAGCCCAAGCCCAATTAGGTTTTTTTTTATTTAGTTTGTTATTTTTAGTGTGTATAAATAGTCATAGTATGTATCATTATTCATAATAATTCAATAAATCCTTATTTCCTTATTCTCTCTCTTTCTCTCCTCACAAAAGTGCCTCACGCACTAACAAATTGGTATCTAGAGCTTCGGTTAGATTCTCGGTCGTGTTTTCAAGAATCACACATAAGAGGTCGTGCTTCCGGGGTTGTGGGTTATTGTTGATTAATCACTGCAAAGATGAATGGTAACGCAAATTTACCAAACTCCCTTCCAACTCTTGACAGCAAGAATTGGCTTCAATGGAGAAAACAAATGCAATCTCTATTTGGCTTCCATGAAACCCTAGAAGTGGTTACTATTGGCGTTCCTGCTCTTGGTGAAGATGCAATCGAAACACAGAGAATCACTCATAAGGATGCCAAGAAGAAGGATTGCAAGGCGACGTTCTACATTCAATCGGTAGTGGATGCAAACAACATCGACATAATCACTCATGCTGAATCGACGAAGGAGGAATGGGATATTCTTGTCAAGTACTATGAAGGAGGTGAGAAAGTTAAGGTTGTTAAGTTGCAAACTTTGAGACAACAATATGAATTGATGTCAATGGGAGAAGATGAAAATATTGCAGACTATGTGTCGAAGGTGCAAAAAATTGTCCATCTCATTAAAGGTTGTGGTGAAACCCTAACTGATAAGATGATAGTTGAGAAGGTAATGCATACGTTGACCTCTCACTTTGATCACATTATCGTAGCTTTTCAAGAATCCAACAATCTTGAAACCCTAAAACTGGAAGATTTGGTTGGTTCGTTGGAAGCGGATGAGATTAGGATTTTCGAAAGGAAAGGAGTTCAAGACTTAATACAAGCACTACAGGCGCAATCCTGGAAGAGGAATGGTGGTTCAAACAAGTTCAAAGGAAAAATCGACAAGACTCTGGGGAAGAAGTCCTGGTCGAATTCTCACAAGAATAAGATCGATGATAGAACTTATGAATACTCGAAAAGAGGAGAAGGAAATTCCTATCAGAAAGACAAAATAGGTGTGCAATGCTATAATTGTGAAACGTATAGTCACTTGGCCAAGCATTGTTGGTACAGGAAAGACAATGGTTTGACAAAAGGCAAGGACGAAGGAGTAAACCTTGCATGCCAAGATTCAGATGATTATGATGATATGGTGGTTATGGTTGCAGTTGCAGATGACCATTTCGAATCCAAGATTTGGTTCCTTGACTCAAGTTGTTCGAATCACATGACTGGTAAAAAGAAATGGTTAGTAAATTTCGACGAGTCAAAGAAGAGTAAGGTGAAACTTGATGGTAATAGCTCGTTCCCAGCAGAAGGTACTGACAACATAGTTATTTGAATGAGCAATGGAGAAAAAGCCTTGATCAAAGATGTACTCTATGTTCCTGGAATGAAGTCAACCTACAAAGTATTGGACAACTGGTCGAAAAGGGGTTCTCACTGGTTATGAAAGATGGAGCCTTAGAACTTTTCGTCATCCATAATAACTTGGTCTTGAAATCTCCTCTGTCAAAGAATAAAGCATTTAAGACCATGATCAATTCGGCTGAGGTATAACGTCTGAAAACAGTTGTCGACCACAAGAACAGTTGATTGTGGCATCTGAGGTTTGGCCATCTGAACTTTAGGTTGCTAAATCAACTAATCACTCAAGATATGGTAACTGGTATACCAAGTCTTGAGATGCCCGACAAACTCTGTGAAGTTTGTCTAGTCGGAAAGCAATCCAGGAAGTCTTTTGTTTCGACTATGCCAATGAGATCATCCTGCATACTCGAAGTTGTACATTCAGATGTATGTGGTCCTTTTGAAGAGCATACCTTTGGTAGAAACAAGTATTCCATATCATTTGTCAACGAGTACAGTCGAAAGCTCTGGATCTATGTGATCAAATGAAGGACAATGTATTTGAAATCTTTAAGAGATCCAAGATAGTTGTCGAAAACCTGGGTGAAAAGAAAATTAAAGTTCTGCAAACAAATGGAGGTGGCAAATACACATCCATGATATTTGAAGCATTCTGTGCAGAACATGGTATAGATCATGAGATAACTGCTCCTTATACTCCTCAACATAATGGAATAGCATAGAGAAGAAACAGGACCATATTGGACATGGCGAGATGCATGCTGAAGTAGAAGAATTTTCCAAAATCCTTATGGGGTGAAGCTGTTTCGGCTGTTGTTTATATTCTGAATAGGTGCCCTACCAAGAAGCTGAAGAACAAGGTTCCTGAAGAATTTTACAGTGACAAACGACCATTAGTGAGTCATCTGAAGGTGTTTGGTTCTATTTTCTACAAGCATGTTCCTGATGCTAGGAGAAGGAAGCTTGATGATAAGAGTGAACTTATGATTCTGGTAGGATATCATAAGACTGGAGCATACATGTTGCTCAATCCAATTAATCAGAAGATTGTGATGAGTCGAGACATTGTGATTGATGAAAATTCTGTCTAGGATTGGAATTCTAGTAATGCAATTGGCAAGCCACTAATGAGCTATGATTTTGACGAAGCAAGTAATGATGTCGAAGTCGAAGATATTTTTGATACTCTAGCTGGAGAAGAAGTCGAAGCAGTTGCTGACATTCTCGACATAGTTGAAGTCGAAGACGATATGGTTGACGCAAGTCAGAGACCTCAAAGAACTAGATCTCTTCCAGCAAGACTTCAAGACTATGAAGTAGTTACTGATGATGAAGTCACAATAGATGGGGAACTAGTTCATTTTTTTTACTTGCATGTGCTGAACCAATCAACTATAGCGAAGCCTTCAAAGATAAACAATGAAAGTCTGCTATGGTCGAAGAGTTACAAGCAATTGAAAGAAACAACATATGGGAGTTGGTCGAATTTCCAGTCCATACAAAAGCTATCGAAGTAAAGTGGGTGTTCAAGTTAAAGCTCAATGTTGATGGGTCGGTAGCAAGGCATAAGGCAAGATTGGTAGCTCGATGTTTTCTCCAGAGAGAAGGACTCGACTACTATGAAGTTTTTCACTTGTCGCAATATTGGTAACTGTTCGACAAGTGATGGCCTTGGCATGCATTCAAGGCTGGTCAACATTTCACTTAGATGTGAAAACAACATTTTTTAATGGATCTTTAGAAGAAGAGGTGTATGTCACACAACCTCCTGTGTTTGTGATTCTAGAGGAAGCAAGTAAAGTATACAAGTTGCACAAATCACTATATGGTCTCAAATAGGTACCTAGGTCATGGAACAAGAAGATCGACTCATACTTAGTTGAATTAGGATTTGTAAAATGAAAATCTGAGTATGGTGTCTATGTTTATATTGTGGCACAAGATATAACAATAATCTGCTTATATGTCGATGACTTTCTAGTAACTGGAAATAGCCTGAAGAACTTGTCAAAGTTTCAAATGTCAGATCTGGAAAAGTTGTCATACTTCATAGGCATGGAATTTCAAATATCGAAGCAAGACATGGTGCTACATCAAATAAAGTATGTGAAAGAGATACTCAAGAGATTCTGAATGGATGATTCGGCTCCTACATCTTCGCCTATCAAACCAAATTTAAAGTTGGAGAAGCATGGAGAGGAAGAAAAAGTCGATGAAACTTTGTTCAAATAGATTGTCAGATCTCTAAGATATGTGTGTAACAGTCGACTTGATATATGTTTCTCAGTTGTATTAGTGAGTAGATATATGAGTGAACCAAGGGTGTCACACATGAAGGCTTTAAGAAGAATCTTGGGATACTTAAAAGGATCGACAAACTATGAAATTTTATTTCGACGAGACTCTAAAAGCAAAGAAGTTATGGTTGCTTGTTATTCAGATGCTGGCTGGTGCGGAGATAAGGTAGATCGAAGAAGCACTACTGGATATTTTTTCAAGTATTTGATGCCCCAATTTCATGGTGCTCGAAAAAGCAACCTGTGGTAGCATTATCATCATGTGAAGATGGATATATAGCAGGATCATATGTTGCATGTCAAGTAATTTGGATCAGATCGGTACTTAAAGAAATGGAAATCGAAGTGAAGAAACCTCTTGTGTTGCAAATCGACAACAAGTTTGCCATAAATTTGGCGAAGAATCCAGTTCTGCATGGAAGAAGTAAGCATATTGAAGCTAGATTTTACTTCTTAAAGGAAAAGGTAAATCAATGTGAACTTGAAGTTAGGCACTACTCAAGTGAAGCACAGTTGGACGACATTTTCACCAAAGGATTGAAGATTAACAAATTCTTGAATTTGAGAAAGAAACTAGGAATAGTTCAGATCGACTATGATTAGCATAGGTTCGACATTGGATTATTGGGGGGGGGGGGGTATGTTGAAATATTAGATTTAATATGATTAAATTTAATTAGATTTAATATTTAGATATAATCCAAGTAGTGTTAGCCCAAGCCCAATTAGGGTTTGCTATTTTTAGTGTGTATAAATAGTCATAGTATGTATCATTATTCATAACAATTCATTAAATCTTTATTTCCTTATTCTCTCTCTTTCTCTACCCCACAAAAATGTCTCACGCATTAACAATTGAAAGTAACCATTGTTAAATGTTATGCGTTAAGAATATCCAAGTAACCATTGTGATAGTTAGCGCGCTACATAGATTATAATCATGGGCGCATGACCGCGGTGGAAAGCATCATATGTACAATCACCCCCCTACTTTCACAATGGTTGGTCAAGTGTGGTGGTATCCTTTTTTCACATTATAGAAATGTATCAAACCGATCGAGCGAAACTCCAATTTAACATGTTTCAAGAAATATTCGTTTCACCGAAGTGCTTAAAGATGTTCATGAGTGCAGGTTGACCCACAAACCTACTGATTCAAACTGAACCAATCCAATAATTATTTAAATCTATTTATTTACAGGTATATTTGTCTCAACCTGCGACAACCTACATATCTTTAATTTAAATATTGAATTTGAATTTCTCAACGAATAGATACGTTGATCCAATCCATTGATATAAAATTAATAGTATTCTATTTATTATTATTCTTTTAATTAAAAACTAAAATTAATATATGACTACAAACTATTTTTGGCCCTACTTCACCGCCACTACTTCTACTAGATCGATAAATTTAGCGAAAGAATTTATGTAATTTTAATACTAAATCTTGTTGTTTATTTACTTTGTATCATTAATGGATTTTTTAGACAAATGCAAAACACCTAATAACTACAATTTAACCTCCAATTTCCACATCAAACACCGACCACTATAATTCATACTCATTCACAGTTCACACATTCAACAACTCAACTAAACTACAACTTCTAAATCCTCTTACAACAATTTCCATTTATTTCAAAAAAACCAATCCCCACTCCAAAACCATCCTAACAACCGAGTTTCTACTGCCCCTCAGTTGATTTGTTGTTAGGCCATCTTTATCAAGACTGTCTTTATACAAGACTATTAATAGAACATGTGAATAAACTAGAAGACAATAATATCAATATAATTTTGGCAAATAATTTAGGTGGAGATCGTGCATTTCTCATTCACCACCTGAAGTGTTAGTGTCACACTGGTGTTAGATTGAAAGGGAAATGGAAGTTAACTCCATTCCATCATTGGTGTATTCTTAATTCTTATCTCTTGACTGCTTAAAATTGGCCTCCATAAATTCTGACCCACTTGACAATTCACTTGCTTGGACTCAGAATTTTTGGGCATGATTGCTACAAAACTACTACTACTAATCAGATATATTTACTTTGAAATTTTTGTGAAGTAAGATTACGATACGCACTTGCAAATAAAACAATAATTGATCTACTTAATCCAAATTAGCCCACTAAAAATGGGTCTTTTTGTGGCCATCTTTAGTCGCTATCTATTTATCATATATGATTGGATTATTGTTTATAACTTGCACCTTTGAAAGTTGAAATGTGCTCATCTGTTACATGTCAACTGATAGGAAATAGAAGTATCTTATCCACAGATTTTGAATGTTGATGAAGCAAAGGTAGAAAATAAGTTGATTTGAAAGACATGGCGTTTCCCTAGTGGCATTTAGTACGAGGAAATAGAGTTTTGATATATTATGGTTTAAATTAAGGGAGGAAAAATGAATTGATTTGATGTATATATATTATAGTTTAAATTAAGGACGGAAAAATGAATTGATTTGATATATATAAATTGAATTGTTAATGGATTGATCAAAATAATTCATTGCTCTATTAACAATCTACTAAATTTTTTTTAAAATATTCAATAATTTCATCCATTAAGAATAAAATTCATTCAATTTATTCATTAACATAATATTAGTGGATGAATATCTATCCACCTATTTTTACTTTTTTTAAATAATTTTTTTTAATTTTCAAAAAAAATTGATTTTACGTGTTATATATATATATATATATATATATATATATATATATATATATATATATATATATATATATATATATATATATATATATATATATATATATATATATATATATATATATATATATATATATATATATATATATATATATATATATATATATATATATATATTACGATGTGAAAAAATATCTCGAGCACATCGCACGTTCGGAATGGCAACAGAGTCACAACTGATCTTTATTTGTTTTTAAAAACTGGGAAATATCAAATGAAACTCACAAGAGAAAAGAAACAGTTGTTGTAACCGAGACCGGATTCGAGAGTCGGTTACGCAAGAAAAAGTATTAGCACCCCTCACGTCCGTTGTACTCAGCGGAACCCATTTAGTTAGTCATATGTATGAGTGTTAGCGTGAATCGTTTGCGATCTTCTAATTATTATGTGAGAATCAAGAAAAAAGAAAGAAAAGATTTTTAAGTTTTTTTATTAATGTGTCTAACAAGATTTTAAATTTCTGCTCCTACATATCTTCAGGTGCGATAGAGAACTCAATGCTATGTAATTCTTTGTAAAAAGGAATTGTTTGTTGGTTACTTTTAAGAAGTGATGCTTAGATCGTATTTGAGCGGTTAAACCTTTACTAGCTACTCGCTCTTGGAGGTTGAAGTCTTTGTTTGTTTCGTGTCGAAATGGATAAAGCATACTTGCTTCTGAAAAAGTTTTCAAAGTCGCGCGAAGGCCAATAACAAGAATTTTGATTTGTTAAGTTTCTTTTAGGTGGAAACGAATACCTGGACATGGAGATTAATAATAGTACATTCAAATACTCAGGAAGGGAAGATGTCGAAACCCAATCACCTTTTTTTCATTCCAAAAAAAGTTATTAAGAAAATGTGTGATGAATCAAGATTCTTTTATCTTATTGGGTTTTATTAGGAAGACAAATACCTAAATAGTGAGCTCTACAACAATATTCGAGTATTCAGGAAGGGAAGAGGTCTAAACCCAATCACCTTCTTTTTCATTCCAGTTTATTATGGAAATGATTTTGAAAATGGACTAATTGACGTTAGATCAAGTGTTTGAAGTGGATGTAAGCGCTCGCGTTGGTGAAAATGGTTTGATTTGTGAAAATTGCTCTTCGTTGGATCGAGTGTTATTTTTTGTTCTTTTTTAGAGTGGTTGATTTTAATCTTGAGTTAGCAAATAGTTAGGTTACAAAGCAACCAAAATGAAAGCGATACAACCAGGAAAGTAATGCAACCCGAGGAAGGGGATATATTTTTGCGAATGAGAATCGCAGATAAATATAAAACTAATAATAGCAAATAACAATGATACTAGACAAACCCTAATCAAAGCTAGAAAAAAAAGAGGAAATGATTTTTTACATGTACAATATGAACACGGAAAAAGATTACCAGTTAAATGACTAAGCACATGAGATCGATTAAACACATAATCAAATAATCTACTTAGCAATGAAAAGAAATTAATTAATTAGACTATAATAAACTAATCAAAATTTAATCAATTAAATAAATTACTAATTCAAATGATTAAACTAAATCAAGAACAAATAATAATAATAATAATAATAATAATAATAATAATAATAATAATAATAATAATAATAATAATAAAACAAACAAGTAGAAACAAGGGGTGTAATTAGTAACCAATGGGTATCGACATCATAAAATATTCGCCCAAGGCCCAAACAAAACTTCTAAATCTTAAAATAAAATAAATAATAACAAGATATGTATATATAAAAAAGAATGAAATAAAATGAAGAAAACAAAAATATAGAGTGAGGGGTGGTGCATTCCAATGGAAAAAGAGAGCAACATATTTTCTTTTCGAATTCAAAACCCCCAATCCAATTATGAAACGTGGCATGAAATAAATAAAAAAGAAAAAAGAAAAAAAAACAATCTAAATAAAAAAAGAAGTGAGAAATGCCTCATTATAATCTCAACCTTCTCTCAAAATCAGTTTCCAGAAAGAAAGAATAAAAGAAACAAAAACTTCTCTCTCTCTCTCTTACGCGCGCGCTTCAGTTTGTCTCAGAATATAGGGGGTGGTCGGCCGACCATCAACGGCGACGACAGTGCCCCCTTCTCACTCTCACTTGCCTCTCTGCTCTCTCATTTTTGAAATCACCTCCTCTCCTTTTCAATCAAATCAACATCTCCACACTTGTAATAAAAGAAACTCCATCTTTTTAGCAAATAAAATCGAATCAATAAAAAAAATAGCATTCATTCATTTATAGCAACGAGATCGAACATTGAATTACAGTCGAAAATCAAAGCGAAAAAAAAGGTATAATGTGGTGATTCAGTGTTCATGGGTGGTCAATGATGGTGTGTGGTCTGGCAGTGTTGTTCCGGCGTGGAGGAGTTAAAGCGTGTGCATTCTCTGCCGGTTTTGCGCGATGGTTTATCGGTTCTATGATTTGTGTGAGCGGTGAAGATATATGTTTTTTTTTTTTTACTTTTTTTTCAATTGACATTTAATTTATAGAGAGGTTCATGTATGTATTGCATAGCAGAGGGAGTATAATTTATGATAGTGCGAATGAATGAAACAAAAGAAAATAGTGTATGAGAGAGAGAAAGACGTGAGGGTAATGATATTGATGAGTTTAACGGGTTGTGTAGAGTGGTAGTGTTTGAATCGAGGACTGTGATGGTGAGGGGGAGTTAACGAGAAGGTGGTAATGGTTTTTGAGTGAAAAGAAAGAGAGATATGGTGAGGGACGAAGTAGTCAGATGCTAAAAAAAAATGATGGAGTGGGAATATGTGCATGAGAGAATGGATTCAGTCACAAGATAGAAAGAGACGTTGGTTTCAAGTCATTATTGATTGGGTCAAAATTGATTTTTATCAATATCAAGTCAAAAATATATTTATTTAATTTGTTATTTTCCTTAATGTTACTATTTTTTATTAAATTATTTACATAAAAAAACATACGAAAAAAGTTAAAATGGAAGGAAAAAAAAAGGACGCGCGCATAGTAAAAGATATAAAACGAATATATCAAAATAATATACGTGCAACAAAGTTTAATAAAATAGACAAGAAATGATCAAAATCGCAATTAAAGATATGTGGATTAAATAGGTTCTAACTAATCAAAATGCGACTCTAAATGGAGTCTGAAAAATAAGACGAGCATACCAACACGATCTACACGCGATGTAGTTTCGTAAAATAATTTGATATGGGTTAAAACTCAAAATATTTTTCCTGCTAATTTTACGCACAGTGTCGAATCGCTTCTACCCGTCTGTGTGCAAAACAACAATTTCATTGTGATTGGATTTTGACCAACTACACCCAATGCATGAGGCGATGTAAATAGATAAAAATGCATGAGATGTGATTTCGGTTTTTTTAACTTTTAAATGATGTAAATATAGACCTAAGTTAACTCTTGGTCATCCTAATGCATGAATGACCGAGTAATTATGCAATTGCAAAGAATGAAAGTCTTTAGGGCAATATTGGGGTATGACAGCTGCCCTTATTTAAACTTTTTTAACTGGAGGATATGAAGAAGTCAAAGATAGTTTAAATATTAAACAGACTCAAATGTTTCCCTCTGATGCAAGGGATATGATGCGGATGAACTATGAACAGAGAACCAGACGTAAAGTAGTCAACTTTTTTACTCTTTTTACTTCTAATTCTCTATCATGAATGAAAATTTAAAATTTACAAAGACACGGATAAGAACCAGTACTCTTGACTATTATCTCTCGATATCTCTGTGATATGATGCGGTGAAATGATATGTTATGGTTATGAATGAATACAAAGGGACTAAGAATTACTCTTGATTTCTTCATCATCAGAGGATATAAATGGTATGTACCAAGATTAAGAAATACTCTTAACTTTTTATTCCTCAGGTAGATGGATGAATGTGTTGAGATTAAGAAATACTCTTGATTTTTTAGTCACCATATGATAGAATGAATGCAAATTTTTTGGGGATTAGAAGGTCATGTTCCTCTACTCTTGGATGACAGTAGACTCCTCTAAGATTAGAAAATCATGTTCAACTGCTCTTTGCTGACAGTAGATTTATAACTTTGACACATCACATTTTGCCGCTTCTTGTTGATGTTAGGTATCAACAAATATGTAAACATGTTAGAAAAATCTGCTGGGGATGGAATGGTTACAAAGTGTCTTTTTTTAATGTTCTTTAAACGTTCTTAGTTGAAGGCAAACTTTCTCGGGGAAGAAAAGATCATATTCAGCTGCTCTTTGATGAAACTAACACATCCAAATACTCTTAGTTGAAGCTATTGCATCCAGCTACTCTTGGCTGAAAGAAAATATGTGCAAATATAGTATCCAGGTGCTATTGGATGAAAACAAATATATGCAAACAATGTATCTAGATGTTCTTCGCTGAAAACATCATATTCAACTACTTTTGACTGAAATTATCGCATCCAACTACTCTTTGTTGAAGTGAACCTGTTTGGGATATATCAAAGACTCTTTGGGGAATAAACGCCCAGGAGACTTGTTGGAGATGTACTGAGAGTGTTTAATGAATCTTTTATATTAGGGGAACTCTTGCCCATTAGAAGCACTAGGGAGATTGCTAACCTAAGTTATCCCTGTGAAGAGATGTCCATCTTAGACAAATAATTCATAGAGACTTGCTGAGGATAATGCTGTTGTGGAATACCTTTCTAAAGAATCCTGCTAATATAAAACTCGTCTGAGGAGCTTGTGAAGCTTACTGGAGAAATTTCCAATGGAAACTCTGTGAGGAAATATCTACTGGGGACACTAGACAAAAATTCCATTGACACAAGAGCTCACTTGGGGAATATCAATCATTTCATTGGGGGAACACCTCGTAATGAAGACCAACAACACTTACTGACTGACCTCTAAAAAATTCCATGCAACTTGCACTAAAGAAAAGATCTAAGTCTATTGTTGAAAATAGCTCTTGAATCTTGACTCTACTGAGGATTACACTGAACTTCCTTGAATGATTGTTGAATTTTGGCTTAGGCTATGCATGATATGTCATGCGTAATGCATGACGATGATTTACACGATGAATGGTCAATGCATGCACAGGTTATTTGATGTGCGTCAAATGAAATTTAGACTTAGTGGGCTTCTTTCCTTTTTTATTTCTCAAATTTTTATTTCTAGGAACAACTTGTATGACATTTTTTCATTTGATTTGAAAGAGCTAAAAGGGTTGTGACTACAATGTTTTAATGGTTCGAGAGAAACAATTGTTATGAGCTTTTGGTTTCTCACTACTTCTTTTACATTGTGCGTGAAGAGAGGATGTAGTTGAACCCCAGATGGTGTATCTTTTCTTGGAATTCGAATGCATGGCCAAATTAACTGAAGGCTACCCTGCCCTAGGTTAAGATTAAGGGTTTTTTCGTACATAAAGAAACACCAACATCTAGGATCAAAGGGGGTTAACTAGGGATTAAATCCTTATATCTTCGGTGTTTAGGAATTGAAATTATTCCTTATATCATCAGCAAAGTTTTATTCGGAAGCATACTTGTCAAAAAAAATTGGGTATTTCATTTTCATCATTCTCCCTCTGATCTTTGTTTAAACAAAAGTGGATGGGAGAAATATTGATATTGTTTTTTTCCTTTTATGAAGAATGAGTATGTGCAATGTGAATACGAATGGGTTGATTCAGAAAATGCATGTTCATTTCACTAATATTACCATTTTAAAAAAGAACAAACTTAAAAGTAAAAAGTACTTTACCAATAAAATAAAATGTGAATGAAAATGAAAAATATGGCCTAAGGATAATCATCTTTAAGGATGAGTCTCC
The DNA here is from genome assembly GCA_963859935.3 of Lathyrus sativus. Taxonomy (NCBI): domain Eukaryota; kingdom Viridiplantae; phylum Streptophyta; class Magnoliopsida; order Fabales; family Fabaceae; genus Lathyrus; species Lathyrus sativus. Next base: position 604,261,967 of record OZ012741.1, on the reverse strand, counting down.
CTTCTGATTCACTGGTTTCATGAAATGGTTCTTGCATTCTTGGCATTCACTCGAGTATGGGGTTGTTGTTCACCAACAGGTTTTCTCCTTGAAGGGTTAAGTACTTCTTATAAATCAACTATTGTACTTTAGCTTTGAAAGTGTTGCAGTCCTCAGTCAAGTGCCTTGTTGATCCATCGTGATATCCGCATTGCATATTTGGATCATACCCAGATAGGAATGACTTCGGTGGTGGCTTAAGAGATTTGGGAACCATCAGTGAGCTTTGAATCAGATATGGAACAAGTTGACTGTAGGTCATAGGAATTAGATCCAGAGGAGCATTCCTTCTTTCCAAATTATTTCGAGGTTTGCGCTGATTCTGATGTTGATTTTGATATTCACGGTCTTGGGCTTACCGACTTACGTGAGGAATGACCCATGTTTGTTGGTATTGAGGACCGAAAAATAGAAGTTGTTGGAATTGAATTTCATATGGATGTTTACCCTATGATACCTGAGACGGATCTAGCGGAGCTTCCCAGATTTCATCAGCTTCATCCTCTTCTTCCTTTTGGAAATTGCTAGAGGATTCCTTCTTACTATTCTGATAACTCAAAGAGCCTTGAAGTCTTTCCAAGTGTGGATATTGTTTCTTTCAATTTATGTATACCATTCCAATGATGCCCCATTCACACATCTACACATTCAACCACAATCACACAACATTATTCTCATACCCAAATCCATCAACATACACAAAACAATCACATATTCTTCATTTAAATTATGCAATGAGACTCACAACTTCAACTAGAATCATATGCATGTGGTGAAATATCACCATCAATCGGTTCACTCAAGAACTGGGTTCACCCTTCTCAAACCCTGAATCAACCCTGCTCAAATTTGGGATAAGTCACCAATCCACCCTGCTCGGATTACAACTTTCCTCTTTCAACAACAACAACGACATATGAATGCATATCACAACACGTCAATGCAATAACAACATAATGTTTAAAGTTCCCTCCCAATAATATACAAAACATGCATTGACCTAACGATAATAGTTCCCCTTCCGAACTATCATCCCAATACAAAATAATCACTGCGACAACAATCATGCTCATAGAGCAGCAAATCATCATCATAATTCACATAAATTATCACAATATCACTATTATGTATGCACATATCCATCATTCAAAAATTACTTCACAGATTCACGACATGCATCCACTATACACAACAATTAATCAATGTTATGAAATTCAACAAACAACACCGAACAACAGCGTCTCAACAAATGCATATTCACAGCCATTCAATCATGGTAATTCATCATAACATCAATACATCATTAGGTAATCACAACGAATCGTTAATCAATCATACATGTCATCTCCTACATATCTACAATAGACACATTAATTAAACTCAATCATTTCACCAAGCACTACCATGATGCTGCTCTGCGCGTTAGCTTTCCAACGCTTCGAACGACGCATCATTTAGACTTACGAAACAAAAGTTATGATAAAAACAATATTTTGGCTCAATTTGTCTTTCTGATTCGAATCAAGTGTAAAGTCTGATTCTAATCAAATCAGACAGGGGCTACCAGAAGGCTTTGATTCAAATCAAATTCACAATGTAAAAGCTCTTATTCGAATCAAATTCATCTATATCGTTTTTCTGCGAATTTTTCACAAAAGATTCACTTATAAGCTCATTTTTTTTAGCCTAATCCTATCTCAAACATCCCCTAACATGTCCAAATAGCTTATTTCAAAAATCTATTAGTATAGGTCAATTACATACTGTTTTTTCACTTTAAACATATCAACCAACATCTAATTTCACAAAATTCTCATAGCTCTCAAAATTCATCAATGGTGGAATTTCATCAGCAACTCAAAACAGAATTTAACACACATCATAGTGTATGAATTTTATCATTAACATCATCACATAACAGTAGTTCATAATCAATTTACCTAATTCAATCAAAACCCAACAGTCCTATGGGGTATTAAGGACTCTTCATTCTACCCCTCATGCATATGCCCATTAGAGAAGTAGTTATCCCCCTTACCTTGATTTTTCAACAAAAGTTCCTTAAAGTTATTCAATGGAGTTCCTTTTGTGCCCTAGTCTTTGCCTCCTCCTGTTCTCACCAAATTCTAATTTTACGTGAAAACTCTCCAAACCCTCTTACTAACCTTTTTATCATTAATCTAATCTTCCTCAATTAGAGACTTCCAATAATATCCTTACTTATTCTCTTATTTACCACCATGTCCCATTTGCCTCTATTTTTATATTTATAAAAATACTACTAATATTCTCCATATTTTCAACTCTTCTATTTTTCTCATTTTCCCTCAAAAGTATCATTCTCAATTTATTTTAATAAATTAAATAAATGACTACTTCTAATTATTTAACTCAAATTCTCATTATTCTAGAATTATTAATTATATTATTTTATTTAATGATTAGAACTATGCTCTACCAATCCAAAGCACCAAACACTACTGTTAATCATCCAAACACCACCAATGCACATAGAAATCAATTTAATTAATTAAAAACACACAATCCAATTAAATAAATAAATTTAAAGAACAGGGTGTTACAGATTCACTCTCGTCTTGTGAAGCCGAGTACATTGTCACTTTGTTATGTGTGTGTCAAGTCATGTTGCTAATGAATCTGTTGTGAATCGGATATCTTGAAACAAAATATAAATGTTTTTTTTTTATGATCAAGAAACATACAAGCTTAGGTTTAACAAAGATAACAAGGTAAAACAATAAGGAATAATAAGAATTGGTTATAAACTGCTATTCTTTCCTTACTCTTGGAACAAGATTACAAGTATACAAGAATAACAAAATAACCTCTCTCTCTCTCTCTTGAAATTAGGATTTTATCTTCCTATTTTTCTTTATGCCAAGATTGAGAAACTAACATCCTATTTATAAGAAAAATAGCACACTAACCTAATGGGATTTTTAACAATTACCCATTACAAGATAACTTAGGGTACAAGCTAACTTAAATAATTGGGCTTACAAGAAAGGTTTAATTCAACATGCTAACAACCCTAGCAATATTGACTAATGCATGTTAGAACAAACTTCGACTATAACATGCATTACTTCGACAACAACATGCAAACATACTTCGACCTCATGCTTAATTCTGTCGAACCAGAAGCCACCCTTCGACCATACTAGATTTTGATCCAACATCTCACAAATCTCCAACTTGGATCTAACTCTATAACATTAAGAAACTAGCTTTCTCCATGCATCTTTATCAATTGCATACAGTGGAAATACTTGCAACTGGGTAACATCTTGGTGATCATATGAGCAGCATTATGATCTGTCGAAACCTTCATCACTTGGACTTCTCCATGCTCGATTACCCCTTTGACAAAATGCAGTCTCACATCAATGTGCTTGGCTCGCCCATGATAGGATAACTTCTTCGACAGATGTATTGCACTTTGACTATCACATTTAACAGTGATAACTCGACCTTTAAGTTTTAGCTCCTTTGCAAAACCTTCAAGCCACAATGCTTCTTTCACAGCTTCAGTTAGGGCAATATATTCGGCTTCAGTGGTTGATAAGGAAACGACCTTCTGAAGTGTTACTTTCTAATTGATTGTTATCCCAAACATGGTGAACATATATCCAGAAATAGATTTTCTGGATTCCATTACAACATGCATAATCAGAGTCGACATATCCTTCGATTGCTGCTTTACTATCTTCACCCAAGGCTCCACCATAAATTATGACTCTATTTAGAGACCCATTTATGTACCTTAGAATCCACATCAATGCTTGACAGTGAGCCTTTCTAGGATTCTCCATGTACCTGCTAACAAGACTTATTGCATATGTTATGTCGGGTCTAGTACAAACCATATCATACATCAAAGAACCCACTATATTAGCATATAGAATACTATTCATATAAGTTCTTTCAATACTAGTGTTGGGACACTGATCTATACTTAGCTTGAATTGAGGGTTTGTCGGAGTCACAACAGACTTTGAATTCGACATACCAAACTTTTCGAGAACCTTCTGTAGGTATGCCTCTTGAGATAAGCATAATTTCGACTGCTTTCTATCTCTTCAGATTTCAATCCTAAAAATCCTGGACGTAGCTCCTAGATCCTTCATGTCGAACTCCTTATTGAGTTCAGCCTTCACCCTCATTACATCTTCAACATTGTTGCTTGTTATTAGAATATCATCCATATAGAGCAAAAAAATAACAAATGAATTACCCGGTCGAAATCTGAAGTAAACACAGTGGTCGAACTGACTTCTGATGAAACTTATGTGTGCCATGAACTTGTCGAATCTCCTATTCCACTGGCGAGGAGATTGTTTCAGTCCATATAAGGATCTATTCAGCTTGCACACATAATCTTCCTTCCCTTTTTCGACATACCCTTCAGGTTGCCTCATCAGGATTGTTTCATATAAATCACCATACAATAGCGCAGTCTTCACATCCATTTGTTCTAGTTCAAGGTTGAACTGTGTCACTGTGGAAAGAAATATTCGAATGGATCTGTGCTCCACAACAGAAGAGAACACGTCATTGAAGTCGACGCCTTCTTTCGGAGTGGACCCCTTGGCAACCAATCTTTTACTTGTATCTCTTCGATGTCATTCCTTCGATTCCTTTCTTAACTTTGAAAATCCATTTACAGCTGACTAACCTGGTTCCATCAGGTTTCTTGATCAGTTCCTAAGTATTGTTATCATGAAGAGATTTTATCTCATCATCCATGCCCTTCAGCCATTCAGTCTTCTTTCGACTCCTCATAACTTCCTTATAGTCTCTAGGTTCTTCGTTTAAAACCTCACTTACAGAGATTAAGGTATAAGTTATAAGATCTTCACACCCAAGTCTCTGAGGTGGCTTGATAACTCTCCTCGACCTGTCTCTTGCTAGCAGGTATTCATTATCAGTCTCCTCAACTTAGACAACATCTTCTGTGTCTTCTTCGACTTCATCTGGGATACACAATTCAGCATCAACATGCTCCACCTCAACAGGAATCTCTCCCTGTTCCAGCTCGTCATCAACATCATCAGTTTTCTTGAAATTCGTCTCTGCTTCATTGAAAAATACATTTTGACTAGTGAAACACCTCCTGTGATTTGGCTCTAGGAACCATAGCCTGTAAGCTTTAACTCCTTCAAGGTATCCCATGAACATGCATTCAGAGCTCTAGGTTCGACCTTGTCTTGCCTAATATGAGAATAGGCCACGCAGCCAAATACTCTCAGTTTGTCGAGACTAGGTGGATGTCCCGACCAAACTTCTTTAGGTGTCTTCATTTCCAAGGCAGTCAAGGGACATCTATTTATCAGGTAAGCTGTTGTTGAAACAACCTCTGCCCAAAACACCTTCAATCCAACACTAACCAACATGCATCTAACCCTTTCAAGGATTGTTCGATTGAATCTCTCAGCTAAGCCATTTTGTTGAGGAGTACCTGATGCAATCTTATGCCTTACAATCCCAGACTCAACACAGTAACTGTCGAATGCTTCGTTGCATAACTCGAGGCCATTGTCGGTTCTCAACCTCTTAACCTTTCTACCAGTTTGAGTTTCGACTAGAGTCTTCCAACTTTTGAAATTCTCAAAAGTTCCATCCTTCGTCTTCTGAATGAATACTCATATATTTCTGGAATAGTCATCAACGATGGATAGAAAATACCTTGCACCTGAGTGTGAAGGATTCCTTACGGGCCCCCAAAGATCAACATGAGTGTAATCAAGGGATTCATGTGTTCTTTGCCTGCCTTTGTTAAACTTTGCCCCACATGATTTACCAAATACACAAGATTCACAAAACTCCAACTTTTCAACTTTGTCACCTCCTAGCAGGTTCTGCTTCCCCAATTCGACCAAGCCTCTTTCGCTGACATGGCCCAATTTTATGCGCCATAATTTGACACAGGTTTCGTGGATATAACATTTGTCAAACCACTTACAACCTCATCCTCAAGGGTATACATGCCTTGTTTCTTCACGCCTCTCAAGACTTCCTTCGACCCCTTCATGACTCTTAGGATACTTTTCTCTCCTTGAAAAACATATCCCTTTCTGTCGAATTCACCAAGAGAAATCAAATTTCTCTTCAAGTCAGGTACATACCTGACTTCAGTCAATAACCTTATTGACTCATCATAGAGTTTGAATCTAACAGATCCAATACCTGCAATTTTGCAAGATTTGTTGTTTCCCAGCAGAACCGACCCACCATCTTGATCACTTAGCTCCTCGAATAATTCTCTGTTTGGAGTCATGTGCCAAGTGCAACCTGAATCCATAATCTACTCTTTTCTCGAGTCACCACTTGAAACCACAAGAACATCAGATGATTCAAAGTCATCTTGAACAATGGTTGTGTTTCCATTGCCTCCATGATATTTCAGGCATTCAAGGAACACCTTTCTTGTATAACCCTCCTTCTTACAGTGATAACATCGAATACCAGATGTTTCGCCACTATAAAGTTTCTGTTGACTTTTACCTTTCTTCTTGTCGAACTTACCATCCTTTCGCAAGAATTTTCTCTTAACGGTCAAACCTTTGCCTACCGTCGAAAGTTTATGTTCCTTTCGTTTGTTCAAGTCCTTAGAATACAAGGCTGATTAAACTTATTCAAAGGTCACAGACTCCCTTCCATACAAGAGAGTTTCTTTGAAGTGAGCATGTGTTCTGGGAAAAGCACACAGCAGCAACAATGCTTGATCTCCATCGATCTTCACATCAATATTTTCAAGATCAAGAATCAGCCTGTTGAACATATCCAACTGCTCAGCCAACACTTTGTCTTTACTTATCTTGAATGAATACAAAACTTGCTTCAAGTAGAGTTGATTCATCAGAGATTTAGTCATGTACAAACTTTCAAGTTTCACCCATAATCCTGTTGCTGTAGTCTCCTTTGATACCTGTCAAAGAACCTTATCACCAAGGCTCAACAATCTTGTGTTGTGGGCTTTCCCAATTATGCCTATCTTTTCTTTTTCCGTTAACGCAACGTCCATGGTTGTCTCTCCCTTCAACACTTCCAGACAACCCTGTTGAACCAGTAGGGCTTTCATCTTCAAGCACCACAGACCGAATTCGTTCACTCCGGTGAACTTTTCAATCTTATACTTTGTTGAAGGCATCTTCTCCACGCTCACCGCACCAATTTGTTGTGAATCGAATGTCTTAAAACAAAATATAAACGGTTTCTTTATGATCAAGAAATACACAAGGGTTAGGGTTAACAAAGATAACAAGGTAAAAAACAAGGATTGGTTATAAACTGATATTCTTTTCTTACTCTTAGAACAAGATTACAAGTATACAAGAATAACAAAATAACTTCTCTCTCTTGAAATTAGGATTTTATCTTCCTATTTTTCCTTATGCCAAGATTGAGAAACTAGCATCCTATTTATAAGAAAAATAGCACACTAACCTAATGAGCTTTTTAACAAATACCCATTACAATCTAACTTAGGGTACAAGCTAACTTAAACAATTGGGCTTGCAATCAAGGCCCAATTCAACATGCTAATAACCCTAGCAATATTGACTAATGCATGTTACAACAAACATCGACTACAACACGCATTACTCCGACAGCAACATGCGAACATACTTCAACCTCATGCTTAATTTTTGTTGAACTAGAAGCTACCATTCGACCATACTAGAGTTTGATCCAACATCTCATAGAATCTATTGAAGGAGATGAACAACAATGAGGTTGATATTGTTACACTTAGAGCTATCAAAATGGGCTAACCCATATAGATCGGTCCTCAAAGCCCAAAAAATCAAAGAGTTTAGGCCTTAAAATTAGAGTCCATATTTTTCAGGACTTTTTTAGCCCAACACTAAATAGTATGCTACCCATTATGACTAACTCGTATGGGTCGTGGGTAGCGCATTAGGCCCGCATACCTACAAAAAAAATTAATTTATATTAATACTAGAATAACACATTGATTTTTCTCATCTCACTAAATTTTATCTCTATTATATTCAATATTTCTCTTTTAAATCTTATACATTAATATAATCAACACTTTTTTCTCATATTTTATTAGTTTCTCTTATGTTAAATATTCGAGTATTATTTTGTATATATTAGACATGTATTGTATTCAAAAACACATTATAGTATTTATAAAAGATAATATACAGTATTATGTTTAAAATAATATAATTTTTAATTTCATTTATAATAATATTATGTAGTTTTTATTTTAGTTTTTTATTAAAAAAAACTCATTTAGGGTCGGGTAGTCTGAAGTCCATCTAGGGTCGACTTCGGGTAGTAAATTTCGAGCCCATATCACAACAAGATTTTTTTGGCCCAACCCTAAAAAGCTTGAGGCCCACCAGGGCCAACCCATTTAGGATCGAGTAGCCTATTTTGATAGATCTAGTTACACTCCTGGTTGATAACGTTTTCGCGATTAATCTTGTTAAGAACCTATTTGCACATGGGAGGAGCAAGTAAAATAAGATGAGGTTTCACTACTTGAGGGAACTTGTTAGTGAAGAAATATTAAGATTGGGATTTTGTCGAAGTAAAGAACAAGTTGTTGATTTGTTGACCAAGGGAGTCACAATTGAAGTGTTCAAGAGGTTGAAGATGAACATGGGTATGGAAGACTTGGAGAACTTGAATTAAGGTGGTGTGTTAAGAGTTTTTTAATAATTAAAGTGTTGTAATCGGTTAACATGGATGTGTAACCGATTACAGGTGTCAAAATAAGTCAAATAAGTTGAAGAAAAGTGCTTTTGGAGTTGCTGAAACCAATTATGCATTTGCAGTAATCGGTTACCATTATTTGTTATTTTCTGTTATTTAACAGTTGTAACCGGTTATAACTTTTGTGTAACCGGTTACAGGTCTGACTTTTTAATTATTTGATTTGTCATTTAGTATCCCAATCACTTGAACTAATACCTTGGAGGTATCATTATTTGATTTGTTGTTATGTATCTCAATCACTTGAATTAATACTTTAGAGGTATCAATGATATGGTTAATGAATTAATTAATATTTATTAATTATTTGATTTGTTGTTTTGTATCCTAATCACTTGAATTAATATTTTAGTGGTATCATTCTTATAGTTAATGAATTATTGAAAATATTTCCACCCTCAATTAATTTTTTACCTTTAATTTTTCTTTCTCTTTCCACATTTTAATTTCTCTATTGTACATTAATCTTGTGGTTTTAAATTCTAACCCAAAAAATAACTTTTTAGAAGAGAAAGTTTTATTCTATCATATTACTTAACATCTTTAATTGAAGTTAATACTTTAGTTTTTTTTATAAATGTGGACTGAGATTTGGTGATCTGGTTTATTAGAAAACTTAAGAAAAAAATATTATTTGAAAAAAACAAAAGATATTTCAAACAGGTCAAAATTTATGTTGGAAACAAAGACCTATTGATGCGTCCGCAAGTGCACGGAAATATCGAAGTAATATAAAAGATTGTCAAACCCACAGAGACCAATGTCAATCTACCGTTATCTATTATTACGGCGTAAAGCTAAGGCTAATGGAATTAGGAAAGTTGAATGCGAATGAAATTAAATGCAAAGGAAATAAAGATAATTGGTTTAAAGAAAAAGCGGTAAAGGGATATCGGTATGCAAGGACTTAGTTATCAGGGATTCGATAGGTTACCGGTGCTTTCTACTCTTTGAAAACACTTTTAAGAAGAAAATAACGGTTTAAAGACCTTTGTCTCACGATGGTTGTTGACGCTAGTCGCAACTCTAAGGCAGAACGTATGTTGTCGCTATCCCGTTCGGGGTTAAAATTACTTTTTGAAAACCATTAAGTTCTAATCCCTTTTAAAGCGTTGTCGCTGTTTTTAAAACGAATGCCTAGTTTTTACTATCTGGTCTTAGCCGCAGCTGTCGCTTATTGGTTCGTACCTTTATGAATTTCCCACTGTCGTGGCAAAACTACTTTTAAATAAGTTCTCGTTGTCGCGACGAACGTTTATTTAGAAATTAAGATTAAAAACTACGGCCAGAAAGATTGTTTGTAAAAAGGGAAGGTACCGGTTACTATCGAATCCTGTCCTACTAATTCGGTTACATACCGATAAAACTAATTTAGCTAGACATGATATTTAATGCAAACGGAAATAGACATAAACAACTGAATAATAAAGCATGCATTATGACAGAAATAAAATAGTAATTCAATTAATAAAAACCTGTAAATTGTACTGATCTCAAATCCTTGGGTAGTCCCCCACAATGTCGGCAGGATTCTACTTTGACAAGAAGTAAAAGGTACAGGAACAAATAAAACCATACAAATGGGAATAAAAGGAAAAGGAAACGGGAAAATAATGCAAGAACGTAAATTCAGCTTCAATTGGTAATTTCGGAAGCACTTTGATATGTCGAAGGCTCCTTCCCGAAACTCTAAATCTAAGGCCTATTTATAGGAGATAATTCATTCTTCAACTTCCAGAGATCATGGGTGAGTGGGAGTAACTTCCAGTAGTGGGCAGTGAGTGGAGAAAGTGTAGGAAGAAATTAAGTTAAGAGTGATCGTGGCTACTTCTGATTTGAACGTACTGATATTTTGTCTGCGTGATGCTCGTTATGAAATGTGATGGTCGTAATACGCATGACGGTCGTAAGGGTCATGTGACGACCGTCATATCAGCAAAATCCGTATCTGTTGTTTTTCATCTGTTTTTCATCTGTTTTCCTTCCATTTCTTCTTCTTTTCTTTCTTTAGTCCAAATTCTCCCCAATCTGCTAAACGAAGTAAATTAATCATATAACAGAACATAAATCAAGATAAATTAATAATAGTCACAAATAAATGCATGTAAATCAAACCAAATAAATGATATGATTTTGCGTTATCACCTATTCTATTTGGTGTATTTAGTTAATGTTAGATTAATTATTTAAATAATTAAATACGAATTGATATAATTAATTATTAATTAATTATATTATGATATATTGTTATTAAACACTAAATAAATAAACTGTTTTATTGAGTTTTGTGTTTGAATACATTGTAATGAATTGGACCATTCAGTTAAGCACAATGAGAAGTCTCTGCCTTCACTCGTTTAATTATTTAAATGTCTCTCCGTTAGATAATTAACATACTCTAAAAATCCTAAACGACAATAAGAATAATAATTCAGGTTCATCTCAGTGTCGTCGTGTCGGAGGTCCACACCACTATATCAAGAGTCCATCACTATGAATATATCACCATTCTAGTTCCCGTACGGAACAATGGTATTGTCTGTGAAAATCGACAATTAATTCCTGCAAAATTCCATGATCAGATCTCATTTGATCCAAAAGACAATTTGTGATTGAATTACACCAAGAAGGAGAAACTCATCCACAAACTCGCGCCAAGAAGCTCTTTCGAACTTCTCGATCCCACATTAATTATGATTACTGATATTAAGGGGATCGGAAGGGAAACACCATAATGATCTTCTACTATAAGATCTCGTCCTATCAAAAACTTAAACAAAAAAGAAGTCATGGGTTAATGGTGCCATGGCAGAGAAAACAAACCTCTGATGTCAAGTTTGAAATCCATCCCTATCATTGTAACAGGTCACACATCATTAGAGCACTCAAGTTGCGATGGAAACTAAACTAGTTCAACGTATCTAGACGAATATGGAGGTAGGTTTTGAATGCATAGGCCGAATAGAGACGTGAAGAGAAAAGCTCGTGCTTCCACCAAATTCACTAATGACCTAAAAAAAGTGATGTATTCGACGAATCTAGTTCGAGAATAAATGACAGGGAAACTACAGGTAGAAATCTCATTACAGTTTAAGGGAAAGAACGCTCGGGAAGAGAATGATGAAGTGGCTGCCACTGAACGCTAGGCCAGAACAACACATGCACTCAAAGTCTATCGACGCATCCCCTATCAAAGGTAAGGTTGACAGCCTAGCCAATTGTCAAAGAGGTGCACAGGTGGATCCCAACAATATGCAAGATAAGTATTTTTCGAGATTCTTTAAAAATCAAATAAATGAATCCCTTGTCTATAGGGGTGTGCAACAAAAAAATGGTTCATAAGAACCAATTTTAAAAATATGGTGCACAATTTTAAAAGTCCGTATAATTTGGTTTTAAAATTAGCCCATATCCATTTTATCAAAATCATAAAATAAAATAAAAACCAATATCCACTTTTTTAAACAAATACATAAATGGTTAGTCCACTTTTCGAATATAATATGCTGCTTTTCATTTCAAACCAGTATTTTGATTTCAATAATTGGGTTTCTAGTATTGGTGATTCGACTTCATGTTCGCCAGAATCTAAAGAGTCGTGTCAACGAAATTTTTTATTCTTATTGTTTTTTCGGGTGTCGATTGGCTTCTAAAGCTTGTGACAGTCAAAGTTCCTGCGAGTTGGCTAGAATCAGAAAGTTGGATTGGTGTTAGGTGAAATTGAATGTTGTTATGGCAGAGATGAAACATAGTAATTAGAAAAGTAGAAGACTGACACATAGTAATTAATTTAATTTTGATTAGATTTATTCAACTATTCAAATTTGGAATGTAAATTGGATAGGATTAGATTCTTGACTTCCTCATGTGAAAGAGTTTTATGTGGAAATGCTTGTGTCCCTTTTGTACAGAGGTGTGATTTTACAAAAAAAATTTAGCATTTTTGTTTCATAATTGTTACTTATTAACTCAATTCAGTTGTGTTGAGCTATGTAATTTTAGGAAATGTCTCAGTCGATGTTTAAGGATTCGCTGCAGACAAATGGTTATTGATTTCAAAAATAGTTGGATGGAGTTAAGAAGAAGTTGTTGGATTAAAAATTGAGCTTTAGTCGAAACAAATTTGAGGGAATTTTGGTTTTAAAACTTATCCAAACAAAAACAGGTTTTTTAGTGCAAACTAGTTTTTAACCAAACCAATCCAAATATAAACTGGTTTTAAAAAAATAAACTAGTTTTGTCAAAGTGGTTTTAAAAACCAAACTGATCCATATATTTTGTTCAATTTGGTTAGGTTTAAGAACCATGCACACCCCTACTTGTCTAAAACAATTCCTCCAATACAAATAATATTATGCTTCTTGCCAATGTTACATAGATTATCTTTGTGAAACAAGACCCTACAAGACAAAAATGCGCTAAGACGCTACATGTGAACCCCCTCTTAGAAGTTAGTCACACCAAAAACATAGGTAGTGGAGCCCTGGATACTTCCACCTCGAACCAAGATAAAAGCCTGGGGGAATGGACGGGAACCGCACCCTTGGTCATGGACGGTTCCTAGTGACACTAAATACTTATGTTAATTCTAATCGACTTGGACAGGTAATGAAAAAACTCAATGATTACGTTAGTTCTCGTTGATTGGGACGGGTAATGATAAAGCTCAGTGATTGCACATGTTCACGTCAACAAGGAAGGGTAATGACAAAGCTCAGGAATTATATTAGTTCCGACCAAATGGACGGGTAATGACTAGTTCTAAAGATCACGTTGGTTTCCTCCCAACGAAGTGATCAAGGCAAAACACTAGACACGACACAAGTCCTTTATTAAAAGAAGCATATAGGTTGAAATCTGACAGAGTTATCTCGGCCCTAGTAAAGTGGGATGTAATAAAAGAAGTATGACAAACTTACTCAAATTTATGTGATGAATTTGAGAATAATCCTACCAATATAGTGAAAAGGCTAAACAAAATGTAGTAAGCTTAGAGGTATTAAACAGAATAAAGGTAAATAAATAGTGTTATTCATACATGTTGAAAGAAAACATAAAGGCACAACAGCCAATCAAAATCATAGAAAATCATGGATCACCACTCTGATTTGAGGCACCCTCAACATTCATCAAGGCTCCATCCCAGACTACCCTTTGTAGGTTAAGCTACAAGCAGAGAATTCGAACACATGGATGGAGTACTTCTAGTTGGTCGAAAGCTCCGTACACTTCCTTGAGAGTTTAATCAATTGAGCATCAACCTTCTTCTTGATGACGACCAGTCCTCCCTCGTAGATCTTTCGCTCCTCCTCACAAGACTTCTTCACCTTCTAGAGATCCTTAATAGTATCATTGGTTCTAGACGTTAATGTTGCTACGATAGTTGGTACATCTTCACGAGACTTCTTCTCCGCCTCCAAGGAAGACTTAAGCTCAATATTTCTAGTAGTAAAGGAGGAATGGATCATGTGAACGTTCACTTCCTCATGAAGGAACATTAACTTGTCCACTACCTTCTAAAGGTCCAACACCTTCTCTTAGAGTTGGTATTTCTCATGCTCGGCTACCTCACATTTACCCTTCCAAGTATCCCTTTCATTGGAAGGGATGCCCATAGCCAAAACTTCACCTCAGCCAGTAGCACACAAGGAAATCAGAGAAGTCATCTTGTAAGCATAGAAGGTCGCCTACAAAAACAAGTTCATTTTCTCTGCTTCAGGGAGATTCTAGAGGAAGGAGACATCTTCCTCAAAAATGCAGGAAAATGCTTATTGAGAAGTACGAGGTATCCGGGATGGGAGAATGGCTAGTAAGTTAAGAATAGGAAAATATTACTGAATATTAGCTATAGCAAGCCCAATAGAGACAGCATAAGACAGTCGAGCCTGTTTATCTGAATTTTCTTCTATGAGGGGGCATGGTCTTGACCCTGACCCCTTTTGTTATTACTAGAAAGGGGTGAAACCTTGTATTCGGCTCCTTTGGCGGCATTCCCAGTAGAAGACTAGCTTCAACCAGAAGGGATCAAGGGAATTGTAACGGCGGCCCTAGCCTCCTGCTCTTTCTTCAGCTCAAAGATTTTCTCCAAGGAATACATATTATCTACAAACGTAAAAATAAGCCATGTGAAAGAAAAAATAGATATGGGGTGACTCTCTCTCCTCACCAAAAATCTCTTTTCTTTTAAGATTATTGACCGATGTGATAATGGAACGGGTGTCAATCAACTACTTCCTCTGCATGGAAAGCCTTGCCTCGAAAGGGCCAAACCCCTCTTCATAGCTGATTCCCTCGCAAAAAGCATCAAAATCTTCCTTCATCGTAATTTTTTCAAAGGTAAAGGAATCAGAGGATATGTTATATTTATGAGGCTCTTGTTTAAAATGAACGCAAACCTAACACCTTCGAATCCTGCTAGTACATTTTCTTAGAGATGAGTTCTAAAAGTAGACGTGAAGAGGTAACACGTCGGGGACCTGACAGAAGGAGAAAAGAGCTTCCAAGGTACAAGAGCATACTTACACGAAGCAGTCCAAAAAATGGTCCCAATTATCGGCATAAGCGCTAAACTGGGGAAAGTCTTAACGCAAGGAAATCAGCCCCTGATCTTGGAGGTTATCCTCCAAGGTGCGCACCATAATGAAAATATGGAAAGGGTGGTGAGGAGAAGGCTTCTAAAGTTGATATTCATCCCAAAAGTGAAACACCTTTATTGAAGCTTGGACACTTTGATGGATTTACTATGGGGAAACCTTTAAAAATATCAACACCTCCTATTCAAATCTGGTAAAGGGAAACCATAATTATAGTTGAGTAAATAAGAACTTATTGAAATGGAATGAGCAGTTCCCAAAGTAACTACATAACCTTTTTCTCGGTCCCAAGGGAAGAATCAACCATTTGAAATAATGACCACTTCTATATGAGCCTCATCCACGACCACAAAGTTATTCAAAGAGGGGGAAGTTCCAATATCTTAGAATCCACCCAGCTATATATGCTTGCATTAGTCGGCTCCAAAAGAAAAGTTCCCTGTTAGGACACGTTATCAAGCCGGCCAACATTTGGTGATCTAAGCCAATTAATATTAGTGGATTAGTCTTAACTTTAATCCTTGTGTCTCTCAAGTACCGACAAAAGGAAAGTCTGTAAGTTTTAATAAAGGAGCGGGTTTTTTCTTTGTTCAAAGCAGAAATATCCACCTCTGATGGAGTCAAGGCAGGAAAAGGAGAGTTCCTGACAACCACAAAGGGATTTGGCACAAGGTTGAGTACACGATTTCCCTTGAGAGACTCTTTAACACCTTCTCTAAAGTAAAAATCGTCAGAAGAAGACTCGTAACATGAAGTTTCCATGTCAATGGAATCACTAGAAACCCTTTTCGAGTGAGAACTATCAATCATGTTTGTTACAACATGAGTGGAACGAATGGCAACCAAATGGTCGGGGTGTGAACTAGTAGAAGTTTATGTTCTAATGAAGGAGGAGGAACCACTACCTTTAGAATCACCAAAAGGACTGACATGGCAATCATCTATATGGGCCATGGTAAAATGAAATACTAGAATAGGATGTAAGTTTTGTGTCTTTTGGATTGGCTGTATTTTGGTAAAATAACATGATGTTAGCAAGATGTTACACCAAATGTTCTGCCATGATAGTCTGACATCATGTCCAGCATGATGTTGTAACATGTTCCAGGACATGTTATACTAGAAAGTTAGGGCATGACTATTTTGGTATTTTTAGTGTGGTTTTTTAGTGTGTTCTGACTCACACGTATGCGTTATCCAAGGAGGGAAATTGTGGGAATTTCTGTTTTGACAGATTCTGTTAGTTTTCATAAAAAGGATTCTTTAGCCTTTTTAGGAAAGTTTGTATTTTGGTTCCTATTGTTGTGCAGGATGCTTTGCAATGAGTTAAAATTGATTGCTGATGTTTTTGTGCATTAAATAAGCCCAGATCCATTAGGTCTGAAGGCAATTTAAAGAAATGAGCTAAACCTAAAGAATACTTATTTGAAGATTGTAAAATTTGGAGAATTAGGATTAGTCGTGTCTTGGTTGTTCTTTAGAGTTTAGTGTGTGTTAATTGTATGTCACTCATGTATCTTCTGATGCATTAAGGTAGACTGATTGTTAATTGCCAATTGCTCATTCTAAAGCTTTTAAGCAAGAGTGTATTGTTCTTGGTTGAAGCTTTTAAGCAAAACCAAGTATTGTACTTTGAAGGGTTGGTACTTTTATTTTGTGTAGCTATTGAATTTATGACTAGGATTGTGATTGATTAGAAAGTGAGAGGGGGAACTCATATATAGAGGATGTCTAGGTAGAAGTTGCACAAGGTAGGGATTAGGTGAAAAGTTATAAATTGGGGAGTTTAGCTTTGAACTAATACTATTATAGTGGATTTCCTTCTTGGCTTATGACCTCTAGATGTAGGTGAATTGCACTGAACTGGGTTAACAACTACTAGTGTTATTTTTAATTTTCTATCATTTAAATATTATCATTTTTATTTGTGTTTTCAAGCTGCTTTGATCCCAGTGTTGTGACATCTGTCTCGACATCTGGTATCTATGTGCCAAAATTTCAATTGGCATTAGAACAGGTCACCCTGTTCTGTTTTTTGGTGAGCTCCAAGGAGTTTATATTTTGGTACTATGGACAAGGAAGGAGGAGGAAATATTAACAGGCCTCCAGTCTTAGATGGCACTAACTATGACTATTGGAAGGCACGTATGGTGGCTTTCTTAAAATCTATGGATAGAAAAACTTGGAAGGCTATCATCAAGGGTTGGGAACACCTTGTGATTAAAGACAAAGATGGAAAGAAGACCTTGAAGCCAGAAGAGGATTGGACCAAGGAGGAAGATGAGACAGCTCTTGGAAACTCCAAAACTTGAATGCTTTATTCAATGGAGTTGACAAAAACATGTTTAGGTTGATCAACACTTGTGTTGTGGCTAAGGATGCTTGGGAAATTCTCAAGACAACTCATGAAGGAACGTCCAAGGTAAAGATGTCTAGACTTCAACTTCTCACTATCGCAGTGAGAATCGGAGATCATAACTATTAAGTTAATTAGATTCACAAGTCTTAATTTACCACCGATCTTTAATTTATCCAAAGGAAGAGAAAAAGAAAGAATAAACCCAAAAGTATGCAATGCAAAGAAAAACAAAGCAAAAGAGAATCTATGGTTTGGGGGTTGGGGGTTGGTTATACTAAGGGAAGGTACTAGCATCCTAAGTATTTGTAGTACTCTATAAGAACCTCTTGTCTTATTGTGTTATTTGTTAATTGTTTGCTAAAGGTGAAAAGATGGGTAAAGGTGGAAAAATAAAAAGGTAGCTCGCTATGATCATCGTAATCCTATGCATATGTATCCTGTATAGGAAGTCAGAGTGATAATAGTTTGGCTAACTACGAGTAAAAACAATGTTTGTGGGTTGGTTTTAGGAGAAGTGACAAGTTGTCATCTTAAGGAAAATACTCAACTAAGCCACCACAAACATGTGGAAGATGGATTTTTGCTCCACATTAAGAGAAGGGATCCAACTCGGATATAGAATCAACGAGTATGCCACATACCTCTCTCGAGTGGAAAACAATCTACATCTTTCTCAACTATGTCATGGGGTAGGAGAATTACATTTCAAATAAGGATGACTAGTGTCTAATTATCTCATGGGAGAAGGGGAACTAATTGTAGGTTGTCTAAGTTAACATCCTAAAGGAAACTATCATAAGGGAAACAAACCTAAAGATATCAGTCTAAGGTGAACAATCAAAGTATATACAAACTAAGGTAGTCAATCTAAAAGGGGAAAGAGTATCATACAATAGGAAAATGATGTCAGTGAACAAAATGCAATGCACGTGACTATAAAGTCAACCATAAACCCTTCCCTTGGATTTAAGACATAGGCAACCATATTATTATAAGAATACAGATGAAAGCATCAAGTGTCAAAGCTAAAATCATGAATGATCATCAACATGTGAAGCAAGTGATATAGCAACTAATCAATTTATGAAGTAAAGAATCATGTCATGAATCAAGCATGCATCATATTAAGGGAAATGGAAGACAAGCAACGCACGGGAATATAAGGGTTTGAAACCCTAATCAAAACATCGTCATTCAAGGTGTCAAAGTAAAATGGGTCAAATGAGATGAACATCAAAGGAGGTTGTTAGAAAGTATTTTGGGGTAGTGTTTTATCGTCTCCATAGGGATTGATGAGAATATAGATGATTGTCGTTCAACAGTTTAATGTCTTAAGAAAGGGGGTTTTTAGAATGGTTTCAATTTTCGTAACTACAGTTTGCAAGAATTAAAGCTGAATAAAATTCGGTCTAAGTTTGATAAAAACATGTCAAGATTAGGGTTCGCTAGTCCATCCTAAATGTATCCAACCGATCAAATATGTGAATGAAGTTTTAACCAACATAACCGTGTATCCTCGCAAAAACATTCATTTCTAAAGCAATTTCGTGAATGTTATTGTTTCGACCGTTAAATGATCTCTCTAAGTAAAAATCGAAACAATAAGCATTAAGATCAATACAAAGCGGATATCAACTTTCAAACCTATGTCTAGAATTTGTATAGTTCATAGATGAAAATATTAGGTCAAGACTTGGAAAGTTCATGTCTAAAGCAATCCAAACCATAAATGTACAAAGAGTAGCAAATAACTTCATCTATATTGATCACAACATTTGTTCACATACAAAAGATCAAATGGAATACATAAAATCTAAACTAACTACCTCTAACCTTGACAAGAGAGGGATTTAGACAACCATTTCCATGATAGCTTGAGCAACAAGTTTCGGAAGAAGGTTGATCAACATCCAAGTCGAATAATCGAGATTGGATGGGAATCCAGCTTCTTTTTATGAAATATTGCTAAGAGATGATGAGAAATGGAGGAATGAGTTTTCTAGGTGAGAAAATCCTCTCAAATGCAAGTACAAAAAATTAGATATTTTTTCAAAAAGTAGCTCATACTACTTATAGAAGTGGCTGCTGAGCTGTCACGTTCGTAGTGCGAACAAATTGTTCGCCTAGCGAACATCCAAAATGGCACATGAAGTGTTTATGTCCTATGAATGTTCCCCAGACAGAAATCCAAATGTTCGTTGTGCGAAGAAATGTTCGCCTAGCAAAGCCTTCGCTGCAAACTTCGCACAGCGAGTTTATGGCCCTTTCCTTACTGTCTCAAGTCTGGGATTGTTTGCTGCCTCTTCACTACCTCTTTGCCTAGCGAGTTCTTCGTTGCCTCCTTCTCCTAGCAAGTTTATGGCCCTTTCCTTACTGTTTTGGATTCCTGGCCTTCACTACATAGTTCGCCTAGCAAACTTTGTGAAGTTTTGGTGGCAGCTTCGCTAGCAAGTTTGCCCAGTGAACTTGTTGTTGTTTGTATGTTGACTTGGTTTCTTTGTCCTATTTCTTGTGTCTTAACCTTCATTTTTTCATGCCTAATTCTTGCATAATAACACACAAATCAAAGGAACCAAGATATTTTCACATGATATTGCAAACCAACCAAAGCAAGAGTGATTTTTAACACTTTCTTTACAAAAAGGAGTAAAAGATGCCCACATTTGATAGATCAAATAAGCAAAGTTGGGCATCTAACACAGGTCAGTAGCTACCTCCTCATCATACATTTAACATTTCTCAAAGTTTGGGGAACAAGCATAAAGACATCAAACAAGCATCAAAACATTTGTGACACTTATCAACAACAAGTTCACACAAAACAAAGCTCAAAATGGTTCAAACATTGAAGTTAAAGCATAAAACCAAGATGGGGTAGTAGCGCAATCATACTAATAAATACAATATCAAGCTCAAAATTTCAAGAAAGGAATTAACAAGTCTCATGTTCAAAGCATGTAGCAAGGCTAAGCATACATCAATCAAAAATCATCCATGAAGGAAGTAAACATCTAATGAAAACAAGTAAGGCAAAGGATCAAGCAACAAGAAATGAGAACATGATAAGTCATAAGCTCAAAATGGTATTTCAAGTCATACAAAAGCATCAAGTATCAAAGAGATTCATGCAAAACACTAGTCCTAAAACTAGGTCAAAGGCATACAAATATCATGTTCAAAAACATCCTCAAATAAAATCATCATTTAAAAATATTAAGATGACCACATAAATTCCAATTAAAATCTCAAGTTCATGGCAAAACATCCAAAATTCATTGAGGAAATTTTTTCCAAGAGGTGAGCACAAGAACATCCTCAAAACTAGCAACCATGGCAAGCATACATCACTAATCGAGCAAGAATCGAGGCTCCAAAGAAACCACATGAAGACAAATCAAAATGAAACCTTTTAACACTCAATCAATGCTCATTCATATGTCAAAACATCATCAAAAACATGGCCTAAGAAAGCACCCACAAAGCCTCAAAAATCAAAACCTAAATCCAACGGTAGTTTGGTAAACACCTTTTATAAATAAATAGAAATAAAATAGCAAAAATAATTTAAAATAAAATAAAATAAATGATAAAAAAAAACTTAAGACATCAGAGTGTATGAAAAATATTTTGTTGGGATTTTTAATGTGAAAGGGAAGTCAAAAAAAATCAAAAGCAAATCAAAAATCAAAAATAAAAAGAAAATAAAGTTGAACAAGGAGGTGTACAAGTAAAAATAAAAACAAAGGAGTTCAGTTAGGGGGGCGCTTGGCCAGAAACATGGGAGGTATGAGTAGTAGAATGTGTTAATACCAGTCCAATTAAACCAAATTCAGAAACAAAAAAAGAAAAGAGCACGCATGACTGTTAGATGCCCAACTTTTCTTATTTGAGCTATCAAATATGGACATCTTTCACTCCTTTTTGTCAAGAAAGTGTTAAAAATAACTCTTGTTTTGGTTGGTTTGCAACATGATGTGAAAGTGACTTGGTACCTTTGATTTGTGTGTTATCGTGTAGGAATTAGGAATGAAAGAGTGGAAATTAAGACACAAAGAAAGATGGAAAAGAAACCAAGACAGCATGCAAACAATAGCAAGTTTGCTAGGCGAACTTGCTAGCGAAGCTGCCACCAAAACTTCACGATGTTCGCTAGGCGAACTATGTAGCGAAGGTCGGGAATCCAAAACAGTAAGCAAAGGGCCATAAACTCGCTAGGCGAAGGAGGCAGCGAAGAACTCGCTAGGTGAAGAGATAGCGAGTAGCCAACAAACACCCCCAGACTTAAAACAGCAAGGAAAGGGCCACAAATTCGCTAGGCGAAGTTCACAGCGAAGGCTTCGCTAGGCGAAGGATTGTTCGTGCAGTGAACTTTTGGAAACTTGTCTGGGGAGAGTTCATAGGATACAAGCACTTCAGGTGGCATTTTTGGTGTTCTCTTAGTGAACATGACAGCTCAGTAGACCCTTATATAAGTAGCATGAGCTACTTTTTGTAAAAAAAATCTAATTTCTTGTAATTGCTTTTGCGAGGATTTTTCTGACCTAGAAACCTCTTTCTTCATTTCTCATCATCTCTTAGCATTATTTCACTAAAAGAAGGTGGATTCCCATCCAATCTCGATTATTCGACTCAGGTGTTGATCAACCTTCTTTTGAAACTTGTTACTCAAGCTATCATAGAAATGAGTGGCTAAATACCTCTCTTGTTAAGTTTAAGAGTAGTTAGTTCAGAATTTATGTATTCTTCTTGATCTTTTGTATGTGAACAAGTGTTGTGATCAATATAGATGAAGTTATTTTCTACTCTTTGTACATTTATGGTTTGGATTGCTTTAGACATGAACTTTCCAAGTCTTGACCTAATTTCTTCATCTATTAACTATACAAATTCTAGAGATAGATTTTAAAGTTGATATCCGTTTTGTATCGATCTTAATGACTATTGTTTCGAGTGTTATTTAGAGAGATCATTTAACGGTCGAAACAATAGCATTCCTGAAATCGCTTTAGAGATGAACGTTTATGCGAGTATGCGCGGTTATGTTGGTTAAAACTTTGTTCACATATTTGATTGATTAGATACATTTAGGAAGGAATAACGAACCCTAATCTTGACATACTTTTATAAAACTTAGACCGACTTTTATTCCGCTTTATTTCTTGCAAACTTTTGTTACGAAATTGAAACCATTCTGAAAACCCCCTTTCTTAAATCATTAAACCGTTGAACGACAGACATCTATATTCTCATCAATCCACAGGGAACAATGACTCCTTTCACGGGTTTAGATCATGAGGATCCAGTCACACATCTTACAAAATTCTATGAGATTGCGGGTGCAACGGGAGCAACCGAAGCTGACGAAGAGTCATTGTTCAGAAGGCTATTTCCTCATTCCTTGATTGGGAAAGCGAAGGAGTGGTACCTTGATCAATCTACAATTATCATAACGGATTGGAATCTATTGGAAGAGAAGTTTCTTGAACGATTCTTTCCATATAACCGTTTCATGGAAGCAAAATCTGCGATGGCTGTGTTTTCACAAGGAGCAAGTGAATCCCTCAACGAAGCTTGGGAGACATTCAAGTCTATGTTGAGAAAATTCAAAGGACACGGTATCGCTACTGCGAAAATCGGCGCCGGCTGAACAGAAAAGTCGCCACCGTGCGTTATTTATCCCAAAGGAGGGAAAGGAAACGCTCGAAGTAAACCTACCGCAAAGACGGGAAAGGAATGGTCATCGCAACCAAATCCTGGATTCGGGAGTCGGTTACGCAAGGGGAAGGTATTAGCACCCCTCACGTCCGTCGTACTCGACGGGATCCACGCTTGTTTTCTAGTACGGATTGTTATTTCTATCTAAACTAAGGGTTAAGGGTTAAAAAGAAAGAAAGGGACTCGGTAGAGCCTCGCTGCTCTATGCCTACATATTCTCAAGAGAGAAAGTCAGAGTCTTCGTAGTTCGACTAACTACGGGAAAGGAGGGGAAGGTTGCTCGCTAGGATATCGCATCCTATGCCTACGTACTTTCATACAACATGAAAGATCAGAGCAAACGTAGTTCGGGCCACGTACGACACAAGTCTGTCTTGATTGTTTTTATTCCTTCTAAAAAAGGGTTTTTCTGATTAACAGTTCAAGCGGACAAAAATTAACGTTTTGATGAGTTCACATTCTTTTATGGAAGAAGTGTCTTTTATTGTGTTTGAAATATTTATTGTGTTTTTCTGTTTGTTTCGAGAAAGAAGAGACAGAACTCTAACCTATGGTTGAAAAGGGAATCAAACTAACCTAATGTTATCATGCATGGGTTAAGACCTAATGTCTATCATGTTCCTCTCTTGCGCAGAGAGAAACAGAGATCCTAAGGGATAAACGGAAATAGAACAACATATATACAGTAAAGCAGTAAAATGCATGGATGCAGCAATACAAGCGAGGCAAGGGAGTCCCACTCAACCTCGAACCTAGAAAACAACAGGCAAAAGCGAACAAGATTCGCTTTCAACCTAACAGATTAATTGGCAAACAATACAGTCCGGGAAACTCAAACGATACATCAAAAGCTTCTAAACAGCAAAAAAAACAGCAAACAGCAACTCTGCACAGCAAGCTCCATCAACATCTATCTTCAAGTCATCTTCAAACATCTACAAGCTTCAAGCAAGCACCAATCTTCAGGGAGGGAAACTCTAATAGTAAACATCTTCAACAGCTTTAAACAGCAGGGCTTCAAACAGCAGCAATCAAATGCACAGCTTCAACAGCACAATCTTCATCTTCAAGCAAGGTCTCTATCTTCAATATTTCATGGCTTTTCTTCAAATCAAACTCTCCAGGATGAGGAATAATTAATAGGATGAATTGAGATGCTAAATAGTTAGTTGACCACCAAAGGTGGCAAGCAGACTGTTAACAAAATGTAGAATGTTTCTCTCAAGAGTTCTATCTCTTAGATACTGTCACCAAGCCTTCCAAAGGAAGGGGGTGAGTATCCCAGAGAGACTCTGAATCATAGAGAGGGATGGAGGCAAACAAGACCTTCCATGTTTATGAAGCAAGTTTCTACTCTAAGCTCTACCTAGCTCCTAGTTCCTATAATCTTCAACAGCTGCAAGCAAGCTACAATCTTCATCAACTCTTGAACTTGATCTTCACTCCTTTTGTCTTCAATGGCTTCATCAACAAAGTCTTCAGCTCAAACCCATACCCCAAGCAAGCCCAACACCCCACACAATCAAACAATAACCCTAGAAAGGGCACACCATACAATCAATCAATTACAAGAATATACTAAAAGTATTAATATAACAAGGGAAATTCTAATATTTTCTAAGGGATCTACTACACTTACCCATAATACCCCTATAGTCCCATCTTCTAATTCAACTTAAAAACCCAAAAAAGAAATTGTTTTGGTACACCTATGCTATGTTCAAAACCCTAATTAACTAGCCTAAGAGTTTCTAACTAAACTACCTAAAATGAAATCCTAGAAATTGTGGTATAAAAACCAGGGGCACCTAATATCCATATCTAGTTGTACTAAAAAGAATGGGATAAAAATCCTAAAGGAAACTCTTGAACTAAATTCTACAAATGGTAGCATCAACTAAAAGAATTAAACAAAGCAATTAAATGTAAAAATATACAAAAAATATAAAAATGAAGTAAAATGACAATTTTATGATGTTATATTTTTTTTTGACAGAAAATGGAAAGTGAGAAAAAAAATCCCATTGGAAAATAGTGATTTTTCATTTTTTATATGAATTTTTAAAGTTAAATGAAATTTGGAGGAAATTTAATATGAGAAATGATGAGGGGGTGCCCAAAGTACTAATATTCAGTTATTATTGATGATGGGCCCAGATATGGGGGTGCGCATAGCATAGCGCTTGGGCCCAGTGCAAATCAGAAAAAAACAAATTAAAAGCTAAAGGAAAAGAAACAACTAGCGGTGCGAATAGCAGGGAATTGTGGTTCATTTTCAATTGGGTCTCGCTTAGGGGAGTGTGGTTAGCATATTCACACAAAGCCCAACGTGGTACATTAAGTGAAATGCCGCGTTTCACTTGGTGGCAGATTTCCCTCCATTTCGTTTCAAATCCTGGCCGTTATGGCTTTCCCAAGTCAAATAGTCCACGTGATCCAACGGTGATTCCATCGTCTTCTTCCTTTGGACAATTAGGGTTTCAGAATCCATGAGAATACGAGTTCCATGCATCATTCTTCCATCCTCTCGTTCTCCCTCATCTCTCCACTAAATTACACGATCTAAGAACCAATCTTGGCCTATTTTTCACGTAGATTCCAACTGTGGTGTTGGTTTGTATTGAAACACCCTAAATCATGCAAACCGAACAGTATAACCTTGCAATCTCAAAATTTCATCAGGTTTCGATCATCACCAAACTCGACATTCTTTGTACAAAAACAATCCTTATGCCATACTGATCAAAAATAACTAATCATCTAAGATTTTAACAGCTTAATCACTATGTTCTATGTCAAAACAGATTTCATGCTCACATGTCAACCTTCACCATATCGTGCCAAAATCTCCAGAAACAATCCTCTAATCATCTAGATCATGCTTAACCTAGCAATTCTACCTAATGCTATCTAGATCAAGCCAAATTGTGAGAAACACTAACCTAGTAAGAAATTGAAAACAGATGGTGATTTTCTTTACTTCAAAGCCTACAATGCTCCAAGATCCATCAATGGACTATACTCTTGCTTCTGTTTGCAATAATTCGAGCTCAAACCACCTGGATCCTTGTAACCGATTTCAATTGCACTTGGATGTGAGAATTTTGCAGAGCACGATTCAGGCCACTATTCACTCAGATCTTGATTGCAATGTGATCAATGATGATTATTGAGTAGAATAGGAACAAAATCTTGAAGGAATGATGAAGAATTAAGAGGATTTGAAGCAATTTGCAAAAAAGCAAGATGAAGTGAAACTATGAGTTTTTGATCAAAATGAAGTTCAACCTTGCTTTGGATCAGTTAGAATGAATATATAGATGATGATGGAAAGTTCCAGAACTTGCTAGATTGATCTCATGAGAAGTTGCTCATATCTTTGCATGAGAAAGTGAAATTGGTGAGTTGAAAAAATCAGCCCATGAAACCTTGTTGCAGCTCCTTATTCTCACTTGAAAATCTCATTAGTTGATATTTTGAACATGTGGAAAGGCCTTGCTAGCTTGCACATTAATCCCGTGTATGCATTGGATGTGTAACTTCAATTATAAGCAAACCATGGTAATTCCCAAATTTTGACCTCAAACCCAAAATCTAACATTGCCAATGGTCTTAAAATGTCTTTTACCTTCAAAATGGTTGGTCGTATGCTTGGTTTTGCTTTTGTATCAAAAAATCACAATTTTGGTCATTTAAAAAGGTACTTTTCCCTTTATAATTGGTCAATTTTGCAATTCTAAGCTATGAGCATTTCCAACTTGCCACAACCACTTTTCTAGACTCAAAATGCCATTTGGAGCAAGTTTGATGTTGAACATTTCTTCATTTGAAGTTTGGAAATAGGAGTTTTGGGCATATGCTTGAAATGACCTGTAATTCCACTTTCCCAAAATAGCCCTGGCTTGCCAAGATCATAAGTAGAGTTCTACAAATCAGATGAAGGCATACTATACCTTTCTAGAAATATAAGATCATGACGAACAACTTTCATGTTGGCCAGAAATCCATTTGAACATTCCTTGAGGGGTAAAAGTTGCTTGGAAATCAAGTAACTTTCACAGACAAATTTTAGTGTCCTCAGATGACCTGTAACTTGCAAGAACCATAACTTGAGTTCTATAAATCTTCTTGATTCCTTCCACCACTTAAATTAAAGGTCTTGAGATACTCTACAAGTTTCATGTTGGCCAAGGATCCATTTGAGACTTGAATTTTGAATTATCTTGCTTGGAAGTTTGCCCTAAATCAGGGGATTTTACACAAAAACCCTAATTTAGAAACTTCTCTTCTTCTTGATTTCTTTTGATTTCTCCTTGGAACAACACCACATCCATATCCACATATCAAATGAGGAATCCCACATCCTCCAAATAGGCCTTGATGCCCCTTCAATCAAGTATTTGACCTAGGGTTGACCTAGGGTTGACCCAGATGAAACCCTAGTTGACTGTCTTCAACTGCAACTCTTGTAACCACATCAATGACTTGTCTCACTTTCAAAATGACCCTCTAGGTCTTCCATGATGTCTATATACATTCCATGCTTTCAATTCATAGTCCACAACTTCTCTGATGACCTTCAAACCCCCTCAAGATAGGAGAAAAACCCACTGATTGGCCCACTAACTTCTCAAGCTTCAATTTCTTTCTGATGACTTGGATAGGCTTGAATTTGAATAAGAACCTCTTGATATGCTCATAGAGATAAGAATGGCACTTGGTCCCTTGTTGGATGGCTTGCCCATGCTATGCTATGCAAATGATTAGACTATGTACATGCCTTTTTATGTAAATGACAATACAATTGAAACATAAACCCAGGGAAGTAGGTTGAGCAAATTTTAGGGTGCAACACACGGTTTTGACGAACTCACTCAAGTTCATATTTTCCGCAATGGTCTCCTTTCGGTTCACAAGACCTTATTGGATGTTACATGGGGGGTTCTTTGATGTCAAAAAGCGCTGAAGATGCAATAGCAATTATTAACAAGATGGCACTTAATGATCACCAAGGGAATCATAACCGTGGAGTAGCTCAACAAAAACCAGGTGTACTCGAGTTAGGTACGAATGATGCTATTCTTGCTTAAAACAAACTTCTTACGCAACAAGTGGAGCTTCTAACCCAACACATGTCGAAGCTTCCACAATAAATCAAAGAGATGCAAGAAGTTCCTACTCAAGTTCAAGTGGCGAGTTGCGAATTGTGTAAAGGTGATCATCCTACCGGATATTGTCCTCCCATTTTGGAAGAAGCCAATTATGCCGGAAATCAAAATCAAGGATACCAACAAAGACCACCTTATCAACAAGAAAATCAAGGTTATCAAAGACCTAATCAAAGGTACCAACAACCTTGGAGGCCTCAAGAAGCCGGAACTTTAAATCGTCAACAATATCAAAACTACACTCAACCTCCACAAACTCAAAGTGCACCGTCAAAGATGGAGGAAGCTCTTACTCTATTCATGAAAATGTCAATGTCAAATCAAAAGAACACCGATGCGGCTATTAAGAATTTGGAGACACAAGTGGGCCAATTATCAAAAGAATTGGCCGATCAATAAAAAGGGTCTTTCACGGCTACCGCTACTCCAAATCCTAAGGAGCATTGTAAGGTGATTCTCACAAGAAGTGGTAGAGAAATTGATATGGGCGTAGGTGAGGAGATAGTGGCGGAGGAAGTTGTAGTTGAAAAAGAATTTGAAAATGTTGAGAAAGAAGTAGAAAAAAATGTTGAGGGAGATTTAGTTGAAAATGAGAAAGTGGAAAAAAGTGAGGAAGGAGAGAGAAGTAAGAGAGAAGAAAGAGCGAAAAAGTCGAGAAAAAGAAAAGATCAAGTGAACACTATACCGATTCAAAATTTGCCTTATCTGCATGCTCCGACAAGGAAAGACAATGCTAGACACTATGCTCGCTTTATAGACATATTCAAACAATTGCAAATTAATATTCCATTTTCCGAAGCATTGGAGCAAATGTCGTAGTATGCTAAATTCATGAAGGATATTCTCACGAAGAAGAAGAGGTATACGGATCAAGAAACGATCATGGTAGATGCTAGTTGTAGCGCAATCATTCAACGCACTCTCCCGAGGAAAGAAAGTGATCCGGGACGAGTCACTTTGCCCATCACAATTGGAAATACTTACGTTGGCAAAGGGTTGATTGATTTGGGCTCTAGCATCAATTTGATACCCTTATCTATTGTAAAGCAGTTAGGATACATGGAGTTGAAATCTACTCAAATGACGTTGCAACTTGCCGAAAAATCTACCACTCGCCCTCATGGTGTAGCCGAAGATGTGTTGGTGAAGGCTGATAAATTTTTGTTCCCAATTGACTTTATGGTAATTGATATGGAAGAAGATGAAGACTCTCCCTTGATTCTTGGTCAACCTTTTATGAAGACCGCATGTATGGCGATTGATATGGATGATGGTCTAATGAAAGTTAGAGTTCTTGATGAGGAGATTTGCTTCAATCTTTTTGAAGCCATGAAGCTTTCTAAGGACAAAACCGATTATTTTAGAATTGATGAAACGGAAGTGGCAATTGAAGAAGTCAAAGAGTTATTTCAAGTTCACACACCACTACAACGAGTTCTTACCAATGTTCTTTCAAAAGTCAATGAAGAAGAAGAACGGGAAATTGAAAAGTGTTTGCCGGAACTTGAAGAACTAGAGGAAATCCCACCTTTGAAAGAAAAGGTGGAAAATTTGAAAAAAGAGAACAATGAGGAAGGCAAGCTTGTGTTGAAGTTGTTACCATCTCATCTTAAGTATGTTTTCCTTGATGAAGAGAAGAACAAGCTGGTGATCATAAGTTCGGAGTTAATCATGGATGACGAAAGGAAATTAATTGTTGTGTTGAAGAAAAATCAAGAGGCAATTGGTTGGACTCTTTCCGACTTGAAAGGTATAAGTCCTTCCTATTGTATGCATCGAATATTCATGGAGGAAGATTTCAAGCCGGTAGCTCAACCACAAAGAAGATTGAATCCTACTATGAAAGAAGTGGTGAGGAAAGAAGTTATCAAAATGTTGGATGCCGACATGATTTATCCTATTTCCGATAATCTGTGGGTTAGTCCAGTTCAAGTGGTGCCGAAAAAGTTGAAATGACGGTTGTAACAGCCCAATTTTCAAAATAGTGGATTAATTGTACTAATTAATTGGATTTATTTGATCTATGTGAGTTATTGGATTTAACTGATTTATTCTATTTGGTAGAATAATGTGGGATTACTAGATACTATCCAATTAATGATAAGATGAGATATTTTGGTGAATAAAGGGTCAAGTGGATATTTTATGAGAAATTGATTAGTAGATATTTTGAGAGAAGGGAAATGTGATGGAAAGAAAATAATGGAAGGTATATAAGGATAAGTGGAAGGAAAATAGATGGAGAGGAAAACATAAGAGAAAGAAAGTGGAAGAGAAGAGAAAGAGGAAGATAAGATGAAAACTTGGAAAATCATCAAGATCCGATCCAAAGCTTTGATTTAATCAAGGTAAGGGTGAGAAACATTATTATCTTAGCAATGTGTATGATTATGTATGATTGGATTGGGTTGTTGTGAGTTTTCCACCATTTTTCATTTTAGGGCAAAATGGATTTAATCGGTGTAAATCGAAGTTTAACGGTTAAAATCGAGAATAAGTAGTATAGTTTAGTCGGGTATGGTTATATTAAGGTTATGGAAACTGATTGAATGAGAATCGGTCGATTTTGGAGAGAGTTGGAATTTCTGAACAGTGGGAAAATTCGGGTTCGCAGACGTTCGCTAGTTGTTCGCTAGGCAAGCTGGTCGCGAACACTCGCTGGGTCCTCGCCTAGCGAGCTAGTGGCGAGTGGAAACAGAATGTGAGAGGTTCCTTCGTTGGGTAGCGAACGGGGTAGCGAATGGTTCGTTGGGGGTTCGCCGTGGCGAACAAGGTAGCGAGTGAGGTCTGTAGCATCTGTTTGGGTTCGCTAGCAGTTCGCTAGGCGAACATGTAGCGAAGGTTCGCTAGCTGCTCGCTGTTGCACCCTAAAATTTGCCCAACCTTATTCACTTGGTTTATGTTTCATTATCATTAGCATTTGCATATAGAGTCATGTACATAGACTAATCATCTGCATAGCATAAGCATAGCAAGTCATACAACAGGGGGATCAAGCATTATTCTCATCTCTAGAAGCCTATCAAGAGGCTATTATCCCAATTCAATCTCATTCAAGTCATCAGGAAAGAATTTGAAAGCAAAAAGTTCAGCAGATCAAGCCTTGAGTCCATCTCCTAGCTGAGGGTATCTGAGGGTCAACAAGAGGGTTGTGAGCTGTGAGTTGAAGGCATGGAGAGTATCTAGACATTATGAGAGACTTAGAAAGTCATTTAAAGAAGGAGACAAGTCATTGATGAGAGCACAAGAGCTATAGCTGAAGGCAGTCAACTAGGGTTTCATCTGGGTCAACCCTAGGTCCACCCTAGGCCAATTGACTGATTTAAGGGGCATTCAAGTCTAGTGGAGAGATGTGGGGTTCATCATTGAACATATAAAGAAGGATATGGAGATATGCCAAGAAGAATTCAAGAGAAATCAAGGAGGAGAGGAGCTTCTAAATTAGGGTTTCTGTGTAAAATCCCCTAGTTTAGGTCAAATTTCCAAGCAAGATAAGTCAAAATGCAAGCTTCAAATGGATCCTTGGCCAACATGGAACTTGTAGAGGATCTCAAGACCTTTAATTTGAGTGGTGGAAGACATCAAGGAGATTTATAGAACTCAAGTTATGGTCCTTGCAAGTTACAGGTCATCTGAGGTATCTGAAATTTTGTCTGTGAAAGTGACTTGACTTCCAAGCTAGTTTTACCCCTCAAGGAGATTTCAAATGAATTTCTGGTCAACATAAGAATTGTTCCTCATTGTCTTAGCTTTCTAGAATGGTATAGCATGCCCTCATATGATGTGTGGAGCTCAACTTATGGTCTTGGCAAGCAAAGGGTATTTTGGGCATTTGTGAATTACAGGTCATTTTAACTCATGTCCAAAACTCATACAAGGAGGCCTCAAATGGAAAAACTTACAACATCAAACTTGCTCCAAATGTGATTTTAAGTCTAGAAAGAAGGTCACAAATTGTTGGAAAAGCTCATAACATGAAGTTGCATGATTGGTCCAAATTTGAACTAAAATGGCTTATAACTTGAATAAAGTCAAAGTGAAAAATGGTTTGAGAGATTTATAAGTCCAAATGGAGACTTCCAATATATGATTTTGAATGGAAAAGACATTCTAAGAACAATGGTTCAAGCACTTTTTTGAGTTTAGTGGAAAAAATCAAAGTTATTCATGGTTACTTGCATTTGAAGAAACATTTCAAAAATCAACCAATTTGGAATGCAAGGGAATGTGGCAAGATGGTTCTAGAAAGTTCATGTGAGCCCTATATATTCATGAAATCAGAATTGAGCAAGGGTTGGATTCATTTTTCACCAAAAATTTCCCAAAGTTTCTCATTCTTCCTCTTGCAAATTCTTTTCAAACTTCATCAATTCTCCATCAATTCTCATAATCCTTGATTCTACTCCACTCCATAATCATCAAAGATCAAAGATCACTCAATATCTGGCTGGTTTGGATCCATTTTCATGTGCTGTTATCATCCTCTTCAAAAGTGAAAAATCAATCGGTTAGCAAGATCCAAGGCCAAGAAACAAGAGGTGTTGCATACAGAAGCAAGAGCTTCACTCACTGATCAAGATCTGAGCATTGGTGGTGGTGGATTCACGAGTTTCCATAGCTGTTTTCAAGCTTTTGCATCAGGTGCGTTTTCATTCAAATTGATTAGTTCAGTTAGTTTAGCATAGTTTTATTAGTTTAGATGTGATCTAGGTTGTTAGTAGAACAATTAGGATGAGTTTGGTGCTGTTTGGTGAGGATTGTTAGCAGGTTGTTAGAACTGTTAGGATGTAGAACTCATGGCATAGTGCATTGTAACTTTAGCTTGTTAGTTTAGAATGATCACCGTGAAGCATAGAAGAGATTAGTATAGGTTTGGTTGAGAATTTTGAGGATGAGTTGCAGAGCATTTCCATGGTGGACAGAATTTGTTGCGCTCGGGTTGAGAGTTAGGCTGAATTTCAGTGCAAACTAATGCCATAGGCTTGTAGAGGGAGAAATTCTGAATGAGTTTCATGTTTGTATCGTGTTGATCCATGGACTGTGGAGTGAGAACAGATTGATGGAAGTTGGTGCGTGCATGAAGTTTCATGGTGGAAACCCTAAGTGCTCAGGAACCAAGGAAGAAGATGAAATCGTGGCTGTCCATTTCGTGTTGGACCTTTGACCTCCAAGCCAATCCTGTGGCTCTCATTTAAAGCTGATTTTGGAGGGAGTGAATAGGTGCCCTAAACGCACCGTTTCATTAATTGAAACGGGCGGGCCTAAGAGTGCTTTGCTAATCCCACCACCCCAGTACCAAGCCCATCAGAAGTACACGTGATAACCTTTCTATTCTCACCCCCCTGCTTGTTTTTTTATTTTTAATAATTCTGAAGTTTTCTGGGCTTAATATAACTTGCTGTTCGCACCCCCAGTATTAAGCCCAATCTTAAAAAACAACTAGGGCGCCTGCTAACCACACCCTTCCCCCATTTATTTCTTTCATTTTGATTTTTAATTTCTCTTACTATTTTTTTGATTTTCATTAATTCATAATAAATAGATAAAAAATCATTTTTAATTCATTCTTTTTACATCATTTTCATTAAGATGTCTAGAAAATTATAAAAAAATAATAATTGCATTTTATTTTTATTTGATATTTTTCCCATATTTTCTAAATAAATAGCATTTTAAATAGTTTCATTTCATGCATGATTTTGTTAATTTTTGTTCTATTAAATGCTTTCATATTTTTTGTTCATTCTTTTTAGGTTGCTTATATGAGATATTGAACTTGTAGAAACAATTTAGTTCCCATTTTTAGAAATTAATTTTAGGTGCTTAATGTAGGCTTGAATAACATGAACAAATTAGGGTTTTTTAGGTGATGACTTAGGAAGTTTGATTCTTTCCCTTAGGACTTAGGATTTAACTAGATTAGTTATGGGACTATAGGGGCTATGGGTAGTTATTAGATCCCTTAGAAAAAGTCAGGATTCCCCTACTGCTATTAGTACTCTGTGTATGTCTGATTGTCTGGTGTGGTGTGCCCTCTGGGAAATATTGCTTGCTTGCTTGGGTATTGGGATTGTCTGGGGACCTGGGAGAGCTGAAGACTTGAGGAGATGAAGACCATTGGAGATCCAAAGATTGAAGATCAACTGCCAGAGTTGGAGAGGAGGTTCTTGCTAGCAGCTGCTGAGGAGACTAGGGTTTGGGAGCTAGGCAGAGCTCTAGGTTAGAAAGCTTGTTTCTCAAACATGGATTGCCTTGTCTGCATCCATTCTTCTCTGTGATTCAGAGTCTCTCTAAGACACTCACCCCCTTCCTTTGGAAGGCTTGGTGACAGTGTCTAAGAGATAGAACTCTTGAGAGAAAATGTCTTTTGTGTTAGAAGCAGTCTGTTCACCACCCTTGGTAGTCAGCTGATTGCTTAACACCCATTCACTCTTGTGACTAATCCCTCATCCTGGAGGTATGAGCTTGAAGAAAAGCCATTGCAGATAGAAGACTGATGATCAGAGCCCTTGCCTGAGGGCCATGAAGATGTAGATTGATGCTTGTTGAAGCCTGTAGCTGATTGGAGATTACTTGAAGCCAGATGTTGATTCAGAGCTGCTGATGCTGTTTCTTTTGCTGTTGTATTTCATTTCTGATGTATTGATTGGTTTTCTGGACTGTATTGTTTGCTGTTTACCCTGCTGGGTTGAAAGTGAAGTATGTTCACTTTTGCCTATTGTTTTCTAGGTTCGAGGTTGAGTGGGACTCCCTTGCCTCGCTTTTACTGTTGCATCCATGCATTTTACTGCTTTACTGTATATATTTGATATTGTTTCTGTTTCTGCCTATCCCGTAGGATCTCTGTTTCTCTCTGTGCAAGAGAGGAGCATGATAGACACTAGGTCTTAACCCATGCATGATAACATTAGGTTAGTTTGTTTCCCTTCGCGACCGTAGGTTAGAGTTCTGTCTCTTCTTTCTCAAAACAAACAGAAAAACACATAAAGATTTCAAACATCATAAAAGACACTTCTTCCGTAAAAGAATGTGAACTCATCAAAGCGTCATTTTTGTCCGCCGGGACTGTTGATCAAGGAAACCTTTTTTCAGAAGGAATAAAATCAACCAAGACAAGCTTGTGTCGTACGTGGCCCGAACTACGTTTGCTCTGATCTTCCATGCTGTGTGGAAGTACGTAGGCATAGGATGCGATATCCTAGCGAGCAATCTTCCCCTCCTTTCCCGTAGGTAGGCGAACTACGTTGACTCTGATTTCTCGTTCCAGGCGGGAATACGTAGGCATAAAGTGCGATACTTTGCCGAGTCGTTTTTATTTTCATTTTATTTTCTTTTTAACCCTTGACCTATAGCGTAGATAGAGTAACAATCCATACCCGAAAACAAGCGTGGATCCCGTCGAGTACGACGGACGTGAGGGGTGCTAATACCTTCCCCTTGCGTAACCGACTCCCGAATCCAGGTTTTGGTTGCGACGACCATACCTTTCCCGTGTTGTGCGAGGTTTACTCTGAGCGTTTCCTTTCCCTCCCGTGGGATAAATAACGCACGGTGGCGACTCTTCTGTTCAGCCGGCGCCGATTTTCGCAGTAGCGACAGCTGGCGACTCTGCTGGGGATCCAACGTCCCCTGGCTGCTAAGGACTGCGAGGGTTCTTATGCATTTGGGATCCAACGTCCCTTAAGAGAGTCAATCCTAGCGCTTGTTTTCCCGTCGAGGATTTTGTATGGATTTATATTTCTGACCTTTTATTTTCAGCTTTATATATTGTTTATTATTGCTGTATCGGGGTGTGACGGGTGTTCTGATATTGAGAGATAAGCCGGACCTGGGCTTGAGTGCACCTAGAATTAGAGTAGAAATTAGTGGGCGCCCGCTTGCTTTGCTTGCTTTGGTGTCCCATGAAATCTACACTCAGACGAGGTTCCTCTGGTTGGCCTCCTGCCCCTTCCTTTGGTTGGCGTGGGTTGCTGGTTAGTTGGATTGTCGACTCTGGGGACCGATCATTTGGAAGTTGGCTAAGTGAGGCCTCTTCAGGAATTGATGATGCCACTCCTTCTGGGAATCGTATCATCAACCCTGAAAGTCTGTGACGCCGACGACCGCATAGGATGCCGTACCTTGTGCCAGTTATAGGGCCACCCACCTGTGAGGGGATTTGGGGTTATGCAGGTAACCAGACCTTCAGATACCGGTTTGTTCTCGATCAGAGATCCAGGGTGTTTATGGAGAGTTATTGAGGTCTGTCAGAGACCGTTTGGAGATGTGTTCTGAGGTCTGTCAGAGACCAATTAGAGATGTGATTTGAGGTCTATCAGAGACCAGTTGGAGTTATGGTTTGAGGTCTGTCAGAGACCAGTGTTGGAGTTTCATTTTAGGTCTATCTGAGACCAGGGTTTGATGACTTCTGGATGGTCTATCTGAGACCTTTCTTGATTGGGTTCAGGCTATTCAGCTACAGCTTTGGTCCCTGTTGCATGTTACTTGCATTGCATTGCCTGCATATCCATTACCATTTGCATTTCACTAACGTGTGTCTGTACTGCAGGGGCATTTGCATTTCCCTAGTTCTAGTGCCCAGACTTCTGAGTGTTTGATCATGACTAGCTTAAGGAGAACGGTTGCTTACAAATTGCCTACTCCTGATATTGTTCCTTTACTGGGGTTGATCTCTCTTGCTGATGAGGGTGTTCGTAGGAGCTTCCGGATGAGCTATGGTAGATTACTGAGATTGGTGTGCAAACCTACAGAGGTAGAGTTGGATGGGTTGTATGCTTTGATGCAATTCTACGACCCTGCTTTGAGGTGCTTTACGTTCTCTGACTTTATTATGGGACCAACCCTGGAGGAATACGCTGAGTATGTTGAGCTGCCCGTGCAGAACCAGGTTCCATTCATTCATTATGACGCCAAGCCCAAGCCGGAGGATTTGGCAAAAGCCTTGCATATTGACGCTTCTGAACTTGTGACTACTGTCTCCCGTGGAGTTCCAGGCTTCTCACTCCAGTTCTTAGTTGGTAAAGCCCAGGAGTACGCTAAGAGCGGGTGCTGGGTTGCTTTCAATGCTGTGTTGGCTTTGTGCATTTATGGCATAGTTTTGTTCCCCAACATACCGGATTTTGTGGACTTTGATGCTTTCTACTTGTTTGCCGCTGGTAATCCTGTACCTACCTTACTCGGAGATCTCTACCACTCACTGCATTATAAGAATGAGAAGGGAAGAGGGAAGAATATTCATCTGTGTGTACCCTTGTTGAGTAGGTGGTTTGAGAGTCACCTTCCTAAGAGAAGATCTGTTGCAGAGACTACAGTCCCAGCTGGTTGGCCAGAGCGCCTGATGAGGCTATCGTCGGAAGATATGGAGTGGTTTGATCGAGACCTGTTGGGATCTGAGCTCATCTTCAGTTGTTCTGGGTACCCTAATGTGCCGTTGATCGGAAGAAAAGGGTGTATCAATTACAACCCTTCTCTATTCATTCGCCAGTTCGGATATGCACTGAAGAATCCACCGCAGGAGGAAGAAGTACAGGAATCTCTGTACTTCACAGGGGATTTGAAGGGGGAGTTATTAGCCAAGCTGCAACATGCCTGGACGCGTATTAACCGCAGAGGGAAGCCGTTGTTAGGAAAGAATGACTGTCAGGCCTATGCACCTTACAGGGTCTGGATCCAGGAAAGGGCAAGTCAGTTGAAGATGCCATTTCCAGACGCACCAATCCTCGCTCTTATTCCGGCAGAAGAGCCAACTACTGTTTCTAGAGAAGTCTATGAACAGGTTGTGAAGGAAAAAGAAGCCTTGATGAAGATCAACGAAGGGTTAGAGCAAGAGCTAGCTCAGATACGCAGTGAGAAAAACAAGGCTGTGTATGCTTTCCAACAGCAGATCGAGCTAGTAAACAGGTTAGGGGCTGAGTTGACTGAGGAAAGGAAAAAGCGCGAACGTCTGGGGCAAGAGTTCAGAAGCTCCCATGACATGCTGGAAGCCAAGAAGAAGGCGCTTGACGTCGCTCACCGAGAGATATCTTCTTGTAATAAGACTTGGAATGCTACACTCACTAACAACAAGAAGAGGGAAGATAAGCTGAAGCAGCAAATCTCCGACCTCGAAGAGAAGTTGAAGTCTAGCATCAAGAAGTGTGAGGAAGAAGTGATGACCCGGTATAGTGTCCAGCATGCACTGAACAAGGCAATCAAATCCAGAGATGAAGCAGTGTCTCAGAAGCGAAAGTTAGAAGATTGTTTCGGAGAAGCAACATGGGAAGAAACTGCTGAAGACGTACGCCGTGTCCTTAAGAGGAGAAACCAACTTGTTGAAGGGCTGCTTGATCGACCAAGCCATCCGGAGACCAAGAAGTTGATAGAGGAGTACCAGACTTTTGGGAGGATTTGATCATTTCATGTAGTAACTTGTATGCTTTATTTGCATAGTGCTGACCATCACCAGGATTGTTGGTTGAGGTCATGCCTTCTTTATATTCTCAGTGATTTTGTACCCTGGGCTTATTGATTCTCCCTGCAATATACGAGGCTTTCTATGATTCAGCTCCGATATTCCTATTGTCAGCACTGTCACTGCACCGGCACCTTCGCACTAGAACTGGGGGAATGAACTTCCCTAATGCACAGATACATTGCATTGCATTCATATTCATATTGCATTACAGGTAATCTTTGGATGGTGTCTTATTTCCTGCTTTGCATCAGGTACTTAACAGGATTGCAGATCAGCATCCGCACCGCTATTCTACACGCTCCAATTGTCGAAAAATCATGGACCAAATGCAGAACGAGATGCAAGATGTGCGCGAGAAGCTCGCCCTCTTCATGCAGACCATGGAAGCTATAGCAAAAGGGCAGGAGAATTTGCAGGCCATGGTCCAGCCTCTGTTGGCCCGAAACGCTGGTCATGGTAATGAAGATCATCAGTCTGTCCGGATCGATACTGCTCATGGAGACGGCACTCCCACGCCAGTGGCTCCGCCTGTAGTCAATATACCTGCTGCTAATGTCAACAACGCTACCGCTGCTGTGAACGGTAACGTCGGAGTTGGGAATGAGACCGCTGTCCATAATGTTGGGCTGGGTGATGTCAATTTGGGAGATAATCTAGGAGGCAATGGCTTTGTCAATACTGGATTTGGATTCAACGATCAGGGATTCGATAACACTGGGAAGTATGGCTTTAATGCTCAAGGCTTTGGGCAAGATGGTTATGGTATGGTCAATCAGGGTTACGGAGGCTTTGGAAACGGAAACGGTACTGGATTTATGGCTTTTGGTCCTGCTGGAGGTGTTCAAGGGTACGGCAACAGAGGCCGAGGTCCGGGGATGAATCAGATCAGAGCTGGACGTAATAATGGATATGATGGGTACGGAGCTGGAAACGGCATGTGGCAAGAGGATCAGCAGGAGGACGCCTTCTCCGGAGGAGGTTTTGAAGGGCCGATGGATGATTCCCAAAAGATTAGAATGCTGGAAGAGCAGATGAAGGGAGTCTTAAATCAAAGTGCTGTGGGATTGGACATGGCAACCATGGGCCTGGTACCTGGTTTGAGGGTGCCAATTAAATTCAAAGCTCCTGCGTTCGATAAGTACAAAGGAGACACATGTCCAAAAGTGCATGTACGAGCTTATTACAGAAAGATGTCTGCATACTCCACTGATGAAAGAATGCTAATGCATTTCTTTCAGGATAGTCTGTCGGGCCCTTCCCTAGAGTGGTACATGGGGTTGGAGCCAACTGATATCAAGACATGGAAGCAATTAGCAGAGGCATTTGTAGCCCATTACAAGTATAACAGCGACCTGGCACCCAATCGGGTCCAGTTGGCCGGGCTTTCGCAGAAGAAGGGGGAGAGTTTTAAAGAGTACGCGCAAAGGTGGCGCGATATGGCTGCCAGGGTCCGTCCTTCGGTGGAAGATAAGGAAATGAATGACATGTTTGTCGGCACATTCACAGGGCTGTTTCATGATATGCTGTTTCATACGTCTCTGGCCAGTTTTTCAGACCTGATTCTGATGGGGGAAAAGATTGAACGTAACATTAAGCAAGGAAAGTTCCAAGTCGAGGAATCAACCGCATCTGGCAGTAACAGGAAAGCTTATGGTGGGCGCCGTCAGGGAGAAGCCAGCGCAGTATTTGGAGGCCGAGGCAGGGGACGAGGTCAATATCGTCAGCCGCAGCAGGTGTCGAGTGTTACTATTCCATATCAACAACAACCACTCCAGCAACAACAACCGGTTCAGCAACAGCCAATGCCACAGCAGCAGCAGCCTCAGCAGGGGGCACAGCAAGCTCAACGAAGATTCCAGGGCAGTAAACCGAGAAGAGTGTTTGAGAAGCCTCCCTCAACCTATGCTGATTTATTGCAGACATTGTTGGGATTGAATCTAGTAGAGAAAAGAACCCTGGCGCCGATAACGGGAGCTCCCCCGTTCGGCTATGATGCAAGCAGGCACTGTGAGTTTCATTCTGGGGCCCCGGGCCACGATATAGAAGGTTGCCATGCTTTTAAGCACGTTGTGCAGGATCTTTTAGACAACAAGACTATCAATTTCGGAACGGCCGGTCCGAACATAGTCCAGAAACCCATGCCTAATCATGGGGCAAACGCCGTTCTGACTGAGGAAGGTCTGAATCTGATTATGAATGTGGAAGATTTAAAGACGCCGCTGAGCGAGATAAAGAGCCGACTGTTACAAGGAGGTGTTTACCCAGGATGTAACGAATATTGCTTAGACTGTTGGACCCTAGCTGGGGGGTGTGAGGATTTGAAGAAAGGCGTTCAGGCTTTAATTGATGAGGGCATATTGCAGTTTGATCGAGCGGCAACTGACGAGCCTGCAGGGGCAGTAGTGGATAATCGGAGTGATGTGGCCACTGTGACGATTCCTCGGAAGACGATCACTATTGCAGCACCAGCTCAGCGACCACCGATCACCATAACTAAGGCCGGGCCAATCCCGTACGAGAACACGAAAGCAGTCCCATGGTCATACGGGTTGGAAGTATATTGTGACGGGATAAGAATTGATGTTAACAAGCAGCCAGTGGAGATTGTGGATAATGTTGTTGGTTCAGGAGGCATGACGAGGAGTGGCAGGATCTTTATATCTCCTGAAGTGGAGGCTGAAAGACTAGCGAAAGGAAAAGGGAAAGCGGTTGAAAATGTTCCGGTACAAGCAAGTGAAAAAGAAGCAGCATCGAAGGATGTAGAAGAGTTCATGCGCTTAATTCGAAAAAGTGATTATAAGATTGTGGAGCATCTGCAGCAGACACCGTCCAAAATATCTATCCTATCATTGTTGTTGTGTTCGGAAGCTCACAGAAACGCTTTGCTGAAAGTCTTGGACACCTCTTTTGTACCCCAAGATGTCTCTGTAAATCAGCTAGAAGGAGTATTGGCACATGTGAACGCAGGCCACAGCTTGGGTTTTACCGATTTTGACTTGACTCCGAAAGGGAGAGATCATAATATGGCATTACACGTATCTGTTGAGTGTAGAGGATCAGTAATGTCGCATGTATTGGTTGACACCGGATCATCTTTGAATGTGCTGCCCAAGAAGGCGATGATGAAGCTGGATGTTCGAGGAATTTTGTGTACACCCAGTGATTTGGTAGTCAGAGCATTCGATGGCACGCGGAGAACAGTCTTCGGATCGATTACCTTGCCTCTGCAAGTGGGGCCGGAAGT
The DNA here is from genome assembly GCA_963859935.3 of Lathyrus sativus. Classification (NCBI taxonomy): domain Eukaryota; kingdom Viridiplantae; phylum Streptophyta; class Magnoliopsida; order Fabales; family Fabaceae; genus Lathyrus; species Lathyrus sativus. Next base: position 604,219,624 of record OZ012741.1, on the reverse strand, counting down.
GTTTGCAACTGAATTTTATATCATGGATATACAGCCTGCGTACAGCTGCTTGCTTGGAAGACCCTGGATTCATGGGGCAGGGGCCGTCACGTCTACCCTGCATCAGAAGTTAAAATATATGGTCGGAGACAGCGTAGTCACCGTGTGCGGAGAAGAAGACATCCTGGTCAGCCATCTATCTTCATTTAAATATGTGGAAGTCGACGGGGAGATCCACGAGACACCATGCCAGGCATTCGAAGGTTTGCGCATCAAGGACAAAGGTCCCGGGCCGAGCAAAGTGCCAGAGATAGCTGTCTCATCGTATAAGGAAGCTCAAGCTCTAGTGGAAGCAGGAGAAGCCAAGGGCTGGGGCAAAGTGCTGGACATTCCTGTGAAGATGGACCGGTTCGGACTGGGGTACCAACCGTCGTCATCAACTCCTTCCGTGGGGGCCCCCCGTTTCAGAAAGCCAATTACCATCTCTGCCAGTGGAGTATGTCATGAAACTGTCAATGCTGCTTCGGAGTCTGATGAAGGAGACAGCGACTGTGATATGGATGCCTGGATTCAGCCAAGCACGCCAGGACAAGGACTGTGCAACTGGTCTATTCAGGAGCTTGTTCCTGTGACTTTTAAACAGTAATGCTTTGCTTTATTAATTGTTGAATAATCTGATGTCTTGCCCGGGGCATCAGGATTTGCTTAGGGCTGTGTTGTTATAAACATTGCGTGTTAATCATTAAATAAATGGCGTTTTTTCATGTGCAAATACTGTAATCTCTGTCCTTCTTGTTTTATATTTTTCAATAAAATGGCAACGTGGTTATTCGCTTTATACGCATTTTGAAGCACTTAACCATTCCTTTTGCAGGATAACATTTTCAGATGACATCCTTGAACCACCTATGACTCGTCCCGACTTTGAGCACCCAGTGTTTCAGGCTGAAGAAGAGGTTGTCGAAGATAGCGACGTTCCTGAAGAACTGTCTTGGTTAGTGAAGCAAGAGGAAAGAGCCATTCTGCCTCACGACGAGGTTATCGAAATTATCAACTTGGGGTCGGAAGGGGTTGAGAAAAATATTCGTATCGGAGCCGCACTGCAGGGTGATATCAAGCGAAAACTGGTTGAAATGCTCCAAGAGTATAATGACGTATTCGCTTGGTCATATGAAGATATGCCGGGGCTTGATACAGATATGGTCGTACATCGCCTGCCACTGAAAGAAGATTGCCCGCCGGTCAAACAAAAGCTTCGCAGAACTCGACCAGATATGGCAATGAAGATCAAAGAGGAGGTGCAGAAACAGTGGGACGCTGGTTTCCTGGCTGTGACGAAGTATCCTTCATGGGTTGCCAACATCGTACCAGTGCCAAAGAAAGATGGCAAGGTTCGAATGTGCGTGGATTATAGAGATTTGAATAAAGCAAGCCCAAAAGACGATTTTCCACTTCCTCACATTGACGTGTTAGTTGATAATACTGCTCAGTACTCCATATTCTCCTTCATGGATGGCTTTTCGGGCTATAATCAGATTAAAATGGCGCCAGAGGATATGGAGAAGATTACTTTTATAACGCCTTGGGGAACATTTTGCTACAAAGTGATGCCCTTTGGTTTGAAAAATGCTGGGGCGACATATCAGCGTGCGATGACGACTCTTTTTCATGACATGATGCATAAAGAGATCGAAGTTTATGTTGACGATATGATTGCCAAATCCCAGACGGAGGAAGAGCATCTGGTGAATCTGCTGAAGTTGTTTAAAAGACTTAGGAAGTTCAGGCTGAGGCTGAACCCTAATAAATGCACCTTCGGGGTGAGATCGGGTAAACTGCTGGGGTTTATCGTAAGCGAAAGAGGAATAGAGGTCGATCCTGCTAAAATAAAAGCGATTCAAGAAATGCCGACGCCTAAAACAGAGAAAGAGGTGCGCGGGTTTTTAGGGAGATTGAACTACATCGCCCGGTTCATATCTCACCTAACGGCCACGTGTGAACCGTTATTCAAGCTGTTAAAGAAAGATCAAGCTGTAACGTGGAACGAAAATTGTCAAAAGGCGTTCGATAAAATAAAGAAGTATCTGCAGGAACCTCCTATTTTGATACCCCCAGTGGCAGGTAGACCCTTGATAATGTATTTGACGGTTCTTGAGGGAAGCATGGGTTGTGTTCTCGGTCAACACGACGAGACGGGGAGAAAAGAGCATGCGATCTATTACTTGAGTAAGAAATTTACAGACTGTGAATCTCGATACTCAATGCTGGAGAAAACTTGTTGCGCGCTAGCCTGGGCCGCCAAGCGTTTGAGGCAGTACATGCTGAATCATACAACCATGCTCATCTCAAAGATGGATCCTATCAAATATGTATTCGAAAAGCAGGCGTTGTCAGGTAGAATTGCCCGTTGGCAGATGGTCTTGACCGAATATGATATCCAATACGTCTCGCAAAAGGCTATAAAGGGGAGTGTGCTGTCTGAGTATCTGGCGGAGCAGCCTATTGAAGAGTACCAATCGATGAGGTTTGATTTTCCTGACGAGGATATCATGTACCTAAAGATGAAGGATTGTGAAGAACCATTGCCAGACGAGGGACCAGAGTTGGGGTCCAAATGGAAGATGATATTTGACGGAGCGGTGAATGCTTACGGTAGCGGAATAGGGGCAATCATCACCACGCCACACGGGTCGCACATCCCGTTTACTGCCCGATTGACCTTTGCCGTTACCAACAATGAGGCCGAATACGAAGCTTGTATAATGGGGCTCGAAGAAGCCATTGATTTGCGAATCAAACATCTAGATGTATACGGAGACTCAGCACTGGTGGTGAATCAGATCAAAGGGGAATGGGAGACGCGGCAGCCCAATTTAATACATTACATGAATTATGCAAGGAGATTGTTGCCTTTCTTCGACAAGGTTGAATTGCATAATGTACCGCGGGCAGAGAATCAAATGGCTGACGCCCTTGCCACTTTGTCTTCCATGTACAAGGTCAACTTCTGGAACGAAGCTCCCCAAATCACTATCTCTCGGTTGGACAGGCCAGCTTATGTATTTGCTATTGATGAAGCATCCGACGATAAACCGTGGTATTTTGATATCCTTAATTTCCTGAAGAATAAAGAGTATCCGGCTGGGGCATCCAGTCAAGATCAGAAGACTCTCAGGAGATTAGCGGGTAATTTCTACTTGAATCCGGATGGCGTCTTGTACAGAAGAAACCACGATTTGGTGTTGTTGCGTTGTGTAGACGAGAAAGAGGCAAAGCTTCTCATGGAGGAAATTCACGAAGGTACCTTTGGTACGCATGCTGGTGGGCATGCTATGACGAGAAAGCTGCTGAGGGCAGGTTACTTTTGGCTGACGATGGAAACTGATTGTTTCAAGTTCGCGAGGAAGTGCCACAAGTGCCAAATCTATGCTGACAAGATACACGTGCCTCCGAGTCCTCTAAATGTGATGTCATCTCCATGGCCATTCTCGATGTGGGGAATCGATATGATTGGAAAGATCGAGCCGACAGCTTCTAACGGGCATCGGTTCATCCTAGTAGCAATCGATTATTTCACCAAATGGGTGGAAGCGGCGTCTTACGCGAATGTAACGAAGCAAGTGGTGGCTAGATTCATCAAGAGAGATATCATTTGCCGATATGGGATTCCCGAGCGGATAATCACGGATAATGGTTCAAATCTGAACAACAAAATGATGAAGGAGCTCTGTCAGAATTTCAAGATCGAACATCACAACTCCTCCCCTTACCGACCCAAGATGAATGGCGCTGTTGAAGCGGCCAATAAGAATATCAAGAAAATCGTTCAGAAAATGGTGGTGACCTATAAGGATTGGCATGAAATGCTACCTTTTGCTTTGCACGGTTATCGTACGACGGTACGCACATCAACCGGGGCAACTCCGTTCTCGTTGGTATACGGAATGGAAGCGGTATTACCATTGGAAGTTGAGATCCCTTCTCTGAGGGTATTGCGAGACGTTCAGCTGGACAAGGCAGAATGGGTAACGAATAGATTGAATCAATTGAGTTTGATGGATGAGAAGAGGCTCGCTTCCCTAGCATACGGTCGTTTGTACCAGAGCCGAATGAAGAAAGCGTACGACAAGAAGATACTTCCGCGAAGCTTTCAGACGGGCGACCTTGTGCTGAAAAGGATTCTCCCGCCGCAGGCAGATCACAGGGGCAAGTGGACCCCCAATTACGAAGGGCCATACGTTGTCAGAAAGGTCTTTTCAGGAGGAGCGTTGTTGTTGTCCACCATGGACGGAGAAGACTTCACGTCGCCTGTGAATTCGGACGCAGTTAAAAAATACTTTGCTTAAAATAGACCCGCTGGACAGAAAAAGAGAGTCCAGGCAAAAATGGGGCATCCTGGCGAACCAAAAACAGAATGAAAGGTTCGGGCAAAAGTTAGGGATAAAATTGAAAAAATATACACCCGCGAAGTTGAAAACCTACACTGGGCGGCTTCGGCAAAAAAGGGTATCCCGGTGAACTGAAAACCCGTAAAGGGCGGTTCACGCAAAAGTTAGGGATTTGAAAAGCAAATGACTGCGGTCCGAATTTGATATTACAATGAGCATCAATGCGGGAGAATACATTTGAGGAGTCAGTTATCAGACACAATCTCTTCAGAAGTGAGGATACCGGGAAAGCATTAGAGTCGGACGAGTCATGGGAGGATCAGTTCGTGGTGTTCATCTGCATCCCGTTGCCGACATGTGCACAAATTTAAGTTGTCAATATTCATGCTTCTTGTGCATACTTGCATACTTGTATATTTGCTTTGCGTAGCTTCCTCATTTCAGGAGTTACATCCCGTGTACAAAAACTCCGCCCATTCAGGGGCCCGATCAATAAAATATGTTATTCAGTACTTGATGCTGGTTCTTTACTATTTTGTGCATGATAAAGCGCCTAAGTTTAGTGAAGCTAGCATGAGTATAACATCACTGGCCCTTGCCAACAATTGTTAAAGCTTTGAATTAACTGAGTGTAACGTCACTAACCTGAATTGATTTGATTGCATAGGCTTGTCTTGTCTTGTTTGTGTTGTTGCAGGTTTCATAACCATACGAGGAAGACAATCGAAAGATTGCGATAACGAAAGACTTAGTCCCCACGTAGGTCACGCATGTTCTTCCTGAAGAAGGATAGAATTCCCCAGCTAGCCGTAGCTTATCCAAAGGACGTGCTCCAGAAAAGTTATTCGTTCTCAATAGAGTGTGGCGATTCCAAGATCGTGAGGCTGTATTCAGACAGGTTCATCTTTCCCCGCAGGGTCATGCACTCTCCCCCAGTGGAATCAGTGGATTTTCCCCGAGAGAATCATCCTATCCCCAGCGGAGTTCTCTTTTCAGCAAGTGTTCTTTCCTTCCAGTGGAATTCGAAGATTATGACTCTCCCAAGCAGAGGTGATGGTGGTTCCTATCATTTATTTTGTCAAGGATACGGTGTAATATCAGTTCACGTTCCAGCAGAAAGTCCGATCGTACTATGCACATCTGCTATTCCCCAGTAGAGTTATATTCCCCAGCAGGGGGTTACCTCAACAGGGGGTTTGGTTTGAGTTCCTAATTTCCCAGCTGAGTCGACTTCACCCTTCCAGCATTTATTTTGCTGGAATAATTCTGTAGCATCTGGCTATCCCCGGCGGAGTCGGCATTATCTTCGGTGTTTATTTTGCTGAAGCAATTTCTGTACTCTAGCAGTTCAGGTGGAGAGAATTCTTGCTCAAATGAACTACCAAACACTCAAGATCTCGGCATGAGATATTCAATGATAATGTCAGTCTCGGCAGTATTCCCCACAGAGTTGCCAGGATAAGTTTCTCTTTGTTCCCAGGCAGAATCAGTTGTCATCAAGGGTTCCATGAATCAGAATTTCAGAGGCCACCGCCGGTTATCAGAACAGGCGTCCGATAGTTTGGTTTCCAGACATCCTCAGTAGAGTCCGCCTCAAAGTCGTTGTCACGTCAGTGCTAAGAAGTTTGTGGGTGAGGATCATTGGAGAACTAAGTCCTGACGCGGACAATTTATTCCTATATTGACGGGATTTCTTCAGAAGTGGGCGTCCTAACGTGGACAGGTTTATTTCCCTGGATTGGTGAGGTGTGTTAGTCCTATCGTGGGCAGATTCGGGTTCTCAAAATTAGTGGAATGGGAGGTCATGACGTTGACAAAAGTGATTACTCTTTGTGGTGGTGCCCTCACGTGGACAAATCGGACAAGGGTGTGAGTCCTTACGTGGACAAGTCTTATTTCCTCAGCGGGTAGAAGACGCCTGAGTCCTAACGTGGACAAATCAAGACGAGATCAGTGTCCTGACGTGGACAAATCAAAGAAATTATTATTCCTAACGTGGAGAAGTGGGTCCTAACGTGGACGATGTAATCCTTACGCGGACATATCAAGTTGGATTCCTTACGTGGAAAGAGATGATTCCTTACGTGGAAAAAGATAGTTTCCTTACGTGGAGATGACAGCGTTCCTGACGTGGAAAGAGGGGAGTCCTGACGTGGACAGATTAAGATGGCATTCCTTATGTGGAAAAATGTAGTCCTGACGCGGACAAATCGGGAGGAATTGGTTGCCTTACGTGGAAAAATTGGGGTCCTTACGTGGACAGATTCAAGAAAAGTTGATTCCTGACGTGGAAGAATGATGTAATCCTTACGTGGAAAGTTGAGTCCTGACGTGGACAGGTTCAGAACCAAAGTTGAATTCCTTACGTGGAAAGATTGGGGTCCTGACACGGACGTTTCAAGTGGTATTGGAGTCCTTACGTGGACAGATTGATATAGTTCTCCTTATGTGGAAAGAAGATGGCTTCCTGACGTTTAAAGATGAAAGGGTTAGTCCTGACGTGGACAGATACAAAAGAGATGATTCCTAACGTGGACAGGTGTTACTCCTAACGTGGAAGAGTTTTGTTCCTAACGTGGACGATTCAGTTTATGGAAATGCAGACGAATTATCCCCAGCGGAGTTGCCGAGGTTTTTCTGGGTTAACAGCAAATGGAGTCCTAACGTGGACAGGTTTTAGTCGAGATTTCTTCGTATTGACGACAGACAGAGTCCTAACGTGGACAAGCAAGCAATCTGTGATGACAGAATCCTCTTCAGAACGATGAAGACAATCCCCAGCACGGTCGCATGAGATCAGTGGGTTGCTGTAACAGTCAGATTCAGCTGATGAATGTCGTTCCTCAAGCAGGAGCGCAGTTTATTTCTGCGGTTGGCAAATTTCTGGTTTCACTAGTATTCAACCGCCTCGTACCGCGAATGTCTGAAGGCTCCAGGCCCTTCACCCAATCGGGTCCAAGCCGCTTGAATAGGGGCAGCTGTTGCACCCTAAAATTTGCCCAACCTTATTCACTTGGTTTATGTTTCATTATCATTAGCATTTGCATATAGAGTCATGTACATAGACTAATCATCTGCATAGCATAAGCATAGCAAGTCATACAACAGGGGGATCAAGCATTATTCTCATCTCTAGAAGCCTATCAAGAGGCTATTATCCCAATTCAATCTCATTCAAGTCATCAGGAAAGAATTTGAAAGCAAAAAGTTCAGCAGATCAAGCCTTGAGTCCATCTCCTAGCTGAGGGTATCTGAGGGTCAACAAGAGGGTTGTGAGCTGTGAGTTGAAGGCATGGAGAGTATCTAGACATTATGAGAGACTTAGAAAGTCATTTAAAGAAGGAGACAAGTCATTGATGAGAGCACAAGAGCTATAGCTGAAGGCAGTCAACTAGGGTTTCATCTGGGTCAACCCTAGGTCCACCCTAGGCCAATTGACTGATTTAAGGGGCATTCAAGTCTAGTGGAGAGATGTGGGGTTCATCATTGAACATATAAAGAAGGATATGGAGATATGCCAAGAAGAATTCAAGAGAAATCAAGGAGGAGAGGAGCTTCTAAATTAGGGTTTCTGTGTAAAATCCCCTAGTTTAGGTCAAATTTCCAAGCAAGATAAGTCAAAATTCAAGCTTCAAATGGATCCTTGGCCAACATGGAACTTGTAGAGGATCTCAAGACCTTTAATTTGAGTGGTGGAAGACATCAAGGAGATTTATAGAACTCAAGTTATGGTCCTTGCAAGTTACAGGTCATCTGAGGTATCTGAAATTTTGTCTGTGAAAGTGACTTGACTTCCAAGCTAGTTTTACCCCTCAAGGAGATTTCAAATGAATTTCTGGTCAACATAAGAATTGTTCCTCATTGTCTTAGCTTTCTAGAATGGTATATCATGCCCTCATATGATGTGTGGAGCTCAACTTATGGTCTTGGCAAGCAAAGGGTATTTTGGGCATTTGTGAATTACAGGTCATTTTAACTCATGTCCAAAACTCATACAAGGAGGCCTCAAATGGAAAAACTTACAACATCAAACTTGCTCCAAATGTGATTTTAAGTCTAGAAAGAAGGTCACAAATTGTTGTAAAAGCTCATAAGATGAAGTTGCATGATTGGTCCAAATTTGAACTAAAATGGCTTATAACTTGAATAAAGTCAAAGTGAAAAATGGTTTGAGAGATTTATAAGTCCAAATGGAGACTTCCAATATATGATTTTGAATGGAAAAGACATTCTAAGAACAATGGTTCAAGCACTTTTTTGAGTTTAGTGGAAAAAATCAAAGTTATTCATGGTTACTTGCATTTGAAGAAACATTTCAAAAATCAACCAATTTGGAATGCAAGGGAATGTGGCAAGATGGTTCTAGAAAGTTCATGTGAGCCCTATATATTCATGAAATCAGAATTGAGCAAGGGTTGGATTCATTTTTCACCAAAAATTTCCCAAAGTTTCTCATTCTTCCTCTTGCAAATTCTTTTCAAACTTCATCAATTCTCATAATCCTTGATTCTACTCCACTCCATAATCATCAAAGATCAAAGATCACTCAATATCTGGCTGGTTTGGATCCATTTTCATGTGCTGTTATCATCCTCTTCAAAAGTGAAAAATCAATCGGTTAGCAAGATCCAAGGCCAAGAAACAAGAGGTGTTGCATACAGAAGCAAGAGCTTCACTCACTGATCAAGATCTGAGCATTGGTGGTGGTGGATTCACGAGTTTCCATAGCTGTTTTCAAGCTTTTGCATCAGGTGCGTTTTCATTCAAATTGATTAGTTCAGTTAGTTTAGCATAGTTTTATTAGTTTAGATGTGATCTAGGTTGTTAGTAGAACAATTAGGATGAGTTTGGTGCTGTTTGGTGAGGATTGTTAGCAGGTTGTTAGAACTGTTAGGATGTAGAACTCATGGCATAGTGCATTGTAACTTTAGCTTGTTAGTTTAGAATGATCACCGTGAAGCATAGAAGAGATTAGTATAGGTTTGGTTGAGAATTTTGAGGATGAGTTGCAGAGCATTTCCATGGTGGACAGAATTTGTTGCGCTCGGGTTGAGAGTTAGGCTGAATTTCAGTGCAAACTAATGCCATAGGCTTGTAGAGGGAGAAATTCTGAATGAGTTTCATGTTTGTATCGTGTTGATCCATGGACTGTGGAGTGAGAACAGATTGATGGAAGTTGGTGCGTGCATGAAGTTTCATGGTGGAAACCCTAAGTGCTCAGGAACCAAGGAAGAAGATGAAATCGTGGCTGTCCATTTCGTGTTGGACCTTTGACCTCCAAGCCAATCCTGTGGCTCTCATTTAAAGCTGATTTTGGAGGGAGTGAATAGGTGCCCTAAACGCACCGTTTCATTAATTGAAACGGGCGGGCCTAAGAGTGCTTTGCTAATCCCACCACCCCAGTACCAAGCCCATCAGAAGTACACGTGATAACCTTTCTATTCTCACCCCCCTGCTTGTTTTTTTATTTTTAATAATTCTGAAGTTTTCTGGGCTTAATATAACTTGTTGTTCGCACCCCCAGTATTAAGCCCAATCTTAAAAAACAACTAGGGCGCCTGCTAACCACACCCTTCCCCCATTTATTTCTTTCATTTTGATTTTTAATTTCTCTTACTATTTTTTTGATTTTCATTAATTCATAATAAATAGATAAAAAATCATTTTTAATTCATTCTTTTTACATCATTTTCATTAAGATGTCTAGAAAATTATAAAAAAATAATAATTGCATTTTATTTTTATTTGATATTTTTCCCATATTTTCTAAATAAATAGCATTTTAAATAGTTTCATTTCATGCATGATTTTGTTAATTTTTGTTCTATTAAATGCTTTCATATTTTTTGTTCATTCTTTTTAGGTTGCTTATATGAGATATTGAACTTGTAGAAACAATTTAGTTCCCATTTTTAGAAATTAATTTTAGGTGCTTAATGTAGGCTTGAATAACATGAACAAATTAGGGTTTTTTAGGTGATGACTTAGGAAGTTTGATTCTTTCCCTTAGGACTTAGGATTTAACTAGATTAGTTATGGGACTATAGGGGCTATGGGTAGTTATTAGATCCCTTAGAAAAAGTCAGGATTCCCCTACTGCTATTAGTACTCTGTGTATGTCTGATTGTCTGGTGTGGTGTGCCCTCTGGGAAATATTGCTTGCTTGCTTGGGTATTGGGATTGTCTGGGGACCTGGGAGAGCTGAAGACTTGAGGAGATGAAGACCATTGGAGATCCAAAGATTGAAGATCAACTGCCAGAGTTGGAGAGGAGGTTCTTGCTAGCAGCTGCTGAGGAGACTAGGGTTTGGGAGCTAGGCAGAGCTCTAGGTTAGAAAGCTTGTTTCTCAAACATGGATTGCCTTGTCTGCATCCATTCTTCTCTGTGATTCAGAGTCTCTCTAAGACACTCACCCCCTTCCTTTGGAAGGCTTGGTGACAGTGTCTAAGAGATAGAACTCTTGAGAGAAAATGTCTTTTGTGTTAGAAGCAGTCTGTTCACCACCCTTGGTAGTCAGCTGATTGCTTAACACCCATTCACTCTTGTGACTAATCCCTCATCCTGGAGGTATGAGCTTGAAGAAAAGCCATTGCAGATAGAAGACTGATGATCAGAGCCCTTGCCTGAGGGCCATGAAGATGGAGATTGATGCTTGTTGAAGCCTGTAGCTGATTGGAGATTACTTGAAGCCAGATGTTGATTCAGAGCTGCTGATGCTGTTTCTTTTGCTGTTGTATTTCATTTCTGATGTATTGATTGGTTTTATGGACTGTATTGTTTGCTGTTTACCCTGCTGGGTTGAAAGTGAAGTATGTTCACTTTTGCCTATTGTTTTCTAGGTTCGAGGTTGAGTGGGACTCCCTTGCCTCGCTTGTACTGTTGCATCCATGCATTTTACTGCTTTACTGTATATATTTGATATTGTTTCTGTTTCTGCCTATCCCGTAGGATCTCTGTTTCTCTCTGTGCAAGAGAGGAGCATGATAGACACTAGGTCTTAACCCATGCATGATAACATTAGGTTAGTTTGTTTCCCTTCGCGACCGTAGGTTAGAGTTCTGTCTCTTCTTTCTCAAAACAAACAGAAAAACACATAAAGATTTCAAACATCATAAAAGACACTTCTTCCGTAAAAGAATGTGAACTCATCAAAGCGTCATTTTTGTCCGCCGGGACTGTTGATCAAGGAAACCTTTTTTCAGAAGGAATAAAATCAACCAAGACAAGCTTGTGTCGTACGTGGCCCGAACTACGTTTGCTCTGATCTTCCATGCTGTGTGGAAGTACGTAGGCATAGGATGCGATATCCTAGCGAGCAATCTTCCCCTCCTTTCCCGTAGGTAGGCGAACTACGTTGACTCTGATTTCTCGTTCCAGGCGGGAATACGTAGGCATAAAGTGCGATACTTTGCCGAGTCGTTTTTATTTTCATTTTATTTTCTTTTTAACCCTTGACCTATAGCGTAGATAGAGTAACAATCCATACCCGAAAACAAGCGTGGATCCCGTCGAGTACGACGGACGTGAGGGGTGCTAATACCTTCCCCTTGCGTAACCGACTCCCGAATCCAGGTTTTGGTTGCGACGACCATACCTTTCCCGTGTTGTGCGAGGTTTACTCTGAGCGTTTCCTTTCCCTCCCGTGGGATAAATAACGCACGGTGGCGACTCTTCTGTTCAGCCGGCACCGATTTTCGCAGTAGCGACACTCGCTAGGCGAGGCAGTAGCGAACATGACAGCATTTTGTTTTTCTGTGATTTCATTCCATGTTGTGTTGTGGTTCGATCGGGTTCGATTCTTAATGGAATGAAAAGTTATATGTTGTTATATATGTGTTATGGGTAGCCGTATGGCGTGAATCCTAGGTTTTGAGATGTGTATATTATTTGTATTGATGGGAAATGCATGAGAACATAATAGAGGTTATGTGTGCATTGTTTGATAAATATGAAGAATGCATGAGAACATATTGTGGATATGTGTGCATTGTTGATAATGTGGTGATGATATTGAATTGTGAATGCATATTGTTTGTATGCGGTTGTATGAATAGAATGCATGAGAACATGTCTTGGATATCTGTGCATTGCTTGATAGATGTTTTAAACGCATATTGTATGTATGTGATTAAATGTGAATAATGCATGAGAACATATTGTGGATATGTGTGCATTGTTTGATAAATGTGAAGAATGCATGAGAACATATCGTGGATATGTGTGCATTGTGTGATAATGTGGTGATAGTGTTGAATTATGAATACATTGATGAATGTTATGTGAATATGTTGTGTGTGCAATCATGATATAATTCTTGAAGAGATGAATTATTGGAATGCATGAGATTAAGATGTCGGTCTTAAGTGCATTTGATTTTCGATTGCATATGCATCATTTAGTCAAGAGGCAATGCTTGCTAGTTTCGTGGAGACTAGTGACTTGTCCCAAACCTAGAAGAGTGGGTTTGAAGGCTTAGAGGACGGGCCTTTGTTGTTATCGGTCTAGAAGAGTGAACCCGGTTTAATGTAAAAACCGAAAAATGATAACGGGTTATCGGTCTAGAAGAGTGGACCCGGTTTAATGTAAAAACCGAAAAATGATAACGAGAGTCGGTACCGCATTGCATGAGTTGCATTGAGTTGTTGAGTCACATTGATATATGACATATGCATGAAGAGATGCTTATGTGTGAATGATAAGATTGTGGAAATGTGAGTGTATGCATGATGTGGGAATGCTTTGTGAATATTCATGTTGTCTATATATGTGTGGTAAATATATATGACTAAGAGGGTGAATAGTGGTGAGAATTGTGGAATATGCGTATGTGCATTACTTGTGTAATTGAGAAATGTGAATGTGTAATAGTGAATTGGTAAAATTGATGGGCTTTACGTGAGCCATATGGCATGGATAGAATTGTTGATTAAAGTTATGCTTACGTATGTATACATGACTTGTGTAATTGAAAATGATGAATATGTGATTGTTAGGAGAAGTGTGTATATATACATGATATGTTGATTTAAGAGTGGTGAGTATGTGAGTGTTGTATGAAAGTATGCTATGTGCATGATAATATGCTTGATGATCAACCATGTTAGTTTATATGGTGAGGTAATTGAGAGGTATGTGTGAATTGAATATGAAATGTGGTGAGAAATGTGGCATATATGTATTTTATGATTGCTTATATACATAATTATATGCATTGATTATTATGGTAATATTTCTCACCCTTCTGCTGGAATGATGTCCTACATGACATCGTGCAGGTATAAGAGTAGAGATGTTCGTTGTTGCGAAGTCGTTGTTGGTGCAGTTGTTTAGTATTTTTATTATGTTGGGTCGAGTCATGCTCTGGTCGTGTAACACTGGGATCGCTTGGTTTATGTTTTAGAAATATACTATATTTTCTTGTTTATTAAAATAATAAGAAGTTGGCCTTAGTGCCCGAGCCTTGTTGATTTATGTGAGGAAAACAAATATTTCTTTTATGAAAAATCATTGGATAAATGAATCCGCTGCTACATGCTAATTGAAATTGTAAAACATGATTATTCATTGAAGTGTTGAAGAGCATGACAGGTGTTTGAAAGTTTGAAGTGTGACACCCTTGGTTGAATGCATGTTAATTTTACTCTGATTATTTTAATTAGTTACGGGGATTAGAGGGGTGTTACATTAGTGGTATCAGAGCAGGTCGGTCCGTCCGGCCATGTTGTCTAATGTTATTTGTTCCCTTGTATGCGACATGTGTGTGAAAACACTGTCGATACATGTTTGTCGTTTAACCTTTGTCTGCAGAAGTGGGAGTGATCGAAGTGGGGGAAGAAACTTGTGATTCTCCAAGATGCTGCAAGTGTGGAGTTGTAGCTCAGTGTGTGATTAAACGCTATTATAGTTTGGTAAAGATGGTTTATGCCCCACTATGATTTTGGCTGTCTACTAACAAATTGAGGAACTGATCACCCTTAATCTCTTGTTGATAGTAGTTGGGATTGTGTTGGATGGGATAGACGTGTCTTGCAAGCTTGGATGACGTGAGCAGTGAATTGTTTGGAGTTAAGCCAAGTGCTGAAGAATTGTTTTGATGAGTCGGCGCAGGACAATGATGAGATGTTTCATTTTGATGGAAATTTTGAGTGTTAACGAAAGTGGGAAGTTGGCGGTTTGCCGATTAATTGTGGTTGTCTGGAAGTTATTCTAACAAGATAGTGATATACAGCCAGGATGTGAAGTGGAGTTGTGATTGACTTAGTTACGGGAACTATTTCGATATTAAGAGCTCCATATTGTATGTCTATTTGGATAGTCAAGGAATTAAACTGGTTGAGTAGTTTTGAGACTTGTGTCTGGTGTGTGTGTTGCGACAACATAGTGTGAAGTCAAGTATATAAAGGGTGGATAGTGACTTCTGGTGAATATTAAAGGAAATAAAGTGGGGGATACTATATTGGTACAATTATACCTTTAAACATTTCAAGAGTCGAAGATGTGTTGAATGGCCTTCTAAGTGTGGAAATGTTGTTTTCGTATTTTTGTCGTAACGGGAGGACCGTAACTCGAAATGACGCAAGATTAGGAGCGCAGAAAGTTATTACAATGCTTTATGCGATGGTGAAGTAGTGACATGGAATTAAGTATTTATTGATGAAATATGTTTGGATGTTGTGGTAAGTGTGGTTCGTGTTTCGCCATAAGTTACAACTGAGTGTCCGTTTGACATGGGGTTCTCCATACTTAATTGAGTGGGTAATGGTTGTGTAATCGATGGTGTTTGGGTGCGTCGAAGAGTATAGAGGATCAATTTGCACATCAAGAATTAGAGTTATCAGTATTGGAGAAGAATTAGTGATATGCCACTGTGAAGAAGTTCAGAGAGTTTTTGGAAAGTTGTCAATAACTCATGTGTTGGTTTTGCCGAATTCGACGGAACTATTCGTTGTGTTGTAATGCTTTGTTAATATGACTGGGAGATATGTTAAGTGCAACATCAATGAGTTTTGGCTATGCTTTGAAGCAACTTAAAGTACATAAGGGAATTATCAGACGAGTGATTTAGAGTTGGTTGTTGTTGTGTGTTTGTACCGGAGGTTGGAAGCCTCAATTGTTTGGTTGAGATTTGAGATGGTTAATGATCTTAAGATCTTAAGGTATTTGTTTGATTTGAGAAGTTGAATATGATGTGGAGGAAATAATTGGGACTTCTGAAAGAGTATGGTTTTGGTTGAGTTACCATTCGATTGAGACCAAGTGGTAACTGAGTTATTGCATTGGAAATCTCTGTATGTACCGATGATGATGGTAATGAAGTTAAGACTGATTGAGTAAATTCGGAATATGAGTGTAGTCTGTGAATAGACTTCTCATGGAGTTGAACTTTATATGACGAGACTGACTATTGGTATTCTCGATGAGATTCGAGGAGGTCGGAATTCTAATTCGAGTTAATAGAATGATTGGATTTAAGGGATAAAAGTCGAGGAGGTGATTTTCGGATTTATGGAAATGGTATCATGAGATGTCAGGATGGAGTATGTGTTCTGAATAGTGTGAGTTGGATGAGAGTACACTGAAAGAAGGACATTGAGATAAATGGAGTATCCATGCAGGTACTGGGAAGGTGTGACCGAATTTGAGGAATTATTTCGATGACCACAGATGAAGAGAGAAATGATTGAGTTTGTATATGCTGATTAAACTTGTTGGGAGTCGAAGTGTGAATATCAGAGACTGTTGGGTCTGATACAACTGTTGAATATTTCTGAGTGGGATGGGATAGTATTCCCATGGATTTTGTGTCGGGTTTTCTGAAGAATTTGAAGGAGTATGATTCGATTGGAACTGTTAAGAATGGATTAACAAGAGTAACTCGTTACTTACCAGTGAGGATGAATCATTCTGTTAGATGAGAATCTGAGTTTTCATTGGGATTTTGAGAGAGTTGCAGACGCTTTGAGCGACATGTTGAAGATAATCTCTGTCTAGCATCCGTGGAAGGATGGGTAGATAAAGAGGACTATCCAATATGTAGAAAATTTGTTGAGAGCTTATGTGTTGGATCAAGATGGATCAGGAGATGGTTAATTGTCGTTGATTGAGTTTACCTACAATAACCGCTATTATTCTAGTACCGGAATAACATCGTATGAGACTTTGTTTGGTAAGAGGTGTAGGACTCCTTTGGATAGACGTGTGTCCAGCGAGAGTGTTGTACTCAGGCCGAAGATTGTGCAAGAGACGACTGAAAAGATCAAAAGGATCCAAGAAAGGACGTGTTTTAAGAGTTACGATAGTAACTGGTGTTGGTCGAGCTTGGAGTCTCGGAAGTATATCCTGTGTTTTGTTGATCTGTATCAGAGTGGCGCAGCGGAAGCGTGGGAAAAATAGCATGTTAGACTGTTTTACCGTTGTCGCTTGTGGGAATTGCATGATGTGTTCATGTGTCTAAGCTGAGGAGCTACATTGATTCAGATGAATAGTATACAAGTGAGAGATGATTTGACTGTTGAGGCATTGCTAGTTCAGGTTGATGAACGAGAAGTAACTTCGAGGTAAAGGGATTCCTTTGGTGGAGGTGATTTGGGAGATTAGGATACGAGAATCGTATCCAGAGTTATTTGGATCAGGTGACATTTTCGAGGACGAAAATTCCTAAAGTGGGGGAGGGTTGTAACAGCCCAATTTTCAAAATAGTGGATTAATTGTACTAATTAATTGGATTTATTTGATCTATGTGAGTTATTGGATTTAACTGATTTATTCTATTTGGTAGAATAATGTGGGATTACTAGATACTATCCAATTAATGATAAGATGAGATATTTTGGTGAATAAAGGGTCAAGTGGATATTTTATGAGAAATTGATTAGTAGATATTTTGAGAGAAGGGAAATGTGATGGAAAGAAAATAATGGAAGGTATATAAGGATAAGTGGAAGGAAAATAGATGGAGAGGAAAACATAAGAGAAAGAAAGTGGAAGAGAAGAGAAAGAGGAAGATAAGAGGAAAACTTGGAAAATCATCAAGATCCGATCCAAAGCTTCGATTTAATCAAGGTAAGGGTGAGAAACATTATTATCTTAGCAATGTGTATGATTATGTATGATTGGATTGGGTTGTTGTGAGTTTTCCACCATTTTTCATTTTAGGGCAAAATGGATTTAATCGGTGTAAATCGAAGTTTAACGGTTAAAATCGAGAATAAGTAGTATAGTTTAGTCGGGTATGGTTATATTAAGGTTATGGAAACTGATTGAATGAGAATCGGTCGATTTTGGAGAGAGTTGGAATTTCTGAACAGTGGGAAAATTCGGGTTCGCAGACGTTCGCTAGTTGTTCGCTAGGCAAGCTGGTCGCGAACACTCGCTGGGTCCTCGCTTAGCGAGCTAGTGGCGAGTGGAAACAGAATGTGAGAGGTTCCTTCGTTGGGTAGCGAACGGGGTAGCGAATGGTTCGCTGGGGGTTCGCCGTGGCGAACAAGGTAGCGAGTGAGGTCTGTAGCATCTGTTTGGGTTCGCTAGCAGTTCGCTAGGCGAACATGTAGCGAAGGTTCGCTAGCTGCTCGCTAGGCGAGGCAGTAGCGAACATGACAGCATTTTGTTTTTCTGTGATTTCATTCCATGTTGTGTTGTGGTTCGATCGGGTTCGATTCTTAATGGAATGAAAAGTTATATGCTGTTATATATGTGTTATGGGTAGCCGTATGGCGTGAATCCTAGGTTTTGAGATGTGTATATTATTTGTATTGATGGGAAATGCATGAGAACATAATAGAGGTTATGTGTGCATTGTTTGATAAATATGAAGAATGCATGAGAACATATTATGGATATGTGTGCATTGTTGATAATGTGGTGATGATATTGAATTGTGAATGCATATTGTTTGTATGCGGTTGTATGAATAGAATGCATGAGAACATGTCTTGGATATGTGTGCATTGCTTGATAGATGTTTTAAACGCATATTGTATGTATGTGATTAAATGTGAATAATGCATGAGAACATATTGTGGATATGTGTGCATTGTTTGATAAATGTGAAGAATGCATGAGAACATATCGTGGATATGTGTGCATTGTGTGATAATGTGGTAATAGTGTTGAATTATGAATACATTGATGAATGTTATGTGAATATGTTGTGTGTGCAATCATGATATAATTCTTGAAGAGATGAATTATTGGAATGCATGAGATTAAGATGTCGGTCTTAAGTGCATTTGATTTTCGATTGCATATGCATCATTTAGTCAAGAGGCAATGCTTGCTAGTTTCGTGGAGACTAGTGACTTGTCCCAAACCTAGAAGAGTGGGTTTGAAGGCTTAGAGGACGGGCCTTTGTTGTTATCGGTCTAGAAGAGTGGACCTGGTTTAATGTAAAAACCGAAAAATGATAACGGGTTATCGGTCTAGAAGAGTGGACCCGGTTTAATGTAAAAACCGAAAAATGATAACGAGAGTCGATACCGCATTGCATGAGTTGCATTGAGTTGTTGAGTCACATTGATATATGACATATGCATGAAGAGATGCTTATGTGTGAATGATAAGATTGTGGAAATGTGAGTGTATGCATGATGTGGGAATGCTTTGTGAATATTCATGTTGTCTATATATGTGTGGTAAATATATATGACTAAGAGGGTGAATAGTGGTGAGAATTGTGGAATATGCGTATGTGCATTACTTGTGTAATTGAGAAATGTGAATGTGTAATAGTGAATTGGTAAAATTGATGGGCTTTACGTGAGCCATATGGCATGGATAGAATTGTTGATTAAAGTTATGCTTACGTATGTGTTCATGACTTGTGTAATTGAAAATGATGAATATGTGATTGTTAGGAGAAGTGTGTATATATACATGATATGTTGATTTAAGAGTGGTGAGTATGTGAGTGTTGTATGAAAGTATGCTATGTGCATGATAATATGCTTGATGATCAACCATGTTAGTTTATATGGTGAGGTAATTGAGAGGTATGTATGAATTGAATATGAAATGTGGTGAGAAATGTGGCATATATGTATTTTATGATTGCTTATATACATAATTATATGCATTGATTATTATGGTAATATTTCTCACCCTTCTGCTGGAATGATGTCCTACATGACATCGTGCAGGTATAAGAGTAGAGATGTTCGTTGTTGCAAAGTCGTTGTTGGTGCAGCTGTTTAGTATTTTTATTATGTTGGGTCGAGTCATGCTCTGGTCGTGTAACACTGGGATCGCTTGGTTTATGTTTTAGAAATATACTATGTTTTCTTGTTTATTAAAATAATAAGAAGTTGGCCTTAGTGCCCGAGCCTTGTTGATTTATGTGAGGAAAACAAATATTTCTTTTATGAAAAATCATTGGATAAATGAATCCGCTGCTACATGCTAATTGAAATTGTAAAACATGATTATTCATTGAAGTGTTGATGAGCATGACAGGTGTTTGAAAGTTTAAAGTGTGACACCCTTGGTTGAATGCATGTTAATTTTACTCTGATTATTTTAATTAATTACGGGGATTAGAGGGGTGTTACAACGGTTGTCCGCAATGAGAAGAATGATTGATTCCAACAAAAACTGTAACGGGATGGAGAATGTGTATCGACTACCATAGGCTCAATCAAGCTACAAGAAAATATCACTTTCCTCTTCCTTTCATGGATCAAATGCTCAAGAGACTTTCCGGTCAAGAATATTATTGCTTTTTGGATGGATACTCCGGGTATAATCAAATAATTGTCAACCCGGAGGATCATGAAAAAACGGCTTTCACTTGTTCTTTTGGAATCTTTGCTTATAGGAGGATGTCGTGTGGTTTCTATAATGCACCGACGACTTTTTAAAGGTGTATGCAAGCTATATTCTCGGACTTGATTGAGAAGACGATCGAGGAGTTTATGGATGATTTCTCAGTTTTTAGACCGTCATTTGAACTTTGTTTGAAAATTCTTGGTGTTGTCTTGGAGAGGTGTGTGGATATTAATCTGGTGCTTAATTAGGAGAAATGCAACTTCATGGTTACGGAAGACATTGTACTCGGGCAAAAAGTTTCTTCAAAGGGACTTGAAGTTGACAAAGCTAAGGTGGAAGTGATTGAAAAGTTGTCGCCACCTCTGAATGTGAAGGGAATTCGAAGTTTTATGGGTCATGTAGGATTCTACCAAAGATTCATCAAAGACTTCGCAAAGATAGAAAAACCATTAAGCAACCTGCTCAATAAAGATAAGTCTTTTCTTTTTGATGAATCTTGTATGATAGCTTTTCATTCTTTGAAACAAAGTCTAACAACTGCATCCATAATCGTCGCACCAAACTGGAAAAATGATTTTGAACTTATGTATGACGCAAGCGATTATGCGGTTGGTGCAGTGTTAGGCCAAAGAAAGACCAAAATTTTCCATGCGATACATTATGCAAGCAAGGTTCTTAATGAGGCTCAAATTAATTATGCAACAAATAAAAAGGAATTTCTTGCTATAGTGTACGCATTAGAAAATTTTAGGTCTTATTTGATTGGATCCAAATTTGTGGTGTACACCGATCATGTGACGATCAAGTATCTTCTTACCAAACCGGATTCCAAACAAAGATTAATTAGTTGGATTCTTTTACTTCAAGAATTTGATCTTGAACTTCGTGATAAAAAAGGGTCCGAGAATTTGGTAGCAGATCACTTGTCCCGACTTGTGAATGCTGATGTCACAAAACATGAGAAAGAGGTGAAGGAAGAGTTCCCTGATGAAAAATTGTATACGGTGAAGTTTAGACCTTGGTTCGCCGATATGGCTAACCACAAAGCCACCGGATTGATGCCGGGAGGTCTAACTAGTCACTAGAGAGAAAAAAATTGTCTGACGCCAAGTACTTTGTGTGGGATGAGCCACATCTTTTCAAACTTGGTGTCGATAATATTTTGCGGAGATGTGTTTCTGAGGAGGAAGCCAAAGATATCCTATGTCATTGTCACAACTCTCCATATGGAGGTCATTTCAACAATACAAGAACGGCCGCTAAAGTCCTCCAATCAGGATTTTATTGGTCGTCCTTGTTCGAAGATGCTTACACGCACACAAAAAGTTGTGACAAATGTCAGAAGATTGGTGGAATAACGCAACAAAATGAAATGCCACTGTAAAGCATGATAGAAGTCGAGGTTTTCGATTGTTGGGGCATTGATTTTGTTGGTCCATTTCCACCGTCGTTTGGAAATGAATATATTCTTATTGCGGTGGACTACGTCTCCAAATGGGTGGAAGCCATAGCTAGCGCTAAGGCAGATGGGAAAACCGTAATAATTTTTTTGAAAAAGAACATATTTTCTCGCTTCGATGCTCCGAGAGTTTTAATAAGTGACGATGGTTCGCACTTTTGTAATACTCAGTTAGCCAAAGCCTTGGAGCAGTATGGTGTGCGACACAAAGTTGCAACACCATACCATCCGCGAGCTAACAGACAAGCGGAGGTATCGAACTGAGAGATTAAAAAAATTTGGAAAAAATTGTGTCTACCTCACGGAAGGATTGGTCAAGCAAGCTTGACGATGCCTTGTGGGCCTATCCGACCGCTTTCAAATCTCCGATTAGTCTCACATCGTTTAAAATGGTCTATGGAAAAAACAGTCACCTTCCGGTTGAATTGGAGCACAAAGCTTTTGGGCATTAAAGTTGCTAAATTTTGATCATAACTTGAGTGGCGAAAAAAGAAAAAGCCAACTTCATGAGTTGGAAGAAATTCACCTTCAAGCTTATGAGTCAAACAAAATTTACAAGGACCGAGTGAAGAGGTATCATGATAAAAAAAATTGTGACCAAGAGATTTGAGGTAGGACAATTGGTGTTGTTATTCAATTTGAGGTTGAGATTGTTTCCCGGGAAGTTGAAGTCTAAGTGGTCGGGTCCCTTTCGGATTCGCGACATTTTGAGTTACAGGGCAATTATTATTGAAGACATCAAAACCAACGAGAATTGGATGGTCAATGGCCAGCAGTTAAAAATTTATCTAGGTGGTGGTTTCGAGCGGGACACAACCTCTGTGCCTTTCTGCTATCCGTGATCGCAACGGACCGTCGAGCTCCAACGACGTTAAACAAAACGCTTGTTAGGAGGCACCCCAATATTGTAAGTATTTATTGTTTTTATTGTGTAAATAGTGTGCTTGATGTGGTGGACCTTGGCTGAAATGTGTTGTGCATTGCTATTTTTAAAAACCAAAACCTGTCATGTTCGCTAGCACCTTCGCTAGGCGAAGACAGTAGCGAACATGTTCGCTAGGACGTTCTCTAGGAGAACATAGCAAAACAGGTTGTGTTATTTTGTTCCACTGGGCCACCTATTTGGGCCCAAAACTGTTTTCTTGTTAGTCTGAGGATTGTTTAGGGTTTCCACTGCACTCTCACACTCACCACACTTCACTCTTACTCACTTATCATTTGTGCCTAATTGCAAACCCTAGCTCTCTCCTTACTGCCTCAGACAACCCAATCACCCTCTTCAATCAGGTATTTCTATGTTCTATTCTTTTTTTCTGTGCTTAGAATGTTGTAGTGCATGAGAACAAGCCATTTGGGTTGGTACGGGTAAGTAGCAGATCTGTAATTTAGGGTTGCATGTTGGTGTAGAATTGTTCTTAAGATGACAATTGTTGTGGTTCATGAATTGGGATAGTAAGAACTTGGTTTGTCTGAATTATGATTGAAAACAATGGGAGAATTCAAAAACCTGCAGCCTTCGCTAGGCGAACCTGTAGCGAGTATTCGTTGGGTCTTCGCTAAGCGAAGTTTGCAGCGAACATGACAAAAAAATTTCTGTTTTAATTGCTAATCTGTTTTGTGGATGGTTTTGTTTCTCTTTTGTGTTGTGTTGCAAATGGCATCCAGGTCTATTGCGTCTAAAAAGAGGAAAGTAGGAAGCACCTCTCGTCCTCAACCGATACAGTACGACACTGAAAGATTTGTGGGTCTGAAACAAGCCGTTCGCTATGTCACTTTGGAGAAGTGCAAAATTCTGCCTGAAAAGAGGTTTCTTATTCATCCAGAGGGCGAGTACAGAACTTTTACCGGGCTCATTCATAGCAAAAAATGGGATGTATTGGTGACTCCTACTGATAGTTACAACATTGAGGTTGTGCGGGAGTTTTACGCTAACGCACTTTCGAATGATGATGAGCCTTTTTCTTGGACCACACAGGTAGCAGGACGACCAGTGAGTTTTGATAGGGATGCCATAAATGAGGTGCTTAGAGGACCTCTCAACTTGGATGAGGATGAAATCGATGATTACCACTATGATTTAAGACTTCATAGGAACACTGATGTCATTTCCGAGGCCATATTGATGGAGGGCAAAACGGTAGAGCTGAACCCATCTGGGGTTCCAAGGAGGTATCACCGAGAGGACATGAAACCTCTTTCTCAGTTGGTGTTGATGTTGATTCTAACAAACATCAAACCAAAATCTCACACGTCAACAGTGTCGATCCCAGTGGCACACTTGGCCCACTCCATTCTAACTAATGTGCAGATCGACGTGGCTAGGATCATTGCTGATGAGCTGAAGTCCATAGTGGAGAGTGGCCTGAAAGCGGGGGCGCGAGTTAATTGCCCCCTTACTTTCCCCTATCTCATTATGGCCTTATGTGTTCAGGCGAGGGTACGATTACCTTCCCGTGGACAGGTGACTATTCCGGCCGCGATCGACGACCGATACATGGATAAGTATTGTCGACCTAAGAACTTCAGAGCAAGTACAGCTGCTGCAGATACCGGGGCTACTGATGTTCCTGGTGTTACTTTCTCACAGGTTTTTGATCCATTCCAGCAGGTTGTTTGCAACTACAATTGAGATTGGATGGCAGCGACTCAGCGCGCCATGATTAGTATTCATGATCTTATTGTAACACGGTGGGAGAACTGACTTTAAACAATGTTGCGGATAGCAAGAGTCGCCACCGACTTTTATTTTATCCATAAGGAAAGGTTATAAAAGAACAGGAAAGACCTTAGAGAATATTTTGGGTCCGGGGGGTAGGTTATGAAAAGGGAAGGTATTAGCATCCTTTTCATCCATGGTTATCCATGGGCTCTTAGGTACTTAAGCTCACTTTTGAATTGTTTTGAAATTGTAGTGTGTGAATAGAAAATTTTCAGAATAAATAATCCATGTAAGGATGTGTTAAGAACTTGTTTGAAAACTTGTTGAAAATTTGTTTAAGTGCGAAACAGTTTTGAAGTGAGCAAGCACCTAGGAGTAACCTATCCTAATGTTTAAAGGTCTTTCTTATTCTTCATTCTTTCCTTTAGTAAGACTATCCCTACTATAATGGAGTAGGTAGTCCTTACTTTGGATGTTAAGGGACATGTGAGGGACAATTTGACTTTGAAGGCCATTGTGGGATGTAATAAGCACATATAAGGGACCATCATCATTTTTCGAAAGGGACTCGATTCGTAAAGGCAACCATAAGGGACTTTGATGATTTTTCTATTTGAGGGACTTGCTTTATACACCCCACTTAACCATTATTCGTAGGCAACTTGAGGGATATCCTTAGGAAGTGAGACGGCGATTAAAATCGACTTATGTGTGTGACGTGTTTATTTTAATTATCTTTATTTAAAAGTGATCTAAATTTATTTTAATATTACATACATGTTGTTACACTCCCTAATTACTAACCATAATAATAATTAAATAATTAAACAACTTTACATCCAAGAAACAATTACAAAATAATAAGCAAAATAATTAAATAGCAAAGATAAATAAAATATAAATAAGCAATAATAAATAATAAAGGGGGTTAATTCTAAGTTTACTCGGCAAGACATCGCATCTTGTGCCTACGTATCCTTACGGGAGTGGAATCAGAGTAATCGTAGTTCCCCTCAATAGGGAGGTTAGAAACTTCTTGACTGTGGTCAAGGTCTCAAGGGGAATAAACGCATCTTAAGGACACGCTTACGTGGAGTGTAGAAACTCCAAATCTCTACGTTGAAATGTTAAGTTGTAATTAGGGTTAAATTAGGGATTCCACGGCGGGAAACCCTAAAATGAGCGCGGCGGCTCTTTGACCTAATGCTAAGGGTAAAATTGTAATTTTGCCTGCGGCGAGGCATTTGTGAAAATTAGGGTTTGTAGTTTGTAGTTTTGAGGATTTGAAATTGAATGTGTGAAGTTTTACGGACTATTGGCGCGGCGGCCAAACAGTTAGACCTAACCTTCGGATGTGTGCAATGTGACAGTAATAATAGTAAACGCGTGAGATAATTGAATCATGCAAACAGAGAGATAATGTCATAATTTAAACCATGCAAGCAGAAATTTAAAGGCAGAATTTAAAGAGCGATTGTTAAGTTCGCGAGGTTACATGAGAGGAGCAGATACAATATGATAATGAAATTTGAATTGAACAATAATAAAATAAAATAAATAACGGTTCTAGTTATTATTTTAAAAAAAAGATTTTAGTTATTATTTTAAATTTATCTAAAAAAAAGTTTTTCTTAAAAATAATAGGTTTTCATATTAATTTGGAAAAGATGTTAATGTTATTTATTTTAAAAAAACAGATTTTTATATTATAACAAATTTTAATAAATTAATGATAACAATAATAATAATAATGGTAATAATAATGATAATAATGATAATAATAATAAATAATGATAATAATAATAATAATAATAATAATAATAATAATAATAATAATAATAATAATAATAATAATAATAATAATAAAACAATAATGAATTTTAAATGTGCCAAATAACCCAACAATGTTGCTAACGCAGAAATGCGCTCATCGCAACCAGATCTAAATCGGACGAAACAAAATTTATCGCAAAGAAAAAGAAATTAAGCAAAAAATAGTATTATTGCTCACACAAAAATGCGATCATCGCAACCAGATCGAACTAACACAAATGTCACGCGTCATGCACACAAATGTGCAAACATCGTATCGACATAATTCGATCAAAAATCTTATATATATAAACTCTAACAATTTAAAGATTATATATATATAAACGTAACAGTAATAGATAAAGAAAAAGAAATAACGGTAATAGATGAAGAAAAAGAAATAACGGTAAAAGATGAAGAAAAAGAAACAACAGTAATAGATGAAGGAAAAGAAATAACGGTAAACGATGAAGAAAAAGAAACAATAGTAATGGATGAAGAAGAAAACTAAATAACGGCAAACGGCACTCACTCCTCTTAGGTTTTTTTCCTTCTCCCCTTTTTCCAACAAGGCAACACATGTATATATAGGGAACAAATTAGGGTTAACACCAAATTGTCAATAATGTCCCTAAAGCCCATTTTAAAGCCCAAACTAAATAATTAGTTAAGAAAAAATAAAATTTAAATAATTTAAAATAATTAAAATAAACTTAAAATAAAAACTAATAATCCTATTGATTCCTAAAATAAAAAATATTATAAAAAGAAAAAAAAAATTCAATATTTTTTATTTTATGATTTTTTGGATATTTTTATGAATAATTTAGAAAAAAATGAAAAAAATAATATTTTAAAAAATGATTTAATTAAAATACGAAAATAATAATTAAATAATAATAAAAAACTATTTTTGTTATTTTTTTAATGAAAGATAGAAAAATTTAGAGTAAAAATAATAAAAAACAAAAAAAAGTGACAAAGGTGAGATTCGAACTCTCAACCTCTCACACTCATAACTCCTTACACATGTCCTCCTACCAATTGTGCCATTTTTACTTTTTAGAAAAAAAATGCATGCCATATGATATTTACCTGCAAAAAGTCAAACGACTACACACAAATTTGTTAGTAATTGATTAAATGCAATGAAATGCGACGACAAATCTTAGGGCAAAATTTGGGGTATTACAGTTATTATGATAATATTTCTCACCCAACCTCTCTTTGATGTTGGCAAAAAAAAAATCATGAAGTTTGACTTTGGTTTGACCACAGTTGACCTCAGTTTGACCTTTTAACTGCATTGACTGCTTTTGACTTATCTGATCATCTGACTGAGCAAACTTTTGAGAAAAGTCTTGAAATTTGACATGGGGGTTCTTATACACATATAAGATGTTATGAAGCTCACTTGAAGTCTTGGAAGTCCATTTAGCCTGATTAAAGTCAAAAACCTAGTTTTGGATGCACTGCTTAGGAGGTGCATTGTCTGAGGGAATTGTCAACTCTTCTGACCAATTGTGAATTTTGTGAACCTTGTGAACCTTCTTGGAACACAAAGTCTTGTATTGTGAGGGCAAATTTTGGGGTGCAACAGCTGCCCCTGTTCAATTTTCTGAAACCTGAGGGGTTAGATTGGTATATTTGCCAGTCGTAACCTGGAAGGTTGAAGGGGATTGGACACAAAAGCCCAAAAATTTGCACTCACCAGCGCATGGAGTGATATTGATGGTTGGTTGAACATGATTGAGTGGGCTTAAAGATGCCACTAGGGGAAAGTTCTTCAGTAGTATAATGAGAACTGTCAGGAGTCTGGAGTAATACTGATGTAACAGCATGTCTTCATGAGGATAGAGCAATCAATAATGATAACCCTAAAGCAGTCTTGAAGTGATAAATCTGACCTCAGGAGGATAGAGCAATCAATAGCTCTAAAGCAGTCTTGAAGTAATAATGGCTTCAGGAGGATAGAGCAATCAATAGCTCTAAAGCAGTCTTGAAGTAATAGAATGGCTTCAGTAGGATAGAGCAATCAACAGCTCTAAAGCAGTCTTGAAATAATAATGTGACCTCATGAGGATAGAGCAATGAATAGCTCTAAAGCAGTCTTGAAGTAATAGGATGATTTCAGGAGGATAGAGCAATCAGTAGCTCTAAAGCAGTCTTGAAGTCATGAGAGGCTATCAGGAGGATAAAATAACCCTGAGGTTACAATAAAGCAGTCCCAAAGTAATAAGAAGCTCATCAGGAGGATAAAGTAACCCTGAGGTTACAATAAAGCAGTCCCAAAGATCATAAGATTGTTTGTTGGATAATTAACCTGAAAACAAGGTAGCATTCTGTATAACAACATTAGTTTATGCTTTATGTATGCATGTATGACATGATGCACTTAGGTAATGTACTATAGACATATATGTTATGGTATGATGTAAATGATGTATGTATGCTATGACACTGCTGGAAGTGTCTGGATATCCTTGTATAACAACTGCTGGCCAAGGAAAATAAATCCCGATTCGTTGTTGAAGAATATATAACCCTCCGTCTGCTGGGGATAACAAGGTATAGATAACCTCCCGTTGTTGGGGATAACAAGGTATAGATAACCTCCCGTTGTTGGGGATAGTAGGGTATAGATAACCTTCGTTTTCGTTTGATAGTAGGATAAGTATAACATCCCGTCTTCGTTCATCGTGCCCTTATTGGAAAGTAATTTCCCGTATATCCGTATGAGGATAAAAGAGATGGATATAAATTCCAGGGGAGATTAGACTTTGTGAAAATGGATTAGTCCTACTGATGGTTTGTAACTGTCTTGTAAAGATGAACCGGCGAAGCTTCGTTGAAATCCTTCCCTCGTTCGTCCTTAGTAAATACTATTACTGCATTTTCATGCATTTCTGGTAAACATCAATCATATTAAAAGCATACATGCATTTCTGGTAAACATCAATCATATTCAAAGGCATACATACATTCAAACACAACCAATGGACGTTTCGCTTATGTAAATAGGGTAAAAGTAAATCTGGATTCAAAAGATGGAATTTATTTATATCAAAAGTGACCCATGCACGGGTAAGTTTGTACAAGGAGACATAAACCCTAGTAAGAGAATTTTGTCATGAAGTTTTACAAAAAGAATCAGCTATGTGGGAAATAATCCTATTGAGTTTCAATTCTACTATTGCCACTCAAGTATCTCATCTTCTTGCTGTTGAGACGGAAACGATTGGATTGAGCTTTATCTGTTTGAGCTTGAGTAAGTAGTACAACTGGTTGCAGTTTCATGAGTGATCCAAACGAGACATAGTCATACGCTTTAATCCCTAACTTTTGCCTGGATTGCCCTTTCAGGTTTTCAATCCACCGGGATACCCTTTTTTGCCCAAGCCGCCTTTTCAGGTTTTCGACTTGCCGGGTGTATATCTTTTTATATATATATCCCTAATTTTTGCCCAAACCCTTTTGGTTTGCCGGGATGCCCTTATTTTTGCCTAGGCCTGTCAACCTAGCGGGTCTCTTTTTATGCGCAGTATTTTTTAACTATGTCTGCGTTTACAGGTTGTGGGAAGTCTTCACCATCCATTGTAGTCAGTATCATGGCACCTCCTGAGAACACTGTCTTGACTACAAATGGTCCCTCATATGTTGGAGTCCACTTGCCCCTAGGATCACCCTGTGGTAATATGATACGCTTGATTACCAAGTCACCAGCCTGATATACCTTTGGCTTAACCTTCTTGTCCACACAACGAAGCATAGTTGAATCATGATTACGCTTATACAGAATGCCATTACTCAGAAAGAACTTAGCAGAAAACCTTCTCAGGAACTTCCTATCTTTGACAGATGCCCCTTCAGGGAACTCCTGAGCTTCAAGATAGTTTTTCACTTCATAGAACCAAGGCTTCTCCTCTGCCCCTTCAGTGTCAATCTCATTGCAGTATGCAGGCTTCTCAAATCTATCAATGGTAATCTTGGGAGCTTCATCATCCCAGCTGATCTCAAACATAGATGCCATGGTGGCCAATGCGTCTGCCAACTGATTCTCTCTTCGTGGAATATGTCCAAAAGTAATCACTTTGAAATGTGGGATCAAAGACAACACATGTTCTCTGTAAGGAATGAGATTATCATGCTTTGTATCCCAATCTCCTTTAATCTGACTTACTACCAGAGCTGAATCTCCATACACCTCAAGGAACTGAATCTTCATATCAATAGCAACTTGCATACCCATGATACATGCCTCATACTCAGCCATGTTATTGGTACAATAGAAACAAAGTCTGGCGGTAATCGGGGTATGACAACCTTCAGGGGAACTAATCACAACACCAACACCATTACCATGTGCATTGGAGGCACCATCAAAAACCATAGTCCATCGGGATCCTTGTTCAGGTCCGTCATATTGTCCAGGTTCTTTGGTAACAGACATAATGTCTTCATCAGGGAACTCAAAATTCATTGACTGGTAATCACCTACTGCTTGATGAGCCAAATGATCAGCAA
Organism: Lathyrus sativus; assembly: GCA_963859935.3. Lineage (NCBI taxonomy): Eukaryota > Viridiplantae > Streptophyta > Magnoliopsida > Fabales > Fabaceae > Lathyrus > Lathyrus sativus. The sequence continues at coordinate 604,189,044 of OZ012741.1, read as the reverse complement.
CAACACTCCCCTTAATGGCCTTCTGAGTAGTATACTGTATATCATATTCCGTCAAGATCATTTGCCATCTTGCAATTCTTCCGGAGAGAGCAGGTTTCTCAAATATGTACTTGATTGGATCCATTTTTGAAATCAACAAGGTAGTATGGGTCAACATATACTGTCTTAGTCGGCGAGCAGCCCATGCCAAAGCGCAGCAAGTTTTCTCGAGCAGTGAGTATCTTGTTTCACAGTCGGTAAACTTTTTGCTAAGGTAGTATATTGCCTGCTCTTTTCGACCAGACTCGTCATGTTGCCCCAATACACACCCCATTGAGTTGTCTAATACTGTTAAATACATAATCAAGGGTCTTCCATCAACTGGTGGCATTAAAATTGGAGGTTCTAGCAAATATCTCTTGATTTCATCAAAGGCAGTCTGGCACTCATCATTCCATTCCATCACCTGATCTTTCTTCAACAACTTGAAGATTGGCTCACAGATGGTAGTCAATTGGGAAATAAATCTTGCAATGTAGTTCAATCGTCCCAAGAAACCTCTAACCTCCTTCTCAGTACGGGGACCTGGCATCTCTCGTATAGCTTTCACTTTTGCAGGATCCATTTCAATACCTTTTCCACTGACAATGAAACCCAAGAGTTTTCCAGATCTAACTCCAAAAGTACACTTGTTTGGGTTCAATCTCAACTTGTATTTCTTCAACCTCTCAAACAACTTGTGCAGATGATCAAGATGTTGCTCTTCATTCTGAGATCTGGCTATCATATCATCCACATATACCTCTATCTCATGATGAATCATATCATGAAACAAAGCCACCATAGCACGCTGATATGTTGCCCCTGCATTCTTCAAACCAAATGGCATTACCTTATAGCAAAAGGTGCCCCACTGTGTCACAAATGTTGTCTTCTCCATATCTTCAGGTGCCATCTTGATTTGATTGTAACCAGAGAAACCATCCATAAAAGAGAATACCTTATGCTGAGCAGTGTTGTCTACCAGAATATCGATATGAGGAAGTGGAAAGTCGTCTTTAGGGCTAGCCTTGTTCAGATCTCTGTAGTCTACACACATGCGTACCTTACCATCTTTCTTAGGAACTGGTACCACATTTGCAACCCACTGAGGATAAGAAGTTACGGCCAAGAACCCTGCATTGAACTGTTTTATTACCTCTGCTTTGATCTTTTCTGACATTTCAGGACGCATACGACGAACCTTCTGCTTCTTTGGGCGACAATCTTCTTTCACTGGCAAACGGTGAACCACAATGTCCGTATCCAACCCTGGCATATCTTCATAAGACCAAGCAAAGATCTCCACATAGTCACGTAGCATCTGAACCAACCTGCTCTTGACACTGTCCTCTAAATCAGCCCCTATTTTGACCTCTTTTCTGTTTTCTTCAGTTCCCAGATTCACAACTTCGACTGGCTCTTCATGTGGCTGTATAGCTTTCTCTTCTTGTTGTAACAACCTAGCAAGCCCTACAGGTATTTCACAATCGTCCTCGTTTCCGTCTTCAGTTTGATAGATCGGATTCTCGAAATTGTAATTGGCAATAGTAGAACTGTTATCAACTGGATCCAGAGTGGATGAGGATCTGCATTTTAGTGACGTGGGTGTGTGTAAGAACACATAGCTGATAAAGCAAAAATAAAAGAAAAAGAAAGACAAGGAACACAATATTTACGAAAACGAAACGTCCACTGATTTTATTGAATGAAGTATGCAAATGAAATGACAACCCGTAACAAGCACACCATTGTGCCCCGGGTAAGGCACATGGCTTGAAAGTTTTAATTGTTCCAGAAATTATAAATTTAAAAACATAACACAGTAATAGTATTTACTCCTGACTAAAGGAGATAGGGATAACATCTTCAGCTGTCCAATTATTGAGTCCAGCACCCACAGTAGGAAAAATCCATGCCTCCAAGTTGTAGTCTTCATCTTGATCTCCCACAGCATTGATAACCCCTTGATTGGTGATACGAACAGCACGGGCACGACGGACAGCCTTCTGGGACTCTGCAGTGAAACCCAAACCAAACTTGTCAGACTTGTATGGAATATCAGGAAGCTGACCCCAAATAGTACAACCACCTTCTTCCACCACAGCTTTTGCATCATTGAGGGAGGCCATTGCCATTGTTGGAGGGTTTCTGATGACCACAGGAACCTTCTTCACAGCAGGAGGAGTCACACAATCCTTAACAGCCCAGGGAACCACTTCAAATGACTGACATGGAGTTTCAATGTATTCACCTTCTACTTCCAGATACTTGAAAGTGTTTACATGGCTGACAAAGTATTCTTCCTCTCCAAAGACAGTAACAACTTTTCCATTCACCGGATATCTCAACTTTTGATGTAATGTGGAGGTCACAGCACCTGCCCCATGGATCCAGGGACGACCAAGCAGACATGAGTATGAAGGACGAATATCCATCACATAGAATGTAGCAGTAAACACCTGAGAGCCAACCTTGATTGGAAGATCAATTTCCCCATGCACTACTCTTCTAGAACCATCAAAAGCCTTTACCACAATATTACTGGGCTTCAATACCGTATCTTCAGGACTCAGCTTGTTCAGGACTTCCTTAGGCAACACATTCAGAGAGGAACCATTGTCTATCAGCACATGAGACAGGGTAGTGCCCCTGCATTCAATTGAAATATGCAAGGCCCTGTTATGATCCCTCTTGGCAGGGGTCAAGTCAGCATCAGAAAATCCTAACCCGTTGTCATAGGTCAGGTGAGCAACACAATTCTCAAACTGGTCCACAGAAATTGCACTGGGTACATGAGCCATCTTTAGAAACTTGATCAATGACTTGGCATGAGCCTCAGAACATAATAACAGGGAGAGCATAGAAATCTTTGAGGGAGTATGCCCCAGCTGATCAACAATATCATAATCACTCTTGCGAATGATTTTCAATACTTCTTCCGTCTGCTTAGAGAGGTCATCAGCAGCTGGCACACCAGTAGATACAGGCTCAATAACAGGACCCTTGCCCCGAGCATCAGTGGTGGAAGTAACAGCAGGAGTAACTGCACTCTTAGAAGCAACTGGAGGAGAGAAGACTCTTCCACTACGAGTGATCTTGCTAGATCCAGCAATATTATCAATGTCAACAGGCATATCAGGTAAAGGCTCCTGCTTGACACCATGGATGTAAACATCAGACCCATAGTGCCAAGGCACAGCTTTGTCAGATGTATAAGGAATAGGACCAGGAGTGGTAATGATCAGAGGAGCTACTCTGGCTTCAGCAACAACTTTCACAGGACCTTCAGCAATAATCTTGATTGGGCCCTGATGAGTGATTTTAATGGGACCCTTTGAAGTGATTCTTAGTGGTACTTTGTCAACCATGTCAACCTCTTCAATCTTCTTACCCTGAGTCAGATGATCCACCATACTTTCTACAGATGCTGGTCTTCTTTCAAACACTATAGTATATTTATCCATGAGACGTTGAATCCCATCTCTCAAAATGAAGCAACTATCCGGCTTATAGGTACAATATAGACAATCTTCATGACAACCTGGAAAGATCCCAGCTTGTACTAACCTCTTTTTGATAACAGACAATGGTGTGCTCAACTTCATAACTGAATAGACATGCAGATCTTCATCAATATCTTCATCAATGGCGTTGACAGTCTTCTCGTGATTTGGCATTGGAGCTGTAATCACATTTGGAGTACCTGGTGGATCAAACTCAATTTCTCCAGCATCAATCATATCCTGAATTTTGTTCTTCAAGACCCAGCAGTTATTAGTATCATGTCCTGGACAGTTTGAATGATATGCACATCGTGCATTGGGATTGTACTTGGGAGAGGTAACATTGGGATTCTGAGGAGCCTCCCTCAGGGTAATAAGTTCAGCCTTCAACAAGTGTTGCAATGCCTGAGCCATTGACATGTTGATCTTCGTGAACTGTCTTCTAGCCCTCTGTTGGTTGCCTTGAGGCTGCTCTGTTGTTGCAGGAGTTGGATTTGAAATATGAACTGCACTAACAGACGGATGCCTTCTGTTACGATCAGGCTGACCATACACAGCATTAGATTCTTTCTTCCCAGTGGGAGGCTTCTTTGCAGCACCTGATGAAGAAGTGCCCACTTGGATCTTACCACTCTTGATACCATTCTCTACTCGCTCTCCTGTCATGATCAACTCAGTGAAGCCAGATGATGAGCTTCCAATGAGATGACTGTAAAACGGACCATTCAGCGTACACATGAACATATCAACCAACTCCCTATCAGTCAAAGGGGGTTGAACTCTTCCAGCTAAGTCTCTCCACTTCTGAGCATACTCCTTAAAGCTTTCTTTGGCACCCATAGACATGCTTTGAAGCTGCATGCGAGTGGGGGCTAAGTCAGCATTGTATTGATACTGTTTGTAGAAAGCTTCAGCAAGGTCATTCCAATCTCTGATGTTGACACTCTCCAACTGATAATACCACTCTAGCTGAGCTCCAGATAAACTCTCTTGAAAGAAATGGATCCACAACTTTTTATCAGCAGTGTGGGGTTGAATTCTTCTGACATAAGACCTCAGATGCAATTTGGGACAAGAGACCCCATCATAGACAACAAATGTAGGAACTTTGAACCCAATGGGTATGACCACCCCAGATATCAAGCTCAAATCCTCAAAATCCAGCCCAGATGATTTCTGTAATTCCATAGCATCCATTCTATCCACCAGCATCTTGAATTTGTCTTCGTTAGGCTCATGGTAGTAGTTAGCCTCAGAATCAGAGTCCTCCATAGTGTTGTGGAGACTGCCTCTCTCCTGCTCAGATTCTTCAGATTCATAGTCTTCAACCTGTTCCTTGGTCTTGGCAGGGCCTTTGAACCTTCTTCCCATGTTGAGCAACCCAGCAGACCTTCTAGCCTTCTTAGTCTTCTTGGCCAGCAGTGTTTTCAATTCATCCTGCCCCTTGGATAGGTTCAGGATCAGCTCTTGGAACTGTGCATTCTGTGCCTGGAGATCCTTAACTGATTGTTCAAGAGCCATTGCTGAAATAAACAGCGAGGAGATGAGAACCCTGTGCACAATTATAAACCTGTGATGCAATGATATGGGAATGCATATGCAATGTTTTCAAGGACCGCAGGATTTAAATTTGCTTAAACAAACAAGAAAGTGACTTTTTATTAGTAATAACTTGTTTTGCCTTTTAGGCTTACAAAAAATGAAAACGAAATAAGTACAAAAGATGGGGTTTTAAGTCTCCCATGGACGTTTCCTCTTTGTGTTGAGGTATGAGTTGAGGTTTCGTTCCTCATGAAGTAGCTTTGTTAGCTCTAGGATCCTTGCTTGGCTTGCTTTGTAATGAGCCTCGAAAGTATCCCTTTGCTCTTTCAGTTGGATCCATGATCTCTGCAAGTCTTCCATATCAGTAGGCATGTCTGGGTGAAGGATGGTATAAGCTGTGTCTCCTTCAGCAACAGGTTCCATGGTAACTGGTAGGACGGCAGGATATGGCATCATGAGTGTCTGAGCACGAGATCGTACCCATCTGAGATAAGCCTCCATAGGAATAGTGTACTTAGGCTCCAGTGTCTTGCTGTCAATCCTGTTTACCTTTCCCCAAGCTCGGATGAATCTCTGACGGTAACTCTGAAGATCGTTGTCGTAATCAAACACAATGCCCTGAATCAACATGTCATGTGGACCATCGCTCCGGGCGTAACCAAACTGTCGTAAAGCTAGAGATGGGTTGTAGGTGATGCCTCCTCTTATGCCTAGAAGTGGCACATTAGGAAACTCCCCACAATGGTCAATGATGGTGACATTCTCCATAGATCTGGAGCACCAATGGATGTCTGAGTGAGAAAGTGACATGATCCTCTTGGACCATCTGAACCCTTGCTCATTCTTCATTACTGAGCGAGGAAGGTGAGAAATAAACCACCTAGAAAGTAAAGGTATGCAGCACATCAAAGTTCCTCTTGCCCTTGTAGTACGGGTGTGAAGAGAATGTAGGATGTCTCCAAGTAAGGTAGGCACTGGATTGTGACTCAGGAATATGTTGATGGCATGAACGTCTATGAACTGATCAGGATTGGGGAACAACACTAAGCCATAAATCAATAAGGCTAAGATCTCCTCAAAAGCATCGTAGCTCATAGCCTTCAAGAACATTTGAGCTTTATCCACTAATACCTTGGCAAGAATACCTTTAACTCCACTTCTCGTCTCTAGAACAATGTCAGACTTCTTCAGATGTAGAGCTGCAGCAATAACTTCTGGTTTAAGCTCCTTCTCTAAGCCTGTGAATGGCTTCTGATCAAGAACAGGTATACCCAGAAGTTTAGAGAACTCCTCCATGGTTGGAACCAGCTGATAATCAGGAAATGTAAAGCAATGGTGCTTAGGGTCAAAGAACTGAAACAGCACACTCATCATGTCTTCACTGAACCCTGAAGTAACTAGATCCAATAAGTGACCATGTCTCTTGTTGAACTGGGAATGATCAGGCACTAGGGAAACCAACTCCTTGAGCTTAGCAGGTATCCCTACAAAGTTGATCCTGATGGTGTTTCTACGAGCAGAAGCCATGACCTGCAACAAAGAACAAAGATAAATCCTTTGGTCCTTGAAATGGTTAGGGAAAATGATATGCTTATGATGCATGATGATGTCATGATGTCATGCTCAATCACAAACATGTGGCACACACAAACAAGTCACACCATAGCCCTAGGTTTAAAGGCTTGCATGAGGTTCAAAGGCAAGTACCCTCCCCTGAAGTTAGATGGTTCATCCTGTCCTACAAAAGTAACCAGGTTCTAAGGGATCTCAATATCATTGATCCTTCACAAGGGTGGTTGTTCAGAAGGCAACTTACTTGCCAACCAAAACCCTCCAAGTTTAAGATCTCAATGAGCGTAGTATCGAGTGTCAACCAACTTCAGTCTGCACCAAAGCCGGTTACCTCACTACTTTCTAAAGGCCAAGATGAGTTAACTAGGGTTCTAAAAGTCAGTTAGTGCATTGACAACATATGGCAGCCTCAATATTATCCTCAACTTGACTTAAGGAATATAAGCACCAACCAAGAAGTCGCACTAACTATGGCCACCAGATCAACCGTATCGATATACGTCGTACAGTTTCCTTGGTCTATTGCCATTTACCTAAGGTACACTAGATCCGGGTTAGGACCTTTCACACATAAGAGCACCCCAACAATATAATAATAAAGCAAACAAGGCAAACAATTTAAAGTGATCTTAATTCCTAAGGGTACCCCTCTTAAATAGACTCCCCAGCAGAGTCGCCAGTTCTGTAACACGGTGGGAGAACTGACTTTAAACAATGTTGCGGATAGCAAGAGTCGCCACCGACTTTTATTTTATCCATAAGGAAAGGTTATAAAAGAACAGGAAAGACCTTAGAGAATATTTTGGGTCCGGGGGGTAGGTTATGAAAAGGGAAGGTATTAGCATCCTTTTCATCCATGGTTATCCATGGGCTCTTAGGTACTTAAGCTCACTTTTGAATTGTTTTGAAATTGTAGTGTGTGAATAGAAAATTTTCAGAATAAATAATCCATGTAAGGATGTGTTAAGAACTTGTTTGAAAACTTGTTGAAAATTTGTTTAAGTGCGAAACAGTTTTGAAGTGAGCAAGCACCTAGGAGTAACCTATCCTAATGTTTAAAGGTCTTTCTTATTCTTCATTCTTTCCTTTAGTAAGACTATCCCTACTATAATGGAGTAGGTAGTCCTTACTTTGGATGTTAAGGGACATGTGAGGGACAATTTGACTTTGAAGGCCATTGTGGGATGTAATAAGCACATATAAGGGACCATCATCATTTTTCGAAAGGGACTCGATTCGTAAAGGCAACCATAAGGGACTTTGATGATTTTTCTATTTGAGGGACTTGCTTTATACACCCCACTTAACCATTATTCGTAGGCAACTTGAGGGATATCCTTAGGAAGTGAGACGGCGATTAAAATCGACTTATGTGTGTGACGTGTTTATTTTAATTATCTTTATTTAAAAGTGATCTAAATTTATTTTAATATTACATACATGTTGTTACACTCCCTAATTACTAACCATAATAATAATTAAATAATTAAACAACTTTACATCCAAGAAACAATTACAAAATAATAAGCAAAATAATTAAATAGCAAAGATAAATAAAATATAAATAAGCAATAATAAATAATAAAGGGGGTTAATTCTAAGTTTACTCGGCAAGACATCGCATCTTGTGCCTACGTATCCTTACGGGAGTGGAATCAGAGTAATCGTAGTTCCCCTCAATAGGGAGGTTAGAAACTTCTTGACTGTGGTCAAGGTCTCAAGGGGAATAAACGCATCTTAAGGACACGCTTACGTGGAGTGTAGAAACTCCAAATCTCTACGTTGAAATGTTAAGTTGTAATTAGGGTTAAATTAGGGATTCCACGGCGGGAAACCCTAAAATGAGCGCGGCGGCTCTTTGACCTAATGCTAAGGGTAAAATTGTAATTTTGCCTGCGGCGAGGCATTTGTGAAAATTAGGGTTTGTAGTTTGTAGTTTTGAGGATTTGAAATTGAATGTGTGAAGTTTTACGGACTATTGGCGCGGCGGCCAAACAGTTAGACCTAACCTTCGGATGTGTGCAATGTGACAGTAATAATAGTAAACGCGTGAGATAATTGAATCATGCAAACAGAGAGATAATGTCATAATTTAAACCATGCAAGCAGAAATTTAAAGGCAGAATTTAAAGAGCGATTGTTAAGTTCGCGAGGTTACATGAGAGGAGCAGATACAATATGATAATGAAATTTGAATTGAACAATAATAAATTAAAATAAATAACGGTTCTAGTTATTATTTTAAAAAAAAGATTTTAGTTATTATTTTAAATTTATCTAAAAAAAATTTTTTCTTAAAAATAATAGGTTTTCATATTAATTTGGAAAAGATGTTAATGTTATTTATTTTAAAAAAACAGATTTTTATATTATAACAAATTTTAATAAATTAATGATAACAATAATAATAATAATGGTAATAATAATGATAATAATGATAATAATAATAAATAATGATAATAATAATAATAATAATAATAATAATAATAATAATAATAATAATAATAATAATAATAATAATAATAATAATAAAACAATAATGAATTTTAAATGTGCCAAATAACCCAACAATGTTGCTAACGCAGAAATGCGCTCATCGCAACCAGATCTAAATCGGACGAAACAAAATTTATCGCAAAGAAAAAGAAATTAAGCAAAAAATAGTATTATTGCTCACACAAAAATGCGATCATCGCAACCAGATCGAACTAACACAAATGTCACGCGTCATGCACACAAATGTGCAAACATCGTATCGACATAATTCGATCAAAAATCTTATATATATAAACTCTAACAATTTAAAGATTATATATATATAAACGTAACAGTAATAGATAAAGAAAAAGAAATAACGGTAATAGATGAAGAAAAAGAAATAACGGTAAAAGATGAAGAAAAAGAAACAACAGTAATAGATGAAGGAAAAGAAATAACGGTAAACGATGAAGAAAAAGAAACAATAGTAATGGATGAAGAAGAAAACTAAATAACGGCAAACGGCACTCACTCCTCTTAGGTTTTTTTCCTTCTCCTCTTTTTCCAACAAGGCAACACATGTATATATAGGGAACAAATTAGGGTTAACACCAAATTGTCAATAATGTCCCTAAAGCCCATTTTAAAGCCCAAACTAAATAATTAGTTAAGAAAAAATAAAATTTAAATAATTTAAAATAATTAAAATAAACTTAAAATAAAAACTAATAATCCTATTGATTCCTAAAATAAAAAATATTATAAAAAGAAAAAAAAAATTTCAATATTTTTTATTTTATGATTTTTTGGATATTTTTATGAATAATTTAGAAAAAAGTGAAAAAAATAATATTTTAAAAAATGATTTAATTAAAATACGAAAATAATAATTAAATAATAATAAAAAACTATTTTTGTTATTTTTTTAATGAAAGATAGAAAAATTTAGAGTAAAAATAATAAAAAACAAAAAAAAGTGACAAAGGTGAGATTCGAACTCTCAACCTCTCACACTCATAACTCCTTACACATGTCCTCCTGCCAATTGTGCCATTTTTACTTTTTAGAAAAAAAATGCATGCCATATGATATTTACCTGCAAAAAGTCAAACGACTACACACAAATTTGTTAGTAATTGATTAAATGCAATGAAATGCGACGACAAATCTTAGGGCAAAATTTGGGGTATTACAGTTATTATGATAATATTTCTCACCCAACCTCTCTTTGATGTTGGCAAAAAAAAAATCATGAAGTTTGACTTTGGTTTGACCACAGTTGACCTCAGTTTGACCTTTTAACTGCATTGACTGCTTTTGACTTATCTGATCATCTGACTGAGCAAACTTTTGAGAAAAGTCTTGAAATTTGACATGGGGGTTCTTATACACATATAAGATGTTATGAAGCTCACTTGAAGTCTTGGAAGTCCATTTAGCCTGATTAAAGTCAAAAACCTAGTTTTGGATGCACTGCTTAGGAGGTGCATTGTCTGAGGGAATTGTCAACTCTTCTGACCAATTATGAATTTTGTGAACCTTGTGAACCTTCTTGGAACACAAAGTCTTGTATTGTGAGGGCAAATTTTGGGGTGCAACACCTATGCAGGTACTTCACCTCCAAAGTCGTGACCCTTCTGTGGAGCGCACTATGATAACGCGTGAGCAGTTCATGCAGCATGCAAGCTGGCCTGAGGTCAGACCTGTTTTTGGAGAGGGGGCGGGTGCCTCTGGTCCTGGTGATGGTGGCGCTGAGGTGGATGCTAATGATGATGAGCATGATGCTGATGATGATACTGATTCTGGTTCCGAGAGTGTGGAAGAGACCGAGTCCGAGGAGGACTGATTTTATGATCTTTTGATTTTATTGTTTTGTTATTTCAGATATTTTGTTTTGTTACTTCAGATATTTGGGTTGTGTACTATTTTGGGGTGTTCTTTTCCCCTGGCACATTTTATTTTGTTGAAGTAATGTTAAGTTTTTATGTTTAAAATAGTTTGTTGTTTTTAGTGATTGTTAATATTTTCTGGTTATTGAGCTTTCTAAACTTCTAGATTGGTTTCTCTCTAGAAAGAAGTATTCAATGAAGGTGCATTCGAGTTTGGATGGCAATGATAAAAATAAACAAGCGAATAAAGCTAAGGTGCATGGTTACCTTTGGTTAGGATTCTAGAATTCATTAGAACTTTAATCTTGCTGTAATTGAATATTTTTCTTTTGGCAACATTGTTGAATGAATGGTTCACCTAGGACTTAGAACCACAAATTGTGAGGAAACCTCCATTGTACACTAAATGTTGGATTCTAATAAATTATGTTAATTCATTTGATTCATGCTTTGTCTTTTATTGTTGTGAATTTCTGGAAGCAATTAGAAATGATCAAGGCGCTTGTTTCTTATCGAGCACAACCAGTTCCAAATGCAACTTACCTGTGAGCAGAGAGTATTTGTAAACCCATTGAGCCTAAACAATACGAATCTTGGCTCGAAATTGTGCGAGATTCCCAAAAAAACTTCTTGAACCCCTGAATTTTATGTTAATTGTTCTTTTTGCCTTAAAAATTTAAGAGCATTCACTCGAGGGTTGAGTAAAAGATCAGTTGAGAAGAACGGAAATGAAAATTGGTAGGTTGCCACAACTCTTGAAAAACCAAGCAAGCATTGAAAAAAAAATATTTGTTATGTGAATATGAATGTAAAAAAAAAAGAGAAAAATAATGCTTGCTTGGAAGAAAAATATTGGAAAAAAAATAATAACTTGTGTAATAAGAGTTGGGAAGGTTTCAAATGAGAACAAGTGGAATGAAGTTGGGATGTGTGAATAACTTGTACACCGAATGTCTCTTTTGCATCGGCAAATTTTGTTTCAATGGCCTTAGATATGTCCCTTATTTATAAACTCGACCAAGCTACAATCGGAAAAGACCTTAGTGATCTTCTTGCTTCCGTATTTTCATTTATAATTGTTAGATATTGTATGAATTGAATTGATTTTGGCATTGTTTGTTAGAGAGTGAAATTGTCCTCGCGGTTACGAACGCGTAATTTCTTCAATCGTTATTCAAATAGGAGAGATAGGATGATTCATTCAGGATAACATTGTTGTTGATTGATATATGTTTTGCATTGCTTTAAGACTTTAGTTCTTGTATGTTGTTTTATTCTAACCATTGGGAACTTGTGTCTGGTTGCATTCCTTGCATTTGAGTCATTTAATCCAATTTCGGAGAAATCTTTTTCTTGAGCAAATCCTCTTGTTTCATCAAGAGGCATACTTTGCTTGAGGGCAAGAAAAAAACTAGTTGGGGAGATTTGTTAGATGCCCAAGTTTTCTTATTTGACCTATCAAATGTGGGCATCTTTCACTCCTTTTTGTCAAAAAAGTGTTAAAAATCACTCTTGCTTTGGTTGGTTTGTAACATTATGTGAAAGTGTCTTGGTACCTTTGATTTGTGTATTATTGTGCAGGAATTAGGCATGAGATAGTGGAAATTAAGACACAAAGAAAGATGGCAAAGAAACCAAGACAACATGCAAACAACAGCATGTTCGCCTGGCGAACTTGCTAGCGAAGCTACCACCAAAACTTCACAAAGTTTGCTAGGCGAACTATGTAGCGAAGGCCAGGAATCCAAAACAGTAAGGAAAGGGCCATAAACTCGCTAGGTGAAGGAGGCAGCGAAGAACTCGCTAGGCGAAGAGATAGCAAGTAGCCAGTGAACACCGCCAGACTTAAAACAGCAAGGAAAGGGCCACAAATTCGCTAGGTGAAGTTCACAGCGAAGGCTTCGCTAGGCGAAGGATTGTTCGCGCAACGAACTTTTGGAAACTTGTCTGGGGAGAGTTCCCAGGACACAGGCACTTCAGGTGGCATTTTTGGTGTTCACTAGGCGAACCATTTGTTCGCTTAACGAACGTGACAGCTCAGCAGACCCTTTTATAAGTAACATGAGCTACTTTTTGTAAAAAAGATCTAATTTCTTGTAATTGCTTTTGAGAGGATTTTTCTGACATAAAAACCCCTTCCTTCATTTCTTATCATCTCTTAGCAATATTTCACTAAAAGAAGGTGGATTCCCATCCAATCTCAATTATTCGACTCGGATGTTGATCAACCTTCTTCTGAAACTTGTTGCTCAAGCTATCATGGAAATGGTTGGCTAAATCCCTCTCTTGTCAAGGTTAGAGGTAGTTAGTTCAGATTTTATGTATTCCATTTGATATTTTGTATGTGAACAAATGTTGTGATCAATATAGATGAAGTTATTTGCTACTCTTTGTACATTTATGGTTTGGATTACTTTAGACATGAACTTTCCAAGTCTTGACCTAATTTCTTCATCTATCAACTATACAAATGCTAAAGATAGATTTGAAAGTTGATATTCGATTTGTATCGATCTTAATGACTATTGTTTCGAGTGTTATTTAGAGAGATCATTTAACGGTCGAAACAGTAGCATTCACGAAATCGCTTTAGAGATGAACGTTTTTGCGAGGATACGCGGTTATGTTGGTTAAAACTTTATTCACATATTTGATTAATCAGATGCATTTAGGACGGACTAGCGAACCCTAATCTTGACATGCTTTTATCAAACTTAGACCGACTTTTATTCCGCTTTATTTCTTGCAAACTTTTGTTACGAAATTGAAACCATTCTAAAAATCACCTTTCTAAAATCATTAAACCGTTGAACGACAAGCATCTATATTCTCATAAATCCCTATGGACACGATAAAACACTACCACAAAATACTTTCTAATAAATTGTGACAGGAGAGATTACTCACCACTATACTACAACGATGTTAAACAAAGCGCTTGTCTGGGGGTGTTCGCTGGCTACTCGCTATATCTTCGCCTAGCGAGTTCTTCGCTGACTCCTTCGCCTAGCAAGTTTATGGCTCTTTCCTTACTGTTTTGGATTCCTGGCCTTCGCTACATAGTTCGCCTAGAGAACTTTGTGAAGTTTTGATGGCAACTTCGCTAGCAAGTTCACCTAGCAAACTTGTTGTTGTTTGCATGATGTCTTGGTTTCTTTGCCATCTTTCTTTGTGTCTTAATTTCCACTCTTTCATGTCTAATTCCTGCAAAATAACACACAAATCAAAGGTACCAAGACTCTTTCACATAATGTTGCAAACTAACCAAAGCAAGTATTTTGTGGTAGTGTTTTATCGTATCCACAGGGATTGATGAGAATATATATGTTTGTCGTTCAACGGTTTAATGATTTAAGAAATGGAGTTTTCAGAATGGTTTCAATTTCGTAATAAAAGTTTGCAAGAAATAAAGCGAAATAAAAGTCGGTCTAAGTTTGATAAAAGCATGTCAAGATTAGGGTTCGCTAGTCCGCCCTAAACGTATCTAATCAATCAAATATGTGAACAAAGTTTTAACCAACATAACCGCGTATCCTCGCAAAAACGTTCATCTCTAAAGCGATTTCGTGAATGCTATTGTTTCGACCGTTAAATGATCTCTCTAAATAACACTTGAAACAATAGTCATTAAGATCAATACAAAGCGGATATCAACTTTGAAATCTATCTTTAGCATTTGTATAGTTGATAGATGAAGAAATTAGGTCAAGACTTGGAAAGTTCATGTCTAAAGCAATCCAAACCATAAATGTACAAAGAGTAGCAAATAGATTCATCTATATTGATCACAACATTTGTTCACATACAAAAGATCAAGAAGAATACATAAATTCTGAACTAACTACTCCTAACCTTAACAAGGGAGGTATTTAGCCACTCATTTCCATGATAGCTTGAGCAACAACTTTCGGAAGAAGGATGATCAACATCCAAGTCGAATAATCGAGATTGGATGGGAATCCACCTTCTTTTAATGAAATATTGCTAAGATATTATGAGAAATGAAGGAAGGGGTTTCTAGGTCAGGAAAGTCCTCTCAAAAGCAATTACAAGAAATTAGATATTTTTTTATAAAAAGTAGCTCATGCTACTTATAGAAGGGTCTGCTGAGTTGTCACGTTCGCTAAGCGAACAAAAGTTTGTTTATGGTTTGGATTGCTTTAGACGTGAACTTTCCAAGTCTTGACCTAATTTCTTCATCTATCAACTATACAAATGCTAGAGATAGATTTGTAAGTTGATATCCTCTTTGTATCGATCTTAATGACTATTGTTTCGAGTGTTATTTAGAGATATCATTTAACGGTCGAAACAATAGCATTCACGAAATCGCTTTAGAGATGAAAGTTTTTGCGAGGATACACGATTATGTTGGTTAAAACTTCGTTCACATATTTGATTGATTAGATACGTTTAAGACGGACTAGAGAACCCTAATCTTGACATGCTTTTATCAAACTTAGACCGACTTTTATTCCGCTTTATTTCTTGCAAACTTTTGTTACGAAATTGAAACCATTTTGAAAACCCCCTTCTTAAATCATTAAACCGTTGAACGGCAAGCATCTATATTCTCATCAATCCCTATGGATACGGTAAAACACTACCACAAAATACTTTTTAACAAATTGGCGTCGTTGTCGGGGATTGTTAGTAAAATATTGCAAGCATTGCAATAGTTTAGTGATTTTAAGATTTTTGTATTGTGAATCTCTTATCTTTGTAATTCTTTGTGCTTTTTAATTTGTTTAGTTCCTGTGCAGAATTCATTTATACGTGGACAGGTTCGGCCGGAAAACGTTCTTTTCATTCCTGAGATTGAGAGAACCGCTCGGCGTACCAATAGTCGCACAAGGCGAAGATGGCAACAAGCTATTGAAAGACAAGAGCACAGAGAATCTTCTTCATCCACTCCACCTAATTCACCAATTTTGGAAGCACCACCACGACCACCACCTCCACCTCCAGTTTCCGTTCCATGTACGAACAGTCCAAGACACACCGCTCAGTATGTGCGTAATCTTCAAAATGGAAGACAAGCCGAGATGAAGACGGGAATCCTTGCACTTATCTATCAAAATCCTTTCACGGGTTTAGATAATGAGGATCCGTTCACACATCTTACAAAATTCTATGAGATTATGGGTGCAACAGGAGCAACCGATGCTGACGAAGAGTCATTGTTCATAAGGCTATTTCCTCATTCCTTTATTGGGAAAGCGAAGGAGTGGTATCTTGATCAATCTACAATTATCATGACGGATTGGAATCTATTGGAAGAGAAGTTTCTTGAACGATTCTTTCCATATAACTGTTTCATGGAAGCAAAATCTGTGATAGCTGTGTTTTCACAAGGAGCAAGTGAATCCCTCAACGAAGCTTGGGAGACATTCAAGTCTATGTTGAGAAAATTCAAAGGACACGGTTTTGACGAACTCACTCAAGTTCATATTTTCTGCAATGGTCTCCTTTCGGTTCACAAGACCTTATTGGATGTTACACGGGGGGTTCTTTGATGTCAAAAAGCGCTGAAGATGCAATAGCAATTATTAACAAGATGCCACTTAATGATCACCAAGGGAATCATAACCGTTGAGTAGCTCAACAAAAACCAGGTGTACTCGAGTTAGGTACGAATGATGCTATTCTTGCTTAAAACAAACTTCTTACGCAACAAGTGGAGCTTCTAACCCAACACATGTCGAAGCTTCCACAACAAATCAAAGAGATGCAAGAAGTTCCTACTCAAGTTCAAGTGGCGAGTTGCGAATTGTGTAAAGGTGATCTTCCTACCGGATATTGTCCTCCCATTTTGGAAGAAGCCAATTATGTCGGATATTGTTTCTTTTGCATCAACAAATTTTGTTTCAATGGCCTTAGATATGTTCCTTGTTTGTAAACCCGACCAAGCTACAATCGGAAAAGACCTTAGTGATCTTCTTGCTTCCGTATTTTCATTTATAATTGTTAGAGATTGTATGAATTGAATTGATTTTAGCATTGTTTGTTAGAGAGTGAAATTTTCCCCCCAGTTGCAAACGCGTAATTCTTCAATCCTTATTTGAAGAGGAGAGATAGGGGATTCATTCAGGATAACATTGTTGTTGATTGATATATGTTTTGCATTGCTTTAAGACTTTAGTTCTTGTATGTTATTTTATTCTAACCATCGGGAACTTGTGTCTGGTTGCATTCCTTGCATTTGAGCCATTTAATCCGATTTCGGAGAAATCTTTTTCTTGAGAAAATTCTCTTCTTTCATCAAGAGGAATACTTTGCTTGAGGGCAAGCAAAAATATAGTTGGGGAGAGTTGTTAGATGCCCAACTTTGCTTATTTGAGCTATCAAATGTGGGCATCTTTCACTCCTTTTTGTCAAGAAAGTGTTAAAAATCACTCTTGCTTTGGTTGGTTTGCAACATTATGAGAAAGTGTCTTGGTACCTTTGATTTGTGTGTTATTGTGCAGGAATTAGGAATGAAAGAATGGAAATTAAGACACAAAGAAAGATGGCAAAGAAACCAAGACAGCATGCAAACAACAGCAAGTTCGCTATGCCAACTTGCTAGAGAAGCTGCCACCAAAACTTCACGACGTTCGCTAGGCGAAATATGTAGAGAAGGTCGGGAATCCGAAATAGTAAAGAAACGACCATAAACTCGCTAGGCGAAGGAGGCAGCGAAGAACTCGCTAGGCGAAGAGATAGTGAGTAGACAGCAAACACCCCCAGACTTAAAACAGCAAGGAAAGGGCCACAAATTCGCTATGCGAAGTTCACAGCGAAGGTTTCGCTAGGCGAAAGATTGTTCGCGCATCGAACTTTTGAAAACTTGTCTGGGGAGAGTTCACAGAACACAGGCACTTCATGGGGGCATTTTTGGTGTTCGCTAGGCGAACCATTTGTTCGCTTAGTGAATGTGACAGCTCAGCAGGCCCTTCTATAAGTAGCATGAGCTACTTTTTGTAAAAAATATCTAATTTCTTGTAATTGCTTTTGAGAGGATTTTTCTGACCTAGAAACCCCTTCCTTCATTTCTCATCATCTCTTAGCAATATTTCACTAAAAGAAGGTGGATTCCCATTTAATCTCGATTATTTGACTCAGATGTTGATCAACCTTCTTCCGAAACTTGTTGCTCAAGCTATCATGGAAATGAGTGGCTAAATACCTCTCTTGTCAAGGTTAGGAGTAGTTAGTTCAGAATTTATGTATTATTCTTGATCTTTTGTATGTGAACAAATGTTGTGATCAATATAGATGAAGTTATTTGCTACTCTTTGTACATTTATGGTTTGCATTGCTTTAGACATGAACTTTCCAAGTCTTGACCTAATTTCTTCATCTACCAACTATACAAATGCTAGAGATAGATATGAAAGTTGATATCCGCTTTGTATCGATATTAATGACTATTGTTTCGAGTGTTATTTAGAGAGATCATTTAACGGTCGAAACAATAGCATTCACGAAATCGCTTTAGAGATGAACGTTTTTGCGAGGATACGCGGTTATGTTGGTTAAAACTTCATTCACATATTTGATTGATTAGATACGTTTAGGGCGGACTAGCGAACCCTAATCTTGACATGCTTTTATCAAACTTAGACCGACTTTTATTCCGCTTTATTTCTTGCAAACTTTTGTTACGAAATTGAAACCATTCTGAAAACCCCCTTTCTTAAATCATTAAACCGTTGAACGACAAGCATCTATATTCTCATCAATCCTTGTGGATACGATAAAACATTATCACAAAATACTTTCTAACAATGACATGCTTCATTAATTGACCTGGCACCGCATCAACGCCATGTGGGCAGGTCAAAGGGAGTCTGCCTAGCCAACTCACCAAGACACATCAGATGTCGGAGTTAGAGCTCCGGTCATCTTTTTCCAGCCCGGCCTCGTCGGAGCTAGATTAAAACTCAACAAAACTCAAAAACTGTGGTCCATTCCCACATGAAATTTCATGTAGAACTCATTTCCACTTTTAGTTTTCTTGTTTGAACACTCTAAAGCATCTTAAAGAGACCATGAAAGTTTCACACACAAACTGAAAACTCAACAAAATAGAACAACAATAATATAAACAAGCTCCTTATGCTCCCAATATGAAAAATGCAACAATCATATGTCAAAACAAGCACTGAAAAAGGAGAAATAAGTTAACGAAACAGTTACCCATATTTAGCACTTTGAGGCTTCTGTTTCTGCTCCAAAGTTCCACCCAACTTCTCCAAATTATCCTCTGAGCTTCGTGGATGATGAAAGGAAGGACGAAATGGAAAGAAGGACTTAAAAAAATGTGATTTGAAAGATGGAAAATTTTGAGAGTGAAGGAATGTTTTGGCTCGGTTGGCTGCTACAAAGTGAGATGGTCCCTTCCTTCTAGGGTTTCATGACTTAAATAGTAGAGTTTTTTAGTGTGGTTAAGTCATGTGTTACTGTGGTGAAACCTATGGTTAATGGTTTTTGAAATTTGAAATGGTGAGGGTGTAGGAATATGGAACGAGTTAGCATGGCTTATGGATGGCTTCTTGGTTGTCCTTTTGCTATGTAAGATGGTCAAAATTGGTGAGTGGAGCAGACATCCTTGTTGAGCAAGTTTTGGTTCAAATTTTGTCATTTTCCATTTTTTTTAAATCTTGCTCATGAAGGGTGGATATGGTACAAGTGATGTTGGCACACTTTAGGTAATGTCTTGGTAGTGCTAACATAAACCATGCGCATGGAAATGAGATGGGATGAGTGGCTGCATGAAACAAACTTGGAACATGCATGAAAATGTGGTATGGCATTCTTTGAACATAATCTTCATGTCACCAACTTTAACCATTTGTAAATTGGTGGATTTTGGTTCAAATTATGCAATCTTTAGCTCCAAGGAAAGTAGGGAAATGATAGAGCAAGTTTCATGTTCAAAGCATCTTGAAATGAGGTTTGGAAGATTGTGAAAAGAAGCCATGAAGTCATGTCCACGACTAGTTCAAAATGACCTAAAATATTTCTGTTATGAACCTTTTGACAACTTTGTATCCCTAACTTTGCAACCTCATAACTTGAGTTGTGTTGATTCAATGGAGAAGTTCTTATTGTGGATAGAAAGCTAGAAACACAAGGAACAACTTTCATGTTTTATGTTTCTCTAAAATAAAAGAGGATCATGATGAAAGAGAGCCCACAAGTTGGTTATTTTTTAAAGTAAAATTGTCAAAATTTTCACTAAGTATTGGAATCACTTTCGAAACAATCAACAACTTCATGGCCTTATAACTTGAAATCCATGCACTTTTTTGGAATTCATCTTCATTGACAAAGTTTTAGTATGGAAATAGCTCTTCAAATTGATCTTTAGAACAAAGAAAATGGATACCTAGGTTGGAAGTTATGACCTAGGCAAGTTGGCATGAAATCACTAATCATCCATAACTTAGAAAAATTCAACTTTCTTCCTTGTTGCCCTTTTTGCAAGTAATCTTCTTTCTCTTGGTTTTTCTTGATTGATCATGACCTAAACCATATGTTATCATCATTCATGACTTGAGAGGGGCATGGTTAACCAAAAATTCTCAAAAGTCAATTCTTGGACTAGAGGAACAATTGACATTTTATCAAATGAATCTTCACCTTCTGATCTTCAATAACAACAATTTATTGGGTTATTTGAACACCATATATGGACTTCATGTGTGTATTTGAATGTCTTGAATCATGTTCCAAGGCTTGAGATCATGTCTTGATCAAAAGTCAAAGATGCAGTTGACTTTGATTGGAAAAACCCTAATTTTTGTCAGATGAAATTGAATCTTGAAGAGCTTGTAATGAAGCCTAATTGCACTTGATTATTGGTGGAGGGAGATCCCTTGGGTATATGAGAGATTTCTTGATTGATATATCCATCCAAAATTTTAATGATCAATCCCTAAACCCTCTTAGAATCAACCCTAGTTCACAGATGAACAAAAGCAAACAAAATAAAGCATGATAACTTGGTTAGCTGCGTATGAATAATTGACCTAGAATGTAATATAAAATGATGCAAAAGGGGTGGAATCTTAGAGTTAAAAATTAGGGTGTGACACTCACTACCAAGTTTAAAAACCTAAAGACGAAGGAAGATGAAAGTATTCATGACTTTCACATGAATTTTCTTGAAATAGCTAATGCCTTTAATGCCTTGGGAGAAAAGATATCAGAAGAAAAGTTGGTTAGGAATATTTTTAAGTCTCTCCCTAAGAAATTTAACATGAAGATCACAACCATTGAAGAAGCCTAAAACATCAACAGTATGAGAGTTGATGAGCTTGTTGGATCACTTCAAACATTTTAATTGATCTTGAATGGCATAATTGAAAACAAGAACAAAAGCATTGCATTTGTATCCAATGTTGGAGATAAAGAGGGTCTAGATGATCTGGATATTGATGCGGGTCTGTCAAATACCATTGTTTTACTTGGGAAGAAATTCAATAGAATTCTAAAGAGAATGGACAAAAAAGAATTATCAGTGTTGCGGTTAGAATATGATATCAAATTATTAATTAATTTGAATCGCATCTTTAGTTCACAACCGCTCTTTGATTTATCCGAAGGAAAAGGTCAAAAGAGGAAAACCTAATTTTGCATCGTAAAGACAATGCGGGGAGAGATCTAGGTAAGGGGTTGGTTAAGCTTAGGGAAGGTACTAGCACCCTAAACTTCTGTAGTACTCTACAGGAACCTTTTGTTTATTGTATGCTTTTTTATTTTATTATCTATTTGAAATATATTGCTAAGGGATAGAGTGACCTAAAGACCTAAGGGTTAGTCCTAAGTCTACTCAGCAAGATGTCGCATCTTGTGCCTACATATCCTGACGGGAATGGAATCAGAGTAATTGTAGTTCCCCTCGAAAGGGAGGTTAGAAACTTCTTGACTGTGGTCAAGGTTTCAATGGGGAATAAACATCTCTTAAGGACACGCTTACGTGGAATCTTTGAAACTCTTATTTCTATGTTGAATTTGTTAATTGAAAATTTAGGGTTGAAATTAGGGATTCCACGGCGGGAAACCCTAAAGCAGAGCACGACGGCTCTTTGACCTAAAAGCTAGGGTAAAGGGCGTTTTCGTCCACGGCGGGACGCTTAAACTATTAGGGTTTGAAGCGGTCAAAAATTTGGGTTATTGACTCGGCGGTCAAACGGCTAAACCTAATTCCTTCGGAGGGTGATTTACAGCAAAAAGTATGCAAAAGACAAATTATTACAAGACAGAATTAAAGGTACGAAAAAATAATGAAAGTAGTAAAGGAAACATCGCGACGATCACTCGCATGAATTACAAATCCCAAAATGACAAAATTGAAAGCAATAGTGACTATGTCTCGCATAATTACAACCCAAAATAATAATAATAATAATAATAATAATAATAATAATAATAATAATAATAATAATAATAATAATAATAATAATAATAATAATAATAATAATGGAATACAAGCGAAGATTGCCTCGCATAAATTACAAACCATGAAAAATAAATACCGGAATAAAGTGACGGCAGCCTCGCATAATTACAACCGAAGGGTGAAATACAAAAAAGATCCCAAGTTAGCAAACAGAGACAAGTAAAATAACGGTCAGACGAAAATTCTTTATTTTTGAATTTTTATTAGAAACAATTAATTTTGACTTTGAAAAGAAGAGTTAATTTAAATCTTTTTTTTAAAAAAATCATTATTAGTAATTACTAAAAAAGATTTTAACTTTTAAGAAAAGTTTTATTTTTAATTTTAATGAAATAAAAAAATTTATAAATGTTAAAATTCTCCTTCCTAAAAAGTTTTATTTGATTAAAAGTGATTTTAATTAAAAAACTTTAGTTAAGAAGAAAATGTTTTCGTATAAAAGTATGCGTTTAATAAAAAAAGTTTAATTTTTTTTTTTGAATATTTTACAACCAATGCAAACATAGATAGATATTTTAATAATTTAAATTAATTAACAACACTAGAATAGAATTATTTATCGTTTTTTATATTTGATCCTAATAAAGCATAATGGTTCACATACAATATCTCCTTTTCTCTGTTCCCTGAGACAAATAACTCCTACAAAGATTACCATATAAAAATGCTAAAAGCTGCATGAATGAGTTTTCATTATAACTAAACAAGTCACAAAAGGACATGCATCCTATCCATAATAAAATAATATACATAATCAAATAATATATATACCTCAAAACATGAATATATTAGAATGTTAATTATTAATAAGATACATATGGTATAGTTAGGATGAGAATCATAGCCATGAATACATACCTATACGGAATCGCAACGATGGTTTTTTAATAGCCTGAGAAGATGGTATGAAACAAAACTGTACCTGCTAGTTCAGTAAAATGTGGATAAATTGTAGCGGCGCAATTTTTCTTTTTTACCGTCCTCCCCTTGTCTTTTTCTGGTTCCTCCTTCTCAAGTATAACTCATGTTTATATAGGTATCAAATTAGGGTTAACTCTAACCTAATGCCCACTTTAAAGCCCAACTTAAATAATGAGTTAAAACTAAATAAAATTTAAACAAACTTAAAACCCTATTTATTTACTAAACATTAAAAATATTATAAAAAGAATAAAATCTTTTCTAATATTTTTAATTATATAATTTTTTTGTTATTTTTTTTATGAAAATAGAAAAGTTAGAATAAAAATAAAAGAAACAAAACAAAAAATGAAGAATGTGGGATTCGAACTCTCGACCTCTCACACTCACAACTACTTACACACGGTCTCTTACCAATTGTGTCATTTTATTCATTCGAAATAAAGTGGCACTAGAAATCATGTAAAGGTAGGACAAATTTGGGGTGCAACAATCAGGTGTCAAGGACATCACACATCTGACATCAGGAATAATTATGAGTCTCAAAGAAATACCAGAACTGAAGAGAAGTCAGATCAAAGTAAAGGAATTCAGTGTTATGAGTGTGAAGGTTTTGGTCACATTAGGTCAGAATGCCCCAACTATCTCAAGAAGCAGAAAAAGGGGTTTATTTTTTTTTTGTCTGATGATTATGAGTCAGAAGATGAATCCAACACAGAGACTGCTGAACCTGTTACTACTCTCTCTGGCAGATAGGCTGATGAAGTAGAAGTTTGTGATGAAAATGATCTCTATGAAGATCTGGATATGGACTACAAAGTAACCTGTAACAGGTGTGAGGAACATCAGAACCAGGTGAAGATTAGAGAAAGGCCATAGCTGAATTGGAGAATGAGAAGAAGGAACTCTTAGGTGTTGTCTCTCATCTTCAAAGTGAGATAACTGTCTTAAATTCTAAGCTCAATAATGCAATAGATTCCTTAAGAAGGATGAAAATGGGGCTTATCAAATAAAAGATACTAGAGATGCGGAAGTTCATTATCGCCCTGATAATAAACAAAGAATAATGTCTAAAGGAAAGTT
Organism: Lathyrus sativus; assembly: GCA_963859935.3. Taxonomy (NCBI): domain Eukaryota; kingdom Viridiplantae; phylum Streptophyta; class Magnoliopsida; order Fabales; family Fabaceae; genus Lathyrus; species Lathyrus sativus. Next base: position 604,164,586 of record OZ012741.1, on the reverse strand, counting down.
CTTTCCTTCTGAGAGGAAGAAGATGATCACAATGTCTAACCACATGTTACAACATTCTGGAAGACATAATGAACCTCCAAATAATTACCAATCTTGATGGAGATGTCATTATTATGGATATTATGTTTATATAAAGCCCTTCTGTTATAAATTGTATGGAAATCAAATATCCTCAGTTCAGTCCAAGGATAAGTCAGTTAGCAAAAAGATAAGTGTTAAAGATAAAGGTGTTAACCTTATAACTTATACATCCTTGAGAGTCTTAACTAGAGAAGATCGGTACTTTGATAGTGGATGCTCTAGACATATGACAGGGATTCAGAAGTTGTTGATGGATATTAGGTCCCTGCCCACAGGTGTTGTTAGATTTGGTGGTGGTGTTAAAGGAGAAATTAAAGGAGTGGTAAATTGATGGGTGATGGATCACCTAGCTCGGATTCGTCTTGTGAAAGGACTAATTGTTAACCTCATCAGCATTAGTCAGCTGTGTGATCAAGGTTAGTTGGTCATTTTCTCCAAGTCAAAATGTTTAGTCAAAGATGAGAAAAATGTCGTTCTGATGAAGGGTATAAGGTCTAAAGAAAACCACTATCTTTGGGAGCCTCAGATAATTGGTTACTCCACCACATGTTCAAAAACCCAAGAGGATGAAGTGAAGGTGTGGCACGAAAAACAACATCTTCATTTCAAAAGAATGAAGGAAAATATATCTAGAGGAGCCATTAGAGGAATTCCAGAACTCAAGGTTGAAGAAGGGAAAGTTTGTGATGAGTGTGAAATTAGGAAGCAAACTATAATGTCATATCCAATGTTGCACCATCAGACTACTTCCAGAGTACTAGAACTTCTCCATATGAAAATTATTGGATCTATGAAAGCAAAAAGTCTGGGTAGAAAGAAGTATGCTTATTGAGATATATCAAAAACAAAATTATAAAAACTATCGTATTTACAGTTAATTAATACGTTATAACTTAAATATATAATAATAAAAATTATAATATCATTTTATAGACCCTTTTGTTATTAATATTTTATGATTAATTTATTTATTTTTACTTGTATGGGTTATTCATTATTTACTATTAGACTTCTTGCGTACATGCTATTAATATTAATATTAGAGTTGTTGCACATTTTGCTATTATAGGTATTAAGTTACAATATTCATATTTTAGAAAAAAACTGAATTAGAATAGAAATTCTATGTGATTAAAATTTAAATTAGGTATATATTGATTTCATTGAATTTTAAAATATTAATATAAAATTTGCAAAAGATATATATTGATTTTTTTTTTAAATACACATTTTAAAAAGATAATTAATTATAAGAAAACCTTAATCACATAATATTTATTTTTAAAAAATATTTAGAAATTAAAAGATTTTTATTTATATAAGGTATTATTTTATTAATTTATAAATTTTTCAATTTTTTTATATAAATATGATATTCTTTGCAAGTAATTATGTAGACTAATTTTTTACTCGAGTAAGATTATAATAGATGACAAAATTGTCTCTGAAAAAATTTAACACGGTTTGCATGCTCAGGAACATTTAATTAAAATGAAAAAGAGTCTTACCATCTCAACCAAATTCTTAGGTAGATGTTTTAATTTACTAAAAGAGATAAATACATTTAACTTACCAAATTCTTAGGTAGATGTTTTAATTTACTAAAAGAGATAAATACATTTAACTTACATGGCTTGGCTTGTTGTTATACAATACATTAAAAGTGTTAAAATTACTATTAAGGGTGGTAAAACGGACAGTCCGTCCAACCTTAAATCTATCAAAAAATAAAGGTGGTAAAACGGACCGTCCGTCCAGCTTTAAATCTGTCAAAAATAAGGTTGAGTGGACAAATTCGCAAAATAAAATTAAACTTAAAAATCTAGTTTGTTCGATCAAGATGGCAGATGAACAAACCCGCAAAGTAAAATTAGACTTAAAAATCTAGTTCGTTCAGTCAAGTGGCAGATTAACTGTCTATTTTTATATTTTTTAATAAATTAATAGGTTTTTTTTATATATTTCAATTAGATTTTTTACTTTTTTTTTCTTTTTTCTTTTAACAATTTTTTATAAAATATTTTTTAAACAAATTTTACTTAAAAAATATTATAAACTCCTCCAAAGTATTTCAAAACTATAGTTTCAGCGTTAATCTTCATCAACCAAAATAAATATTTATAGAGCTTGATAACTAGCTTGATAAATATTTCAAAAACTTGGAAAGACTAGCAATAAGAATAGTTCAAGTTTTATATTCATTCCCCCCCCCCCCCCCCCGGCAGCCATCTCTCAAATTCTAACACGTACTCCGTTTGTGATCTAATTCTTGTTTTGAATATATGATATAATTTGTATCCTTCAAGACATGTATATAATATTGAAACTGCTGCTAGATATTCTATTAACGCCTTCTTAAATGAAAAGAATATCATGTGAAGACTCAGCAATCATTATATTCAGTGATCTCTACAAACTGGTTATGTGCTACAATGTCTCAAGAACAGTAACAGGATCGAGTTATAACTTCGAACAGGAAGAACAGAGACAAAACTAACTTATGGACAAAAAAGAAGGAAGATTCATAGGGTAACTGCAGCAATTTTCTATCATAAACTACATGGAAAACATTAAATTAGGAAACAAATGAAAAATCACACATTGCATAAATTTTTAAGCCACGCCTACACCCATAAGATCTGGCAGTGGTTCATATTCACACGGCTTGGCGTTGAATTAGCTGCTCATGTATCATTCTGAATTTGTCTTTGAGCCTGTTGATCTGCAAAACCACCACAAAGAGTTAGACATAATAGAAAACAAGAGAAAGTTACCATTTTTGGAAATTGTTCATAACAAAAGCTATGTCATATAATTTATGCAATACCCTTTTCAGTTCGATCTCCATATCTCCCTTCTGTTGTCCCAATGAAAGCTGCAGATTGGTTATGTCAAAAACATTTTCCAGGTCATCTTCAAACGCGGATTCTAGGTCTTCCCGAAGCCGTGCAGGCAACTTGTCCACAATGGGCATCAAAAGGAAACAGTTGAACTGCAAAATATTTGGTATAACTAGTGCATAAAAGATAGAAACGAAAATAAAGCGGAAACAAACAAGAAACATTACAAACCTTTAATTCTGTTGAAACCAAGAAATATTCTCGTATGCCGTGAAATATTTGTTGTACCAAACCATAAACAATCCTTTCAGATGACGGAGCAAGCCTCCGATTCCAAAGTGTGCTATCGAGAAGGTCAGCGAGCTTTGTTTCAGCTGTCTGGCTAGATGTGCTAGAATCAGTTCCAGAGGCGACATGACTGAGCTTTACTTCTAGTTGTGGCTTTGTGTCTTCCTTATCTTGCACATTTGGTTGTGATAGAGCAGTGGCAGTAGGATCATTTGAATGTTCTGTTCCACCAAATGAATCTAAGAACTGGCGTAATCCAGCCCGACTCTAAAAAATTGACAGTGGCAACATAAGATATAGAAAATAAGCAAGAAAAACAGCTTTGCAAATAATATTTTACTCGGATGTTCTTATAGTGTAACCAGACGCTCATACAAGTTTAGTTTAAATTCAAATTAGGAAGTGAGGTCATGTAAAATGCAACACTTCAAAGCTTACCTTATTGTGTAGAGACCATGAGACATATCGTGTGGTGCTTACCAAATCCTCCATACATCTGCAACAAAGCAGCATTGATAAATGGCATTTAGAAACCAGTAAGAAAACAATTTGGGGTACTAATAACAGATACCATGTATATATATGACTCATTGTCAATAAAATGTAATTTCCAAAAATAAAGGGTAGAGTGTTGTGTAGTTTCAACACATCTAGGAAGGTCAATATAGTTCGGCAAAAACTAAAATGAAGCTTGGAATGTTTTTGTTTTGTTTTGTTTTCAGAATTTTGTTTTTAAAAAAGGCCTGTGATTTTTTCGACATGTGGAAAGAAAATATGCGATAGAGAGCAAGTGATGGTTAACTTTTCACGGCATGATTTTTCAGTAGATTCCGCAAAGTTGTCGAAGGCAGAGGCAACACGCCTGAGGAACACCTGATGACCACTTAGATACTCACAATCTTTCTGTCAGAAACAAAAAATGCATAATTACAGTAAGTTAGGAAAAAAGACAAATATTTGCATGAAGGGTAGACAATACAACGCACACGCCCATGCTAACTTGTACAGAAATTTAACTTTGATTTTGAATAGATTGGCAACTGCCAAGAATTAAATGCTACACCAGTTGCTCATAAAGGCTCGGGATACACGTCAAGAACCATTTATCTCAAATCTTAAGCTATAGGATATAGGATGAAAACTCAAATAGTTTTATATCCCACAAAAAGTTACAAAGAGAATACCTGAAGAAGATAAAAAGAGATTGGGAGTAATCTCTTGAGTATATGCAACAATCTAGACCCCAACTGTATCAAAAACAGAGAATTAATATATTAGTTAGGGAAGCAAAACATTAAACCTTCAAATAATATGAGCATTGTGTCTTCCTAATTATGCATGTATGCAAATGCAACCCCTATTACTAACCAACTAACCTAATTAGCTAACCTATTTAATCTAACTATTCAAACTTTCCTTTGTTCTTTATTCTAACATAATGGTGTAAGTTGACTTGTAATCCTAACAAATTATAAGAAATAAAAAGCAAAAAGCAATTGAAAGAAATATTTTCACTTCTATAGTATTAATCACCTGATGAAGAAAAGGTTCAAATGTGTCATGAGCTTTTGCAACAGCAATTACACAAGCAGTCCTGATTGGTCAAAATGAAAATTATTTTAACGATTAGTAATATTACAAGAATGAATAAGTAAAACACAAAATCACCGAGTCCTATTAAGCCAACTCTATTGGTAGTTGTGCAGGGACATCAGACTGCAGGGGCGCGGATTTGAACCCGTGACATCCCACTTATTCACCTTTAAAGGGTGAAATTCCAGCCATTAAACTACTTGTTGACCCAAAAAAAAACAGATTTACCTAGAGTAGTTTGTCCCATCATGAATGTCTTCAACTCCACAAGCATTTACAATTTCTTCCCGTGTGATTGGAGGACACTTGATTCCTCCAACTACAAAACGAAACTCAGCCATTGCCCGGTGATATTGTGCACCACCATAAAGACGCATTCCTGCATTCTATAAAGAAGGATGAGACAGCCTATCAAATGTTTGCTTAGCGAGATTCTGAAAATACTTCAAAAAATTTTGCAGAATGACCACAACACAAATATAAAACTCATATGAAGTGGTGATGAAAGACATAAGTTAAATGAATTCATCAACAAAAAAAAGAAGAAAAAAAAAACGGTAATTATAATGAAATTTTAAAAGAGAAGATAGTAAAGAAAATAAGTGGAACATAATTACTGAGAAAAGCAAGCCCATAACAATTGTATAACTTACAGGTATTAGCTTGTGAGGGAACTGAACACCATCAGCACCAACAAATGCACCTCCATTTATTCGCTCATCTGGTAGTGTTTCACCTGAAACAAAACAAAAAGAACATTAACAAATATAACAATACCCGTTCATCATTTTCTACTATTAATTAGGCTTGTCCATAAAAGGGAGCTTAGGAAATTTACCAAATTTATCAGGAGGCGCAACAACTGTCCCTTTAAGCAGCAATGACAGCTGAATGGTGGAAAATATGTGAGTTTGAAAGGTGAAAATAGAATAAATAGTACATCTTCGAGGTTTAGAGACTACGGGTTCTAACAGCATGCATATTCAAGTTCATATAGAATATATGACGGACAAATAAACTTACTCCACAAGTGTTAAACGTTCATATTAAATAACCCTTCCCATGGTAGGAGTTCTAATATCCATCAACAGAAGAAATTCATCCGTTAAAGCAACATCAGATATTGAGAAGAAAATTAAATTTGTGAAACAAAAAACCTTGGTCAAGAACATATCATGAAAAGCTCTTCCTTTCTCCTTCAGCTTGGCTTCATCCAGTGTGCTGTATATTATTTGAAGAAAAATATACAAATGATGAAAGAAATACTTATAAAGATAACAATAAAACTAATATATAAAATCAGCTATGCGTACAACAAACACATTTTAAACTTAAATACAAACCTCAACTCTTGTTTTATATCACTCAATTTCCTTGTCACGCTCCGATGCTCCTTCTCAAGAAGTGGAATGATCAATGGTACGTTATTTATATACCTAGCAAGTTCATTCTTAGGATTTAGCTTAGAATCTATATAAAAAAACGATGGATTTTCTAATTATTGTCTAGAAACAACAAGTCACAACGACAAATTCTATCGCAAATAAACCTCTTTTGTAGGATTTCTTCCAGAAACAGCCTAAGTTTGCTCACACCTATCCTACTTCTTTCTTGCTTCGACAATGGCCTTCCCAATTTCTCCTCCAAGGATGCCACATCTTCTATCTCTCTAAAGCTTACTGCCTGCAACACATGTTAAATGACTTAAATCACAAGGAACCAATGCCGTATTAATTCATTGTTTCTTTTACCGACAAAATGTATTACTTTTACCATAGAATAATTTAGTACTCAACCTGTTTGAAATCATCATTGGAGGAGTACAAACAGTGACTCCCAGAACCAACTCTCCCCGAAGGCACCGAAGTAAAGAACGGCGAATCACCAAGAATGCAACCATCAAGCGTAGACGTCGGCGGCGAGAGGAAAACCTCAACATCAGAAGGACGTGCAAATTGCGGTATCCTAGTATCCAACTTCGTCGAAACAATCACAGTCCTCGACAATTCCGGATCAATCTGCATCACAACGCGCCTCGTCGTCGCGTTGCTCCAATCACTACAATCTTCAAGACAGAGTATAATAAACTCCTTGTGCTGCATTTTCGCTCTCACGAGCGACTCCACCGCACGTGCCTGAACCTGTAACGCCCTATTTTTTCTACCTGGTGCAGGAGCAACTAACCCTGGTGTATCTATTATAGTGAGATTAGGACAGTATTTGTATTCAACTTTTATGATTATTTCCTTAGCTGAGAATTGACTACACGAATCACGTTCCAATCTCGCGTTTTCAGCTTCAATATAAGCCTGTTTAGTTAATTAATTAATGAACCAGTTAGTTAGTTAACTAATTAGTTAGTTAGTTACAACTGATAAACTGAAAAAGGTAGAAAAATAAAAAACCTGGATTTGGGGAAGGGACATTTGGTGAGAAAGAGAAGGGTCATCATCAGAGAGGAGATGACAAGACGGGGACTCGCAATGTGGACCGTATTTCATGTGCAGGGTAATAGGGCGGCGGGTTTTGGTACCTCCGCCGACGTGGTTGAACTGGAAGCCCATTAGGGCTTCCACTAGGGCGCTTTTCCCGTCTGTTTGGTGGCCCACGACGAGTACGGCAGGCGCGTCGAATGGCGTGTGTAGTTCTTGAGCGAGCGCGTGAAGTTCATTGTAGGCTTCATAGAGGCGCCACTCGTTGTCATCGTTTTCGTCGAGTTGAAGTTGGCGGTGCTCTCTTTCTTCCTCCATTACTGTGGTATACCCGCCACCCTTTTTTGAATTTAGATAAGAAAATGAGTTTGGCTGTTCATTTCATAGTGCTGTGCTGGGCTATGCTGCCGACCACACATCAACACTATACTATGTGCTGCCAACCACACAACGACTCTATACTTAGTATTACTAATTTAAATATTTAAATATTGCACTGCTTAGTTTATTTTTATTTTTTATAAATAAATTTTGTTTCCAATCCACCATTTCATAGCAAATATATTTTTCAATAATATTCTGATCAGTTGTCTGATGTTTTTTCTTTCACTTGATTTTGAAAAAAAGAAATTATTTGCCAATTTTATTGTTTTGTATAAACTCCCATCATCCATGATAATGTTTAATAATATATAATTGATTAAGATTTTTTTTATCTATTTCAAACACACGATGAAAGATTTTTGAAGATATTCTAACATATAAAATTATTATTTTATTTTGAATAAATAAGATGTTGTAATATTATTTAATTATAATTTTTAAAATAAATATTTGTTAATATTTTAGAGTTTTAAAAAATGTCTTCACCACATAGGGAGGATTTGAAAATTTAAGTGTCTCATCATCACAATTTTAACTACAATTTTCAATTGTGCCGGAAAAATATGGATGTATGTCTATTTTATTAATTTTATTATTTATTAATTTACTTTTTTTTTAATATTGTTTTAGGTTGGGCTTGTGGCTGCCCCAGCGTCGAGCTCATTTCAACCTAGTTCTGCGTTGAGGACGGTCCAGAGTAATGGTCCTTCCTGTTAAACATGTCCCCCATGTACCCCTCACTCGATGACACATCACCAACTTGATCCACGCCTTTCGCATGGACGTTTGACCTTTCGTAACGAACAAGTTCATTCACTGTTCGGGGAGTGCGGAGCGGTTGACCCAGGACGATGAGCACGAGCTGCTTATCCCTACTTTCACGTGGAAGTCTTGGCAGTCATCCATTGTGGGTCTGAACACTCAGCCCACAATGAAGACCATTGGTCAAGCGTTGGAGAGTCATTATAAAAACCCTCATCTGCATGAAGGTCAGGTATTCTATTTTTTTACCCTTTCTTACTCACATCTTCACCCGAACTGACTTAAGCATCAGAGCGCCTGCAAGTATCCCCAACCAGTCGACCGTTCAAGACTGCAGACGTGTTGCTAGTCACTCACTTATTATGATCGACTGTTCGAATCAATGGCGTTGTTTGTGGGAATCCTGTTTACCCATCTTTTCTTTTCCGGAAACCAAAAGATTAAAATAAAAAACCTCAGAAACCGATCATGGTCAGTCAACACGATAACAACGACGATCACGAAACCGTCCTCTCTCCCGTCCACGACGCCGACAACAACAATGGTATACCGCTTTTGGAGGAAAGCACTCCACTAAAGAGAGACAGACACACTACCTCCCCCTCCGGCGATGATGCAGCCGGTCACGGCGTCCAATACGTCGAAACTCGCAGAGTCCAGAAAGTTCTAGAGAATACACCAGAGAAATTTCAACCGACGTTCACGCTCTCCTTCGCAGAGACACCGACGATATGAGTCTCAAAGCCCGTCGTCACGACGACCAGGCCGCCGCCCACAGTTGGAGAGGCCTCAGTCCTTCAAGCGTAACTGTACTCCTCCCCGCGAGGATCGATGCTCTTCGGGTGCCAAGAAAAGCAAAGTCAGCAGACGACCAGATAATTGTTGTTCGCCTCCACACAAATCGAAGGGTCGATAAAAGGACTATTTTCCACGCTGCGATGACAGCCCTCGGCGAGAGAAGTATGACCATTCTCCGTTGCGCTCACCGGTTTGGAGTGACGAAGATGACCCCCGCGGTCTGTTACCTCGAGCAATCATGGATGTTCCCCTTCCCGCAGGGCTAGAAAAAACACTGAACCTTGGAACATACAATGGAACGAAAGATCACGACGATCACATCAAAAACATCGATGCTCTGCTTGATTATCACGGTGTCAGAGGTGTCATTAAATGCAGGTTGTTCCCTACTACTCTGAGGAAGGGTGCCATGACCTGGTACAAGAGCCTCACTGACAAATCTATCACTTCCTGGAGAGACCTGGGGAAGTAGTTTTTGAGGCATTTCACTGCTTCTCGTCGCCGTCCAAAGTCAGAGGCGACGCTCGAAGCAATCATGCAGGGGAAAGATGAAACTCTTCGAGCCTACATTGAGAGGTTCAATTGGGAAGTTGTCCAGGTCTCCATGATTGACGATAAGAAGAAGTATTTGCTCGAGCAGGGACTGCACCCCTAGTGACTTCGCCAAGACAGTCGGCGTTGAAACACTCACATCGTTGGATGCCCTCCTCCTTAAGGCCCGGTCCTATATTCAGTACGAGGAGAAAGAAGCTGCCAACAATGCTCAAAACTCATTGCACCAACAAAACACCAGATTTTCGAGGCACGATGACCACCAAGCACCTCGTCGAGGAAGGGAGAAAAGAAAAGAAGATAAGCCCCACGAGTCTTGGATATACAAAGGACTTGTTGGTCGTTTCTCCGTACACACTGTTGATCACTTCTCGCAAGCATATTCTATCCGAATGCGCGAACTTGGAGTTCCACCGGGCTGGAGTCCATTTTCCTAGGCAAACACCTCCTAAGCCTACAATGGTCAAGACCAAGTATTGTCGTTTCCACAAGAGTCACGGGCAAGTACTGAAGAGTGCATCCACCTCGAGGATACAGTTGAGATCCTCATTAGGGACGGGCACCTAAATTAATACACTAGGAGAAGAAAGGTTCCTCATCAAGATGCCCTGGGGGAAAAGAAGGTCGAGGAGGAAAGGCCACCATCTGACGACACCGCCAACCTGTAGATCGCCATGTCCATCTCCAGGCCAGAGGACTTTTACGTCCCCGACCAAGCCGAAACCCCCTTCCACTTTGCAACACGCAGCACGTGGGAGACATTTCCCTCTGCCATGGTCATATCTGGTGGGGGATTCAACAAACTCACTGTAGGTTCAATAAAAAGGAAGTTCTAGAAAATCATTGATGTAATCTCGAGCCAAAGCTATACCCTCAATAAATGTCACAGAAGCTCAGTTCATATCACGTTCTACCGCGAGAAGCTTTCAACGGATCCCTCAACTTCAACATCCTTTTTCTCGTGAGAGCATAAATTGCAAACTTTAATGTTCTCCGCATAATGGTCGACCAAGGAAGTTCAGTCGACATCATGTACTCTCAGCTATTCCTAACTTTGCAATTTGACGAAACACATTTGACACCCTACGTGGGCTCTGATCTGCAGGGTTTCAACGGCCCGACCATAAAACCACGGGGCTACGGTGAACTGATTGTCACTGTTAGAGCGGCTGAGACCGCCAAATCGGTTAAAGTTTAATTCTTGGTAATAGACTATCTTTCTATGTACCAGTGCATTTTGGAAAGGCCAACTCTGGCCGAACTGGTCGTTGTACCATCCACAGTCTATTTGAAGATGAAGTATTACACATCCAAGGAACCCGTCTCCACTCTTCACGGGGACATAGAAGCTGCGAGAAGATGCTTTGAAGCGGCCTTGAAGGGGCAGAACTCCATCAATGTGTCGCCTAGAGCTGCTAGCAAGTCGAGCCAAAACTAATGCCTCATGTCGACTCGGTCGACCTTGACATTTGATTCACCAAAGATGACTTAAAGGACCAGAAGAAGAAAGGAAGAAAAGCCCGACTAGCAGCAGAAAGCTCCATAGCACCAGATAACAACGAGGAGCCTTCCATCCTAGGCACCCCATTTGAGACGGCAAGTTCGAAGTTATACCCCTCGGCCACGATTCGAACAAAGGGGTGAAAATTAGAAATGGCCTCCCCGACCTTGCAGGGAAGCAGCTGAAGCCTGCTTAAGAGAGAATGTTGACATGTATGCATGAAGCGCCACTGATATGCCTTGACTGAACCCCGAAGTGGTCTGCCACCAACTGACCATTGACCTCGCCGCTTGGGTCGTAATGCAGCGTAGGCGTAGGTAGTCTCCCGAGAAAGCAAAGACTGCTAAAAATGATGTAAAAAACCTCCTAGAGGAAAATTTTATTTAAGAAGCCCAGTACACAACATGGCTTTCAAACTTTGTACTTGTAAAAACATCTAGTGGAAAATGGAGGACATGTGTTGATTATACTGATCTCAATAGGGTTTTCCCTAAAGATGCTTACCCTTTTCCTAACATAGATAGACTAGTTAATAATTATGTTGGATTTAAATTATTGTCTTTCATGGATGTGTATGTAGGGTACAGCCAGTTCCCCATAGAAAAGGGCGACAGAAAATACACGACTTTCATGACCGAGTCCGGAAACTACTACTACATCGTAATGTCTTTCGACTTGAAGAACGTCGACGCTACCTACCAGCGGATGATGAACAAAGTCTTCTGATGTGAGATTGAAGACATGCTCGAAGTCTACATGGACGAAACCCCAAGAGGAACCCGACTACACGCTTCACTTGAAAAGAGTCTTCGACCAGGCGAGAAGATGCAAGATGAGGTTCAATCCATAGAAATGCACCTTTGGCGTTCAAGCAAGTAAGTTTTGCGGCTTCTATCTAATAGGACAAGGAATCAAAGCGGACCTTGACAAATGCAGAGCCTTCTCCGAATTCCTGATGCCAAACTCGAAAAAATAAATTCAATCCTTAAACGGGATACTCGCCTTGTTATCCTGCTTCATAGCCAAATCTTTCCACTACGCACTTCCCCTTTTCAAACTTTTTCGCAAGGAAGCGACGTTTTTCCCCGAGGAGTGCGAACATGCCCTCCTCCACCTCGAACGAGCTCTTTCGCAACCACTGATACTCTCACGACTAGACAACAAGGAGACTCTCTACCTTTACTTCGTCATAGCAACCGAGGCCGTCAGCGCGACTCTCATTTGCGAGACCCCTGAGGGGCATAAATTCATATACTTCACCAGCAAGGCCCTACAAGGCCCAGAACTCAGATACCGGAAAATTGAAAAAGTATCTATGGCCCTCATCAATACGCCGAGAAGATTGAGAAAATACTTCCTAGCCCACATGATCATGGTGCGAACTGACCAACCCGTAAAGCAGTTGCTCGGTAGTTCCTACATGGCTGGAAAAATGCTCAAATGGTCACTAGAACTCTCTGAATTTGACATCTAGTACGAGAGTAGAAAGACCCTTAAAGCTCAAGTACTAGCCGATTTCGTGGCATAAATGGCCATGCCATGCCCCCATCCCCCGATAAATGGAGCCCAAAATTGGACCATCTTTGTAGATGGAGCATCCAACTCGACAGGAAGCAAAGCAGGAATCATCCTTGAAAACGAGGAAGGAATTATGTTCGAAGTTTCCCTCTCCATATCCTTCCAACCTCGAATAACCAGATAGAGTACAAAACCTTCCTTACAAGGTTGCGCTTGGCTAAAGACTTGGGAGCTAAAGAGGTAAAGATCTTCACTGGTTCCCAACTCGTCACCTCTCAAATACTAGGAGAATATCAATTCAAGAGCTACAATCTCCTTGAGTACTTAGCTCTGGTTCAAGAACGGATAACAAAATTTGATTTTGCTGAAGTAAAACACGTCCCCCGCAAGCGCAATACCCAAGCAGACATCTTATTAAAACTAGCGAGCACAAAGAAGAAAGGCAGAAACAAATTCTTCATCCAATAGATACTTTCTCATCTGAGCATAGAAAAAACCCTATTTAACTCTCAACGTAAACGTCATTGACGATAACGACTGCTAGATGACATCAGCGTATAACTATCGCACAACTAGGGAACTAGCCCCCGACCAGAAAGAGGCTAATGTGATCAGACACAAAGGTTGCGCCTATGTCTTGGTCGAGGACAAGCTATACAGACGGGGATTTTCCATCCCTTTCCTCAAGCGTGTTGAGCAATCCAAGGTCACCAAAATTTTACACAAAATCCACGAAGGAATCAACGCCTAACACCTCGGAGGAAGATCCCTCGCCCGGAAGGCCTTGCGAGTAGGATATAGTTGGCCCACCATGCAACACGATGCAAAACATGTTAAAAAATATGATAAATGCCAACGCCACATAGACATACACTTGGCTCCTCCCAACAAGCTTAAAACTCTCTCATCCCCGTGGCCCTTTGCTTGGTGGGGAATGGATATCCTCGGATCGTTTACCATATAGTCAAACTAGAACAATTAACTGATAGTCGGTATTGTTTATTTCATGAAATGGATAGAGACGGAAGCCCTCGCCAAAATCACAGCTCACAATATACTTTGTTTCTATAATAGAAACATAGTCGCCCAATTCGGCATACTAGAAACACTCGTCACCGATAACGGGACGCAGTTCACCAATAAAAATTTCCAGGAATTCGTCACCAAACTAGGCACCAAACATTTCACAACAGCACCCACAAACAAACAGACAGGCCGAAGCCGTGAACAGAGTAAACCTACAATGACTAAAACGAAGATTAGGTGAGGCTTAAAAGAAATGGGTCGAGGAGCTACACAACATGCTCTGCGCCTACAGAACGACACCACACTCAACCACTAGGGAAACTCCATGTTGACTAGCTTACGAGACTGAGGCAGTAATCCCAATGGAGATTAGAGAATCCTTTAGGCAAACTAAATTCCCTCTCGACGAGGAGATGAACGATAAGGCACTAAAAAAGAGCTCGACCTTGTCAAAGAGATTCAATTGGGGTAGCTTTCTATGAAGCCTCGTTAAAACAAAAGATAACCATATGACATAACGCCAAAGTCATAAAATAAGAATTCGAAATCGCCAGCCTTCCAGCCTAGTCTTGCAAAGAAATCACAAAGATTCTCGTGAGGGAAAACTCACTACAAACTGGGAAGGCCCCTATCGTGTCTGAGCAAAAACGGAGAATGGGGCTTACTACCTCGAAAACTTTCACAAGGAAGAACTTGCTCGACCATGGAACACCGAGAAACTAAAATAATATTACAGTTAGGCCTAACAGTCGACATACCCTAGTCGACGATAATGAGTTACGTCCTAACCACGAAGATATGCTCGGGTACAAGCACAACGTCTCAAACTTAAAAAAAAGACAAGTTTCCACTCTTTGACAAGCAGATCCTTGGCTCGACGGAGAAAACTCAACCGACCTCCATCGTCGTACCATTAAGGCAGAACACCATGCTCGCGATGAGAGGTTCACGTAGTGGAACTAAGATCTCGACCTAGACCTTTCCACCGCAATCAGTACAAAACCTAACTCTGATTACTCGACGAGTTCCCTATACTGTTAAGCAATAACAATGTCGAGCAAGACCCTTAAATACTCAACAAAAACAATTTGTAAAGCAAAACAAAAAGCATATAGGCAAGCAAAGGTATACACGAGCATATCAAAAAAAGTGAAGTATGATTAAAATAACGACCATGAAGGTCGGTGATGTCATAATATTGCAACAAAAAAGTGAAATGCCTACTATCTAAATTTTACAAATCACGGCGCACAGGATGGAACAAGTACAAAAAAATAGACAAGTTAAATATTGCGTTCCCCTTCGTTGTTGAGCTTTTCGTCTACTTCGTCATTGTTAACGAGAAGGCTGGGAGGAGCGGTTATCTACCCATTGAATACCTTGTGCAGGAATCTGGTTCCCTCATGACAAGCTCGACCTTTGAGTTCGCGATTCGGAGTTGAGCCACAGTGTTGTTGAAGCTCATCTCGACAACATCCACACAATCCTGCTCGAGACTTCTAATATGGAAAACCAGCTCGCCACGAGTATGCAAGTCCTTCAGATCATCATCCTCATCCTTGGCGTGGGCCGCGATAGCTTTTAAAGCAGAAATCTTGTCTTCGAAGCTCTTATTCTCGGTAGCATGCTCGAGCCTCAGGGCGGTCATGTCCGTATTTAATTTGGACAATTCCTTTTTCTTTTCGTGCATCTCGATGAAAATTTCGGTCTGGATCCGATACTTTTCCTTATAGACATCAAAAGCAGTCTCCAGCCGGATCGCTTCTGCTTCGAGTTTCACATTCATTGCCCGTTGTTTCTCTGGCTCGTCAGCAGAGCAGGTCTCCTTGTCATTGAGAACCAGGTCCAACTTCAAAACCCTCAACAAAGCAGCTGGATCCAAGCCAATGCTTTACCTACCGCGTTGAGGCCCAGGATGGCCGAAGAACCCGCCCGAGGCACGACAAGAGTAGGGCCCCTCAAAAAAACCTCTGTTGGAATAGCAAGGGGGCAGTGTGAACTTGTCCCCGACAATCTCCTCCATAAGATCTATATCCAAGGCGTTACTTGCGCAGCGTCGTTTCTTGGTCGGGGTGTCCTGTTGGGGGGAAGACTGGTCGCCCCCCTGGGAAGAAGAAGAACTTAGGTCGGAGACAACCTTGGACTGGTTTAGGATTTGAACAATCCTATTCTTGGAGCTCATCTTTTCGTCCTTTGAAGTATTCCCTTTGGCCATCGGCATCTTGATCATGCGATCCTGAAGGTTTTCTATTTTATTTGTGACAAATGATGAGCACAGGTTAATATACCAAGAAAGAATAAGTACAAAAACAAATTAAAGGGAAAACAATACCTAAAAGCGATCTAGCATCCTCTATGGTATTACACTTGATGAGCTCCTTAATGTTAATGTATTGAGCCTCATAAATGTGTTGGCCATGCTCATCGAGGATAGTCTGCCCGTTCTTGGTCTCCCACCGAGCAGGAGTGAAGCTATCAACAAACTTCACAAGTTTGTCGAAGCCACGTTGGTCCTTGATCGCGACTTTCTATGTCTAATACAACTTAACTGCAAGTGCACAGTCTATCGCGTAGTAACAAAAGATATCGATCCCACAAGGACTCGTAATCAAACTAGTGTTCTCGGGAGTTACTATGTTTAGCTAGGTAGATAATGTTTAAGGAAATAATTGCTATTACTAAAGGGAACTAAAAACGTTACTTAAATTATAATTACGCGAATCGATATGCAATAATTATGTTCTTCGGGGATTTGACAAGTTACCGGTATATAAAATATTTTCAGAATTTATTTAAGAAGAAAATAGTGATCTAAAGACCTTCGTCTCACGATGGTTGTTGACGCTAGTCGCAACTTTAAGGCGGAACGTATGTTGTCGCTATCCCGTTCGGGGTTAAAATCGCTTTTTGGAAATCTCTAAGTTCTAATCTATTTTAAAGTGCTTTCGCTGTTATTAAAACAAATGCCTAGTGTTTACTATCTGGTCCTAGCCGCAGCTGTCGCTTGTTGGTTCGTACCTTAATTAATTTCCCACTGTCGTGGCAAAACTACTTTTAAATAAGTTCTTGCTGTCGCGACGAACGTTTATTCAGGAAATAAGTTTAAACACTCAGGCCATAAACAACTTTTGAAAAAGAAAGGTTTTAACCGGTTATTATCAAATCCCGTCTGAATTATTATTACATACTGATTACTCTGGTTTAGCTAGACATGGATTTGGAATAAGTAAAGCGTAAACAAAAGCAGAAATTTAGAACATTCATACTGCTGGGAATTAAAGTTACAATTAACGAAATAATAAAAACCTGTAACGTATCCAATTGGCTTTTGGCCAAATCCCAACGATGTCGGCAGGATTGTGTCTTCAAACCAATAGAGCGCACAAATGAATATTGCAGAAATGGAATACAGGAAAAAGGAAAGGAAAACAAAAAAACAAGACTGAAACTAAATTTGCTCTGGAAAATATTTGGGCAGCACTTCGTTATCTGAATGCGGCTCCCTTTCTCAGCTCCCCTCCTTCTTCTTTTATAGAGGTGAAATGCTAACGGTTATAATTTTCAGAAGGTGGACTTGGAGTCAGAGAAAATAGGAAGTAGTGGTCCATCATTTTGGGACTTGGAACTGATTTTTGCACGTTAAATGAAGTTCTGCGTTTTTGCCTGCATGACGGTCGTCATGGTGTGTGACGGTCGTCACCCGTGTGACGGTCGTCATGGATGTGTGACGGTCGTCACAGCAGCAAAATGCGCATCTGCTGTTTTTCATGTTGTTTTCATCTGGTTTTCGTCCATATTTAATCTGTAATTGCTTCTTTCCTTCATATTGCTTTGTTTGGACATGATCTTCAAATATCTGCAAAATATCAGACAAATACCATAGAAAAACCCGAAATCAGATTGAAACCAGTCAAATATTAGTTGAATTATACGTCAATATATATATATATATATATATATATATATATATATGATTTCGCGTTATCAGTCCTCGGGGTCCAACTCGTTAGGCTTAGTGATGTAATAACTCGTGCTCTCTTCAAAGTGGGTGTTACTCCATTGATGGGTGAACTTCGAGACCAGCCTTATTACCTTGTCCCCAGATACACACATTTCCATCTTCCTCGGTTATAACCACATGCTCAAACACACAGTCGATGGATGCTTGAGTCACGGGCTTGGCCGTATAATACCTATCCTTAAAGGTACGAACGGAGTCTGTGAATATTTTGGACAACTTCTTCAGATGATTGAGGGACAACCAATTATGCTTCCCATGTGAAGTCTGTAGTTGAAGGTGGAAACAACGAAATAATAGAGGAATGGTGGTGCCGATATTGAGATGCTAGCACAAGATCTTGAAGGCCCGAATAAATGCAATCGAGTTTGAATGCAACTGAGAGGGTGCTAGCTTCAGCCAATCAAAAATTCCCACTTGGGGGCTGCTGAACAAAAACCAAAACCCCAACTCTTTGAAGGCGTACTCATACATGGAAAAATGGTTCCTTGAGAAACGCGAGCAAATTTGTTTCTCTCGATTAGTCTTGTAAACTTCCCAGTTCTACGGAGCTCCCAGAAACCATGCGCCTTCCTCGACGAGTGTAAATGCACTCTTTGGGAAATCAACAAAACGCGAGGCTACCCCTCGGGGTTCCAGCCCGACCCAAGCCAAGTCAGGATCATCAATGGTTTCGACCATGTGAAGACCCTTGGCACTGCGAGCCGTAGAAACCTAAAATGCAGAGGACAACAGTGAATTCGAAGATGAAATCAAATCCATCCTTCCAGTATAACAAGTGAAAGGGCGAGGAGAGGCACAAGGACGCTTCCCTCGTCCAAAGACCTTATTCAACATCAAGCAAAGGAAATCGTGAGGATCTTCTCCTTGATGGAGGTCTTAGTCAACTTATCAACAAAATCACAAGGAAGAGCCTCATCGATGCAAAGCCTTATCAGAAAATACATGAATCTTCATCAGAAAATTCATGAACTTCACGAGAAAGAGCCTCCTCGACACGAAGCATCATCAGAAAACTCATAAGCTTCGCAAGGAAGAGCCTCCTCGACACGGAGCTTCATTAGAAAATTCATGAGCTCTGCCGGAGCAAGTTAAAATCTCGCCTTAACAGCAACGCTGTAATGGATATTGGAAGAAATATCACACAAATGTTAACTTTCCTACTCAAAACCACGCCTCTAACATACAAGCCCCCAACAGTCGGTGTTTGGAAATGGCCAAACCACCACCAAATACCAACACTCGTCGGAACCCAACCTAAAGAAAAGGCAAACCTACGTTCTAAAGCAAATCTACATTCTAAAACCAACATGCAAGCTAGGAGAAGGAGGAAACTTACTTGATTTAAAGATTAGATGAAGGTTGGTGATGGTGGTGAAAATGACGGCAGATGGTGGAGACAATGCTCTGAAGCTCGAAGGAAAATAGAGGGACGAATGAAGCAAAATATGTAAATGTCCCTCTACTTCTTTCTATTTATAAACCCACTTCATGGCATAGGTAAATGTGTCACCGTCTAGCTCATAAGTACCCCTACTCATAGGCCATCATTATGTATTTAATGGCTCTAACGTGTGGCTCGAGGAAACAAAGCATTTGTCTCTTCAAGTCCCATCAATCTTCAGGACTTAATACGTTGAACACCCTTTGTTGAACACAGGCGACAAATGTTCGCATTCATTCACGAGTATGGCCTCGACGAAAATTTTGAAGCAAATCTATGAGCATCTTGACAACTCATGGCCATAGCCAAACTCTCAATGTTAAGCTCTTGACCACAGACCCTGCATGACACATCTTCCTCGAAAGCGAAATTCAACTCGTTACGAGCAAAGCATCGCCCCTGTGGGTGTGAACTCTCGAATAACATCCACGGTACCGCGAGCTCACAATCGCGAGTCCAAATGAAAGCTCTCCCCGTGCAGAGTCCCTTGCTCCTCCTCGAAACACGAACCGACTCTAAGTCATTAACCTCATGCTTGGAGGCAACTACTTTAGGGGGTCCTGTTTTAGACTAGGCTTGTGGCTGACCCAACATCGAGCACATCCCAACCTAGTTCTGCGTCGAGGACGGCCCAGAGTGTTGGCCCATCCCATTAGGGCCAGTGGAGAACATGTTCCCCACGTACCCCTCACCCGAGGACACGTCACCAAATAAAGCCACACCCCTCGCAGAGATGTTTGACCCTTCGTAACGGGTAAGTCCATCCACTATCCTAGGAGTGCAGAGCGGTTGAGCCAGGACGATGAGCATGAGCTGCTCATCCCTACTTTCACGTGGAAGTCCTGGCAGTCATCCGTTGTGGGCCTGAACACTCAGACCACAAGAAAGACCATTAGTTAAGCGCCAGGGGCTCAATATTAAAACCCTCATCTGCAGGAGGGTCAAGTATTATATTCTTTACCCTTTCTTACTCACCTCTTCACCCAAAATGAATTAAGCATCAAAGTGCTTGTAGGTAAACTCCCCTCTCCGTCGACCATTCAAGAACACATACATATTGTTGGCCACTCACTTATTCTAACCATTTATTCATATCAAATACTTAATGTTTTTATGTTTAATTTTTTCAATTCAACTATAGTTTTTTTTTATTTTTTGGAGTCATGATGAATTATATATCACGAATCAATGGCCGAATGAAGAATATATATTTTGTCCTTTCAATTTTTATTCCTTGTTAAAAGAAAAAGAGAGGTGAATTTGAAGGTTGCTTCTTGTCCAACAACTTTTTGACTTTCACATTTTGGACTTTCACAAAGGTAAAGGATTTAATCTCAAATCTTACTTGTTTTTTCTATTCTTTATAATCTCTATCTGAATCTCAATTTTTTTACTTTCACAATTTAGACTTTCACAAAGGTGAAAGGATTTAGTATTCAACCTTGCCTGTTTTTTTAGTCAGATGCTTCTGCACTCATCATCAGCGCCATGTGAGTTTGCTCTTCTTCAGAATTATCTTCTGAATCTTCTGAGTCATTTTAGGTTGCCATTAGAACTTTCTTCTTCTCTATGAGAATTTCTTTTTAGGCATGAGTTTTGGACACCCACTTTTTTAATATCCAAGATTCTTACACTAAAAGCAGGTAAAATATTTGCCACCTCCATATTTTTCTTCCCAGAGGTTGACTCAGATTGTCAACTAGTTCTTCTATAGCCTCTGAACTTAATTTTTCTTTTCTTATAGAGTTGATTTTCCCTTTTGGGGAGTAGAGACATCTCATCTTCTTCATTTGAACTTTCTTCAAACTCTTCTTCTTCAACTTGAAAGAGCTTTGGCCTTCTTAGACTTACCTTTGGATTTTAGAGCCACAAACTTGATATTTTTCAAAGACTCGTCTTCCTCAATTTCAATCTCTTGACTCCTCAGAGAAATTATAATTTCCTATAGTCGTCAACAGTGGTCCCTATTTCTTAGGCAAACTTCTGATGATTTTCTCTACATGATCTGAACTGGTATAACATTCATTCATAACTTTTAATCCGCCTACAAGAGTTTGAAATCTTAATAAAATTTCCTCAATCATTTTATCTTCTTCCATTTTAAAAAAAAAATCATATTTCTAGATTAAAGTCAAGGTTTTAGTCTATTTAACTTGCTCATGTCCTTCATGAGTCATTTTTCAAATAATCAAATATAGACTTAGCAGAGTCTATATTTGTTATCTTTTTGATTTGGAGTGATCAGAATGGATCGTCTTGGCCTTCAATGTGGGGAAGTAATAGTGGTTGTAGGAGAGGAGGGGTGTGTACCTACAAGGTACTCCAATGTCAAAGTAAGTGTTTTGGCTAGAGAGAAAGAAAGTGCGAGTATTTAGGTATGAGTAAGAATGACTAGAATACCTGACCCTCTTAAGAGGGAGGGTATTTATGAGATTCCCCCTAGTGCGGGGCCAAGGTCTCTCATGTGACCGAAATATTTGATCAGCTAATGGGGGACTGCCAAGTGGAAGATCTAGCACGTGATCTTTGACCTGGTCCACCTGTCCCCGTGACTTTCGAAGGGGCAGTTGGTCACGTGAACTGTCAAGCGCGTGAGGGGCATGTCCCCAACGGCTATACGCTCTAACGACTATATTGTCCCCAATGGCTATATTGTGTCCAACGGCTATATTGTGCCTAATGGCTATACTGTGCCCAACGATTATATTGTTTCCCATGGTCATATTGGGCCTGACCTTAAGCTAGACTAGATTGGGTCTTGCCCAACTATGGAGTATGTACCAGTCCATAACACTTTTCATACTCAAAGTAGGAAATAATATTCAACAATATAGTTTTGGATCTACGATGATTCTTGTGATCTTTCTTTTGTTGTTCATTCATTTTGCTTCTTTCAAGCTTAGTGTCCTCTACATCCGTAGAATGTGTGTAGCCATCTAACACCATATCCCATAGATCAAAATCATAATCTATCAAGAAAATTTTGATTTTATCTCTCCAATAGTCGAACTTTTCTCCATCAAATATTGCAGGTTTTGCAGAATGATGATCTTTATCATTTTTTGCATAAGTCATATTGTGTTTCAAAAATATGGATCTTTATCTGACATGGTTAAGTGTTTGACACAAAGTAGTCAAAAACCAAAATCAGAACTTTGATTCCAATTAAAGGTACAAGAAACACAAGAAACATGGATTTGAATTGAGTTTCTGGATTAAAAAAACTTTTGCAGTCCAATATCACAAACAACAAAGAAAATGATAAAGATAAAAAACACAAATATTTTTATCCTGGTTCACTATTAGTGAAACTACGTACAGTCCACCCGCCTGGGTAGTTTTTCCTTCTTAATAAGGACTTAATCCAATAATCAACCTGATTACAAAAATTCAAAGACAAACAGCCTAAGACTTCTTTTAAAATTCTAACTATACCCTAGTCTCTAAAGGAAATACAACTCAAAGACTAATTGTCAATAACTTCTAGAGAATTCTGACTAAACTTAGTCTCTCAAGGAAACTAACCAAAGGTTAAGATAAACAATATTGTGTTTATAAGATGCTTCAAAAAGCAGATACACAAGATTAAAAAAAAATAATACACTTGAGAAATGATTCAAGAAAGTGTTCTAACATTTTTTATCGTAATAGTTTTCTTAGATTGAAAATACTTTTCTTTTCTTTTTCACGTAAGAGCATTTTTGCAATGTTTTGCAGTGTATGTATATATTCTTACTCACTCTTTGTTCCAAGCTTCCAATACCTCTTTATATAAGCAACGATAGATCCATTAGAGGGTGAAGTTGAAATTATCCCCAATGTAATAGATGTATGAAGGTCAGTTTATTATGCAACATTTGAGTGGTGCTTGCAGCAGATAATGGTTAAGAATGATGGGAGGTGAGAAACTTAGTTGGTACACAGTATAATACTTTACATAGAAAGTATATTTGTTGTTATAACTTTGTTACTTCAATTAGTCATTGACTTTTGTACATAAACTTCTTGTCAGAGGCTTTATATATAAGTTGATTAAACTTTAGTAGAGTTCAGAATCTGTCTTTAATACTTGGTGGGAATGAGACTTCAGAGTCTATGGAGTTTAGAGTTCTTAAACTTTCAGATCCTTTGGTTTAGAGTCTGGACGTCTTCAGAGTTAAAATATGTTTTCTATTATCTACACACTTAGCAAAATAGTTAGAGTACAAAATTATTCTCTACACTTTATTATCATCGAAACTCAAGGATAATTGTATAACCAAACTTGTTTCAATAATCTCCCCCTTTTTTATGATGGAAAATCCATATATTTTGATGAATAAATTTTACTTAGATAAACATATCTATAAAACATTAGAGATAGGTTTGTAAGTTTCCAATGAGTTTTATACTTATTAAAATTTTTCTTAGTTTCCTTAGGGTGAGGTTTGTATGCTTCTGCTGAGTTGAGACTAGAAAAAGTTTGAAGTTCAGAAAATAATTAGGATGAGTTTAGAATTGTTTGGGATTTATTAGGGTTACTAGATCTACCAAAATTATTTTCTCCCCTTTTCCATCAATAAAAAAGATTAAGAAAAAGAAGGAAAAAAAACAAAGTAAATGCAAAACATGATGAAGATTAAACGCTAAGGAGAAGTTTAAATAGGGATGGAAATGAGTTAAAATAATTAGGAGGGAGTAGGTAGAAAGCTATACGAAAGAGACTCAATAGTTACCAATAAAGAGTGTAGTGATAGTGTTTATAACAAGTCATACAACAAGGCACGCTCGTCATAAGACATTATATTGTAGCGTATTGAAAAAAGACCAACAAAAAACATTTGAACATACACGTAATAAAAACCATTTTGAAAAAGAAAATAAAATTTTGAAAACACACGCAATCTAACAAGGGAGGAGAATGAATAGATTTTCTCGTTAACCAAGAAATATTATTCCAATGGGCCACTTCAAACATTCAGATGAAGTTAACTTAGGACATTTTTCTTACTTTAGAGCTATGCAAAAATGCTTAATTATCACCATTAATATCAAGAACTCATAATCAAGAAGACCAAAAATCTCATAAGGGTTCTGACTTTAAACCTTCTGACCCAGAGAGCCTCCTAACTTCAAAGGGCTAACTGGTTCAGATCTAATATATCTCAGAGTCATATTTTGACTCTCTAGATTCTACACATATTGAAAATATTTTGTTATTTTGGACAAAGCTCCATTTTCAAAATTTTCAAGATAATTTTTTTTTAATCTTCAGCGAGAGGTTTTGTGGAGATATCAACCTATTAATGGTATGTATCTATAAATTTAAATTAATTACACCCTTTTGAATATAATATCTTATAAAATGATGTTTGATTTCAATGTGTTTAGCTCTAGAATGCAAAATAGGATTTCCCTGCAAAGAACTACGTAGCTTTGAGTTTCCTATCACACGTGGGGATACGTAGGAGTGAGATTCAACATCTCGTTAAGCACCCTAATAAAAAAATTTATTTTTATTCTTTCCATTTTCATACTTTTAATAATTAGAAGAAATTGACAAGTATGTAAGGGCACGAAAATATCGTAGTAATATAAAAAATTATCGAACCCAAACTTTCTCAATTTCTCTCCTTCAATTCAAACATAGCACTTTCTTCAACAACCGCAACCATTTATTCTAAACTTAAACTCTCTAACCACCATCACTTTCCTAGACTTTCACCACTTTCACTTCAGGTTCAAACTCAACAATGTTCCGTTCCAAACTAACCCTAACTCACCTCTGTTCCTCCTTCCTCAACCCTTCCATAATCATCCACCTCACTTCCTCTCAATGTACTAATCGTCCTTCTTCCTCTCCCTTTATCATCTGCATCACATGTGGAAAATTCGAGCACAAAAAATTGCATCTTAACATCGGCACAATTGGCCACGACTTCTTACTGATCGTAGCATCATTGAATTTTGAGTGTCGAGAAGTCAGATCCAATCAACTTACCAATTTCCATTGATCTCCCAAAATAAAATTCCACCTTGATGGAATCACCATAAACCCAAATCCAATTGACATTGGCACCCAAAAATCTTACCCTTGAAAAAGGGAGACCAATTCCAAAAAAAATTCAATCACTCATCTGCATTTCTACGTGCATTGCATGCATCATTTCATGCATATTTTTCTTGCTAAAATAGGAAGTTACATATAAAACAAAATTATATCAATCATCTTCATTCCTAAATGCATCACATGCATCATATCAAGCATAATTTTCCCTATAAAATGAGAAGTTTCATAGAACACGAAACTCAGTCAGTCAATTACAACCATACATACATTTTAATGCATCAAATCATACATAATTTTTCCACCCAAAGCGGAATATCATACCAAAAATTAAACATACATAACATAATTCAGGATTTAGGTTCAATCATGAGTATCCAAGATAGTCCTTTATCGATCCAGTGATATTTCTCTAAGTGAGTTATAACCCCACACATCCTCTTAGGATTATTCTCCAACAAGTCATTCTTCAACTTTGTGTTGATAATGATATTCCCCAACGTATACTCTATTTTGGCTCCCCAGACAGAGGTTTCCCTAAAAAGTCTCTTATGAGCTTTTCCCATGCAGAGCTTGGCAGTAAACCTCCTCCCAAGGAAGTCTTTTTTGGATTTTTCTCCCCAATAAATGAACATATGTGATTCTTCTCTGATTTTTTTAGAGGATCTTGAGTCTTATAAATTGAAAGTTTGTTCCATTATTGAGAAATTTCAATTATATCACGAGAGATACTGCTCTGAAAATTATCAGGGAGTCTTGTTTGTTTCATTTGAGGTTTCTCTATTGATTTTCAAAGGATCTTAAGTCTTATAAATTGAAAGTTTATTCCATTATTGGGAATTTTCAACTACATCATGAGAGATACTGCTCTGGCTTTTATCATAGGGTCTTGTTTGTTTCAATTGAGGTTTCTCTATTGATTTTCAAAGGATCTTGAGTCTTATAAACTAAAAGTTTGTTCTGCTGTTAGAAAATTTCAATTATATCATGAGAGATACTACTATGGAGATTATTAGGGATGCAAATATGTAACACACCTATGATCATCCATAAAACTTGGTACGACAAGCATATAAAGTTAAGTTGTGTAAGTTCTATGTTTTTTGGTTGATTGCATTTCGGTAAAATAACATGCTATTAGCAAGACGTTGAACCACATGTTCTACCATGACAGTCAGTGTCGCGGTGAAATTTTGATACCAAACTATTGATTAGTTTGAATCTTATTCATTTGCAACCGAACTTTGATTTGTCCAAAGGAAGGGATAAAGATCGAAATTCCCACAATGCAATGCAAATGCAAGGTTTAGATTGTTTTAGGTTCGGGGGTTGGTTAAACTTAGGGAAGGTACTAGCATCCTAAGTTTCTGTAGTACTCTACAGGAACCTCTTGTTTTATATTTGTTTACTGCTAAGTGTTATCTGCTTAATGGTTGAAAGACCCTAGGGGTTTATTTCTAAGTATACTCGATAAGATGTCGCATCTTATGCCTACATATCCTTACGGGAGTGGAATCAGAGTATGTTGTAGTTCACCCTAAAGGGTTTAAGGAGCTCTTTGACTGTGGCCAAAGTTCCTACGGGTTTAGGGTAGTTGTTTTGATTGGGTTTAGGAGAAGAGACGAGTCTTCATTTTAAGGGAGAGATAACCACCACAAATGTAAAAGGGGTTTGTAGGAAATGGTCTTTGCACCGTCTTAAGAAAAGGTCTTACATACTCGGATGGTCGCCAAGCATGCCTTTGTCGCTCTTAAGGCAAAGTCCCTACATGTTGGATTGTATTGTTATGGGGGTGGAGATTATATCTCACTTAAGATGATTAACATCTATTCTCTAAATGTGTTTGTAAGATTGTATTGTTGATTGTTGTTTCTATGTTGTAAAGATTAAGGTCCTTCCTATGGGGTTGGATCTATCCTAAAGATCAACTTGAAGAATCAAGGATCGAGGGGAATATGATGCTTATGATATGCGACTACACACAACGTTGAATTATGCGTAGGTTTTTCCTTTGGACGGTATGCGATGTATGAGTAGATAAGTATGATAATGTAAATGCAATAGAATAAATTGCAGAAGAGTAAATTGCAGAAAGATAAACCATACACGAACGCATGAAAGCGCTAAGTGAGTGTGTGCATTGTGAATAAGAGCAGATAAAGATAAACAATATGTACGCATGAAAGCGCTAAGTGTACAGATGGGTAAATGTGTCGTGAAGTGGCGTGCACGATTGATTTTGTATTTACGAGGTTGATTGATTTTAATTGATTGATTTTAAGGGAAATTACTTAGGGGTTGAATTGATTTTATTTTTTATAAAAGTTGTTAGGAAAAGTTAAGTTAATTTTAATGAGATTGATTTTAAAAGGTTAATTAATTTTACAAAAAAAGTTTTTTTGTATTTTAAAGGGGGAATAGTTGTTATCATTAAAAGTTAAATTGAAAGGGTTTCTTTTACATACAATAGTTTCTAGCCATTATAAGAAATGTTATTATTAAGTTGTTTAGAAAAAAGATTTTTGGCAAATAATGTTATTTAAATAAAGGATTGTATCACTTAAGGAATTAATAGAATTAGTTTTAATTGTATAAGAAATCATTAAGAATAGATTTGCAAGTTAAATAAGTTTTAAATGAAAGATTAATTATAAAAAAAAGTTTTGACATGGATAGTATAATATATATAAAAGGTTGATAAGTTAAATACTAAACAATATTAATTAAAAGATTAGTTAAAATAAAATTGGTTATAAAAATAATTAAGAGACTAGTTAGATGGGTTTCTTTTTTAAAAAAGATTAGATTATTAAGTTAAGTTAGGTTGATTAAAGGGGTAATTGTTAGTTAAATCAGATTAGGGGTTTAAGTGAGTGGTTTAGTGTGTGCTTAGTGTTAGTGTGTGTGATAACTGTGGTGATTAAATACATTACTGGAAAATAAGACAACAAAACATAAAAGGGGGAAAGAAACGGTGCTTCGACGGAACCCTAATTCAAGGAATTCTTTCCCCAAATCGATTCCTCACAACTCTCGCTCTCTCCGGTTTAGATTCGCCATCTCGTTCGTTTTCTTCCCGATCTTAACCTGCATCAACAAACCAAGCAATCAAATGGTTCAGAACATCAACGTGAGTGAGAATTTTTACCGAAAATTGGGGCGGTAGCGCTTAAGGTGAGATGGGAGGTTCGTCGGTACGAAGGTTCTGCGGCGATGAGTGACGGCTTCGTCGATTGGGAAGATAAGTCTTCTTTTCCTTAGGTTTACGATCTATCCATACCTTTGTGGTGATTCTCGATTGGCCTTATATAGACTCCAATTATGAATTAGGTTAATCATCAAATTAAATGTAGATTTGGACCTTCTGTTTTGGTTTTGACAATTATTTGAAATCTTTCCTTTCCTGTCTGATTGCTATGGTATCTGTTAATGAAAATCTTAATTTGGATCAATCCTGTTTAATGCTCTTGTCTTGTCCAGGTTCATTATTCTGAGAATCTGCTAATTGCCTGAGTCGAATATTCCCTTCAACCTGGTATATCCCCTAATGGGCCTCTGATTCTGTGGATTATTGCTGGCAGGTGTGGATAGTGAAAGGGTTTGGGCTCAGAGAAATTAACAGCCCAGGGATGTTGCTGGTGGACTTTGATGACTTTTGGATGGTAAGCTTCGGTCCCTCATCATGAAAATCGATCCTTCGATAAGCATACGCGTGCCTGAACTGGTCTTGATATTACTCTCGTTCATCCTGCACATTGTTGTTCATTCCATTCAAAAGTGGTATCTGCAACCACTTTCTCTAATTTCTTTGAAGTCTTTCATTGTGCAATTGGTCTTGCAGGGAACACAGCTTGGCCTCACAATATCTTGAGTAAAATCACGATTCTGGAATAAAGTTGTTGATGTTCTTGTTTTCTTTGGAAGAGCATGCTGAGGTTGAGACTGCCGCATCATCTGGCTCTTGTATTAAAGCGGCAGTACTTGTTGGGAAAATTCTGTGCCTGCGGAAATTGAAGTATTGAAGCAGGGTGCTGTTTAGAAGGATCTGATGTCCTCATATCTTGAAGCGCAGCAACTGCCATAGCATGGTACATATCTGGTTGCAAGTTCATCACAGGTGATGGATCGAGCCTCGCATGCATTCAAGGATTAACACCCATCTCTTGAAAATTAAGAGTTTGAAGTCCCCTATAATAGAATCCAGCTTAAATCTTGTGTTGCTGCGGATATTTTCCACAATAGATGAAAAGGGTGCCTACATTATGTTTCGCATTCCTCGAATTTGAAGAGTTTGATGCAAGCAGCTGCATGTAGTAATTGAAATATCCCCAGCGTAATGGTATGTTTCGATGAGTTAAGGAAAGGAGCCTTGATGTCGTTTTATTCTGCAATAATCCTATAATGATCTCAATAGCCAATGTTGTGTTTCCCTTCTGTGACCTCTCCCTCTGTTGGGTATCCATTTTATTGTTGCTGACAGGTAGTGATGGGAGGTGCCACTCCCTTCACTTGGTGTTCTGTTGATAGCTCATGTCGACTTCGTACCGCCTCCTATACACAACACCAGTCGACTTGCAACTCCGAGATGATATGCTGCTTTTCAATGAAACAATCGGAACAGGTAGATTTAAGGTGCAACAACATATATATTCAATCATCAGTGTTTTGTTCTCGCTTGTCATTGTTTCATCAGGTGACACAGGTGAAGTATGCAGCTTCACAACATCAGGAGCAGACAATTCTTGAGCACCAAAAAGTCTCGAATGACCGAGTAACATTGTCCAAACTAGTCACATTCAAGCTCGAAGTACCAACATCTGCGGAAAGGAAGGAAGGATTTACGGTTCATAGTCTAGCACACATACCAGGGAAAGCTTCCATTTACGCTCACAGTCAAATCCTGTGTTCAACGTATTGGACTGCAGCCATGTAGTTCCTTCGTCCACGAAACTGTATGTACTCTCTGATGTATTTTAACAGGAGGCTCGTTGACTGAACAGGATTTGATCAGTTGCATCTAGAGTTAATATCTCATATGCCGACGGCAGCGCAACGCTGGTAATCGGGACACCAGTTTCATCCAACGGCAGCACACCCACAACAGGCTGGAGATATTCATAGTGATTGTCGTAGTTGTGTTGTCGTTTGGTCTATCCATTGTGACTGCTTTCTGTCTAAAATTACGACTCGATTACAGTATGCTAATGTCTAAGATTTGTTGTAGGGAATATGTGTTATTAGCCTTGTGTCTCTCTTTCTTGAATCGCTATCGCTGTTTGTGATTATGATCTGCAGTTGCTCCAATGTCAGAAAAGATGGATTTGTTAATGTATTAAATATGTTTGTGGTTTTGTTATTCCTGCTGGTAATTCAATCGGATACTCTTATGGTGATTTGATCTGAAACTTGTGTTGTGCAGGTGATATAGCCGTTGCATCACGGCGTTTTGCTGGGCTGACATGGAAACAAAGTCCCCCGGAGGTGTTATCGATCTCGGGCCAAAGTAAGCGCGTCAACAACCCGCAGTTGTCACAAC
Organism: Lathyrus sativus; assembly: GCA_963859935.3. Taxonomy (NCBI): domain Eukaryota; kingdom Viridiplantae; phylum Streptophyta; class Magnoliopsida; order Fabales; family Fabaceae; genus Lathyrus; species Lathyrus sativus. The sequence continues at coordinate 604,133,767 of OZ012741.1, read as the reverse complement.
TTGTATACCCCCATTTTCATTGTTTTGTTCGAAACAGTCGAAACCGACTTTTGACGGAAACTCAATGAGCAATTCTATCTTCAAGTAAACTGTCCATCATTTTCATACATTGTTGATGCTTGTTTGCTTAATGATGTTGGCTGTTTGTGTAAAACTTATCCTCCTTTTGGTTGAACAGGTTAAGTTTGCAGAAGAGGAGTTTGAAATGGTACTCTGATACGCGCGCGTCCTGCTCCAAGAGTCGCGATAGGGTGGAGGCTACCAGATTGCAGGTGCCGTGTTGTGGCTTTCATAGCTTGGAAAGTCGCCATAGGTAAGTCTGACATGAATTCCTCGACTTTACAGGTCGATTATCTTTTCTTCAGCTTGTGAGTACTTAACTTTTACGCTTCCATATTGCTTATGCAGAAATCTCAAGCAGATGTCGGCGACGGAGATTGGCAGCATGTTGTTGTTGATACTGAGACTGTTATTACCGAAGTCAAAAACAGAGGTCGCTGCTACCACGAAATGCGAATGATTGTTGCTGCGAAAATGAATTTATTTATGTATCTTTGCTTGTAACCAGATTTATCCTTTTGTAATCTGGGGCTTAACCTTGCAACTTGCTCTGTACAGGTTGTTTGAATTTAAATAATATAAAGAACTTTAATACAATAACTTTCCATTGAGTGAGGTCCCAATGTAGCACATTGATTTAGTATTATCCATCATCACCACTTGTATACGGCTAGAGTATCACAACGCCCAGACCATGCAACACGCGTGGAGTCTTAACATAGTGCTCATAATGACCTTTCCTTTGATAAAGACTTAATAAGAATTTCTTGGTAAACTTTGGTTCAAGATGTACTGGTTGTTTCAACCTCTTCAAAGTATAGCAATTTCCATAATAAATCCATCTCTGATGACCAAAAGATTTAATTTGAAGACAAAAGCCATTGGTAGTAGTACAACACGAAGTCTACGCGTTTTGGTATTCAACCAAAATTCTCAGAGAATAAAAATCTTGATAGTTAGAGACACAGAGTCCTCGTGACTTCTGAATCTTTCGCCTCGAATCTGCAAAATGAACATAAACTGGGTAAAACTGTTAGTTGCGCATGGGTTGACCATAAGAACGAACGTTATCTCCACTCGAAATTACCGCGTCTGCACAAAAATTGGTTAGTCGCATAAATATTAAATATTAAAATAAAGTCAAATAACAATAGAAAATACGCAAAAAGAGGTGGGATCTTACGGTCAAAAATTAGGGTGCAACAGTCAGACATCATGTTATGTATGATATTATGACATGTTCCAAGACATGTTATACTAGAAAGTTCGGGCATGGCTATTTTGGTATTTTTAGTGTGATTTTTTAGTGTGTTATGATGCACATGTGGGCGACTTTCATGGGAGTGTATTGTGAGAATTTTTGTTATGAAAGATTCTGTTAGTTTTCATAAAAAGTTTCCTTGAGCCTTTTTATGAAAGTTTTTACTTTACTTCTATTATTATGCAGGTTGATTTGCAGTGAGTTAAAATTGATTGCTACTATTTGAGCGTCGCAAGAGCCTAAGTTCATTAGGTCTGAAGGCTATTTAAAGTGAAGATAAACCCTATTGATTTAGAGAGAATAACATGAACAATTTTGGGAATAAGGATTAGTCGTTGTTTTGGCTGGTCTTTAGGGTTTAGTGCTTGTTAATTGTATGTCACTCATGTATCTTCTGATGCATTAAGGTTGATTGGTTATTCATTGTTCATTATCCACTTTAAAGATTTTAAGCAAGAGTGTATTGTTCTTGATTGAAACTTTTAAGTAAGATCAAGTATTGTCTTGGAAGTGTGACACTTCTACTATTTATTGGTGTTGAATTGTCACTAGGATTGTGACTGATTAAGAAGTGAGAAGGGGATCTCATATCTAAAAGGTGTCTAGGTAGAAGTTGCATAAGGTAAGGATTAGGCAAGAAGTTGTAAACGAGCGAGTTTAGATTTAAACTAATACTATCATAATGGATTTCCTTCCTGGCTTGGTAGCCCCTAGATGTAGGTGAGTTACACTGAACTGGGTTAACAATTCTGAAATTTTTTTATGTTTCTGTCATTTATTTTTCTGCATCTTTACTTGTGTGATCAAGCTATTATTGATCCCAGTGTTGTGACATTTGTCTCTACATCTGGTATCTGTTTTTGGGTGAGCTCCAGGGAGTTTGTATTCTGGTACTATGGACAAGGAAGGAGAAGGAAATGTTAATAGGCCTCCAGTCTTAGATGGCACTAATTATGACTATTGGAAGGCACATATGATGGCTTTCTTAAAATCTATGGGTAGCAAAACTTGGAAGGCTGTCATCAAGGGTTAGAAAAACCTTGTGGTTAATGATAAGAATGGAAAAGAAACCTTGAAGCAAGAAGAGGATTGGACCAAGGAGGAAGATGAGATAGCTCTTGGAAACTCCAAAGCCTTGAATGCTTTATTTAATGGAGTTGACAAGAACATGCTTAGTTCTATCAACACTTGTATTGTGGCTAAGTATGCTTGGAAAATTCTCAAGACAACTCATTAAGGAACATCCAAGGTGAAGATGTCTAGACTTAAACTTCTCACTACCAAATTTGAGAATATGAAGATGGGAGAAGATGAAAGTATTCATGACTTTCACATGAATATACTTGGAATAGCTAATGCCTTTAGTGCCTTGGGAGAGAAGATATCAGAAGAGAAGTTGGTGAGGAAGATTCTTAGGTCTCTTCCTAAGAAATTTGACATGAGGGTCACAATGATTCAATAAGCCTAAAACATCAGGGGTATGAGAGTTGATTAGCTAGTGGGATCACTTCAAACATTTGAATTGACCTTGAATGATAGAACTGAAAAGAAGAATAAAAGCATTGCTTTTGTATCCAACGCTGAAGATAAAGAGGGACAAGCTAACCTAGATACTGATAAGGGACTTCCAAATACAATTATTTTACTTGGGAAGCAGTTCAATAGAATTTTAAAGAGAATGGATAGAAGAGGAAGACCAGGTGTTAAAGACATGACCTCTGACATCAGAAATAACTATGATTCTCAAAAGAATACCAGAACTGAAGAAAAGACCGATCAATGTAAAGGGATTTAGTGTTTGAGTGTGAAGGTTTTGGTCACATTAGGCCATAATGTCCCAACTATCTCAGGAAGCAAAAAAAGGGTTGGATGTTTCTTGGTCTAATGATGATGAGTCTAAAGATGAACCCAACAAATAGACTATTGAATCTGTTACTGCTCTCTCTAGAAGTTGGGCTGATGAAATAGAATCATGTAATGAAAATGACCTATATGAATATTTGGATATGGATTACAAGGAAACCTGCAACAGGTGTGAGGAATATCAAAAGACAGAGGAGAATCAGAGAAATTCCATGGCTGAATTGGAGAATGAGAAGAAGGAACTCTTAGGTGTTATCTCTCGTCTTCAAAGTAAGATAACTCCTAAATTCCAAGCTGAATAATGTTACTGATTCCTCAAGGAGTATAAAACATAGGGATGGTTAAATAGAAGTTACAAAAGACCATTATCATCCTGATAACAGACAGAGAAGAATGTCTAAAGAAAAGTTCTTTCCTTTTGAAAGAAAGAAGATGACCACAATGTCTAACCACATGTTACAACATTCTAGCAGACATAATAAATATCTAAATATTTTTCAATCTTGTTGGAGATGTCATTATTGTGGAGAGTATGGTTACATAAAGCAATTTTGTTATAAATTGTATAGAAATCAAATATCCCCAGTTAAGTCTAAGGATAAGCCAATTAGCAAAAAGAGAAGTATCGAGGATAGGAGTGTTAACCTTATAGCTTACACATCCTTGAGAGCCTCAAGAAGACTTGTACTTTGATAGTGGATGTTCTAGACATATGATAGGGGTTCAGATGTTGTTGATGGATATCAAGTCCCTACCCACAGGTGTTGTCAGATTTGGTGGTGGTGTTAAAGGAGAAATTAAAAGAGTTGGTAAATTGATGGATACTGGATCACCTAAGTTGGAAGATGTTCTTCTTATGAATGAACTAAATGTTAACCTCATCAGGATTAGTCAGATGTGTGATCAAGGTTTATTAGTCATTTTCTCCAAGTCAGAATGCTTAGTCAAAGATGAGAAAAATGATGTTCTAATGAAGGGTATAAGGTTTAAAGATAATTGTTATCTTTGGGAACCTCAGATAATTGCTTACTCTTCCACGTGTTCAAGAACTCAAGAGGTTGAAGTAAAGTTGTGGCACCATAAACTTGAACATCTTCATTTCAAAATAATGAAGGAAATTATATTTGTGGGAGCAATTAAAGGAATGCCATATCTAAAGGTTAAATAAGGGAAAGTCTATGGTGAGTGTGAAGTTAGGAAGCAAATCCTGATGTCACAACCAATGTTGCATCATCAGACTACTTCAAGAATTCTGGAACTTCTCCATATAGGGGTTATGGGACCTATGGAGACTAAAAGTGTGGGTGGGAAGAAGTATGTTTATGTGGTTATGGATGATTTCTCTAGGTTTAGATGGGTAAACTTTCTTAAAGAAAAATCAGACATCTTTAAAGCTCTTAAAGTTTTATGTCAAAGTGTTCAGGAGGAGCAAAAGAGTAGGATTGTCAAGATCAAAAGCTATCATGACAAGGAATTTGAGAATTCAAAATTCACTGAATTTTGTGAGTCTGAAGACATCAGTTATAATTTTTTTCTCAGTTAGATGGAATTTTTGAGCAAAAGCCCTTGGATATACCAGAATCAGCTAAAGTCATGCTTCATGCTAAAGGCGTGCCATGTCCTTTTTGGATGAAGCTATGAATATAACTTACTATATTCATAATAGGGTCACCCTGAGAGAGGGAACTTCAATCACTCTCTATGAGCTATGGAAAGGAAGAAGGCCTACAGTGAAATACTTCCATGTTTTTAGAAGTAAATGCCATGTCCTAACCAACAAAGATAAAAAGGGTAAGATGGATCCTAGAAGAGTTGAAGGGATATTTCTGGGTTATTCTTCAAGCAACAGAGCTTTTAGAATATTTAACTCCATAATTGAGATGACAATGGAATATGTCAATGTGATATTTGATAATTCAGAACAAAGGATGAATGTTGTGTAATACCCTAATTTTTATCCCTAATATTCCATATATCATTTCCATTTCATACCATAAATAAGATTACGAGTTTTAGTTCTCTTGTCTTCCTCTGCAAGTTCTTTTATCATTGGGCCATTAATTAAAATCCAAAAGTATGTTTGTTTTCTTTTTCTTTACTAAATCTTTTTTAGGAAGAGAATTTGGGTCAAGAATACCAATCAACAGTCCCTCAGCTTGAATGAAACTCAACTGAAAAAAAGTCAAAGTTGATCTGCAAACAATGCAAAATCATTTGATCAAGAGTTTTCCAAGATCTGATTGACTTTTATTCAAGAGACTCCAAGGTTCTGTAGCACCCTAATTTTCGACCTTAAGATCTCACCTCCTTGTGAATTTTCTTGCATATCATCTAGGTTAGTCATCCTACATGCATAGTGTCGCTACTCGAAAAAATGCAACGACGGGGAGGCGAAAAGAAAGGACAGAAGAGTCGCCACCGAACTTTATTTATCCCATGAGGGGAAAGGAAAATATCGAGAAAACCTTAAGAAAAGAACGGATAAGATGGTCTCGCAACCAAGAACAGGTTCGGAAGCCAGTTATGTGAGGGGAAGGTATTAGCACCCCTCGCATCCATCGTACTCGATGGGAACCTTTTGTTTGTCGACGTGTGAAATTATTTGCTTAAATATTATGCTATAAAGAGTGTTCTAAAAGATAGAGAGAAAGGGTTAGAAACGGGGAAAGAGAGGTAACGGGGATGAAAGGAGAAAGAATAGACTCGATAGGACTTCGCGGTCCTAGGCCTACGTATTCTCAATAGGTATGAGAAAGTCAGAGTCGACGTAGTTCGGGGCTACGGATATATGGGGGAAATGTGCTCGGCAAGGATTGTGGCCCTTGTGCCTACGTATCTTTACTTAAAAGAAGTAAAGAATCAGAGCAGTTGTAGTTCAGCCTACAGTGTGCGGGGAAGTTCTGGTAGACGATGCTATCATGCATATTCTAGCAGTTTAGGTGTTTTTGCTGCTCGCATGTGAGGAGACTTAAGCGTTACCTATTTGTGGTAGAACGGACATGGCATGCCTTTATGGGAAAGGGTGGAAAAGAGAAAAGGGTGCTCGCTAGGATATCGCAATCCTATGCCTACGTATTCTCAATAGACATGAGAAATCAGAGCAACGTAGTTCGTGCTACTACGGGTAACTAGTGTGTTTTTATGGATGATGTTATCGTGAGCATTCTAGCAGTTTAGGTGTTTTGCTGCTCGCATGTGAGGAGACTTAAACTTTACCTGTTTGTGGTAGAACGGATGTAACATATCCTTTTTAAAAAGATTAGGTTTTCGCCATGCGAGGCAAGTTGTCACATTTGATTTGTGAGATTGTTTTTTAGGGGCGAGATAAGTCCTCGGATAGTAACCCCTTGTGGGTAGTACCCAATTCTTTATCTCAAAGTTTTTGTTATAAAAATGTGTGGCAAACGTAACGTCTTTGTATTGAAAGACGAGTATCAAAACCACACACACTACAGTGAGTATCCTGATACTCAGGGAGGAAGAAGACTACACTCAATCCTTTTTTTTTTAATTCAATGCAAAGAGAAATTTGTTCTCTTATTAAAGATGTTTTTGGTTTTGAATGGTAAGTGTTTTGAGACAGAGAACCCTACGGTAAACGTCAACACTCGGGATAGGAGAAGGCCTACGCCTAACCACTCCACGACCATTCAAGTTTTGTTGTGAAAATGATTTGAAAATGCACTCGGTACGGGACCGAGGTTTTAGGAGAAGAAGGTTTGAAAATAGAAAGAAATGGAAAGAAAGACGTCTTCATATTGAAAGACGAGTATCGAAACCACCCATACTACAATGAGCATCTCGACACTCGAAGAGGAAGAAGACTATACTTAATCCTCTACTTTAATTCAATACAAAGAGAATTCGATTTATTATGAAAAGTGCACTCGATACGGGACCGAGGTTTAAAAATGTACTCGGTACGGGGCCGAGGTTTGAAAGTGTACTCGATACAGGGCCGAGGTTTGAAAATGAGAGTGTCTTCGCATTGAAAGATGAGTGTCAAAACTACCCACACTACAGTGAGCATCTCGACACTCGGAGAGGAAGAAAGTCTACACTTAATCCCCTCTTTTAGTTCAATATATAATGAATTGATTTAGGAAGGTATTTAAAATGGGCTTAAAAAACCCAAAAATCAAAAGAGAAATAAAATGAAAATAAAATGAAGGAAAATAAAATGGCTCTTTAAAATAAGAAAAACAAGATTTTTGGTATTTTATGATTTTTAAATAAATGAAATAGTAACAAGAAAAGAAAAAAAAATAAAACAAAGTAATAAAAAGTTTTTTCCCAAGGCTTGAACTCAAGACCTTGGGGCTGCAAGCACCAAACTCAACCAACCCAACCACTGAACGCGTATGCGAAATGAAAGGAAAAAGAAAGTCAAAATAACTAAAACATGAAAAATAAATGGAAATAAAAAAAAGTGCCCCCGCTGGGGGTCGAACATGGGTCAATGGCATTGTAAGACAAGGTTATAACCATTGGGGTGGCGATACATCCATGTATTACGCCACCCCTAAAAAAAGGTAAACCTTCCAAGGCCAACAAGCTGGGCCAGGCCTCACAAACAAACATTGGTGAATGCGTGAAGGATCAAAACAACTCAAAACTCCATCAATTTTTGCAAGATAAAAGCCTAATACATTTGAATTTTAATGAAGAACAAGATGATAACAACCAAATGCCAAGATGATGCACTGAAAATAAAATTCGAACCAAAATGCAACGTGAAGCTTGGTAGATACAATTTGGAAATCAATGTTTAAAACTGATGCAATCAATCTATGTGACTAACACACACGAGTTCTAAATATGCAATTGGTGGATTTCAGGTTCAAAGATCAATCAAAAACAATTCAAAACAGAAGATGGCACGTAAGTTGCAGCTAAGATCAAAAAAACGAAATGTTGTTGAAAAAAGAAAAAGTTGTGATGTAGCATACCATAAACCAAACACATGATCCAGATTTTAGCAGCTAGAACTATGAGCACTAAATGGAAACATTTAACTTCAACAGCCAATTTGTCTAGACTCAATACATGATGGGACAAAACTGTCCTACTGAGGAGCAAAGCATTAAATGAAATGTCTAGCAAATATCAAGGCAATGTATCCAACAGCAGATACTTGGCAGCAATTATGCTGTCTTGGGTCACAAACACATCAAGCAATTATTGATCAACAACTTGTTTATGCCAGCACTAATGCAACAGTTAAATTGATATTGGAAACAAAATCCCTCAGAGACAGCAGCAAGTATTTGTTGAAAACAGAAACAAAACTTTTCAAAAACAAATCAAAGTGAAAACATATGTTCATGACAATCACCAATGCAGGCATACATAGGGTTGATAGGTTCAAAATCAAAACAAACTTTAGCAGTAGTGAAAATGCAATCAATTATGATAGGACAGTTGCTAACAAAGACATTTTTAATTATGAGAAGCAAATTTGACAGTAATGAACACAAGAATAATAATGTTAATCATCAAGGATCAAAACATGCTTCGAAACCACAGTTCAGACACGAACAAAAGTAGGTCAGATGGATTCTAAACAATATATCCTCAGAAAAAAGGACCAAACTCAACAAAAATGCACAGATCAAACAAGGTATTTTGTTTATCATAGGAACAAACAAGTAAAACCTGATGCTATCATAGGCAAAAAAACATAAGCAGTCCAACATTTTGCCTTGGTAAAACAGTGAGTTATCAGTCCAGAAAATGAAGCTAACAGAACCTAAAGCGGCTTCATCACAATGCAAACAATACATGCAACAACTTATATGTATAAGCTAAGTAACCTCAGTTCACAAATAGTTGCTGACAGAAGACAGATACAAATTGATCTCTAGCACTCATGGATCATCCCAACACTAGACATAACTATGCCAAGCACCAAACAATAGTCTCAGCATATGACTCTAAGACAATCATTTAAACACACCAAACAAAGGAACCAAATCTGGCAGCAACAAAGTATTCATGTTCCCAATCGTAATACCTCAAGCCAGTGTCTTAGACAAGACCAAAAACATACACAGCTTCAAAAGCAAGTTAATAAAACATAGTGAAGAAATTTCCATCAAAACAACTGTGATCTAGGGAGTTTGGAAACATAAACAGCAACGCCCTACAATGTTCAGCCACAGGTTTTTGTGAAGGAAACAAAACTACCCTATCTAACCAGCTGTTCAACTTAACAAGGTAGCACAAATGCTCTCAACCAGATTTTAGCATGTCAAGCAGTTTTTTCTAACAACCATGAACCAAAGAGTTAACAGGTTTAAACTTTAAAATAAAAAATGCTGAAAACAAAGGTCAATAACTAAACCATGTTGATCATCATGGAGCAAAATGTGCTTTCGGCAGCATTTTTTGAATCACTTCAACAAGAACAACATGTAAAACAGACAACCAAACCTCAATAAAACTTCCCTTAGAACAAAAGCCTATGATGATCAACAAATCAAACTTGAATCCTCTCATCACAGTGGCCAATAGCATCTCTAAGACCTTAAAACCCTTGTCAATTTTAAACACATGATTCCAACAACACTTTGATGTCATATCTTGGTATAGACAGATTTGAGGAAATCAAAACACACCAGTTTCTCAGGAGAATACCAACATAAATATATTGATCACCAACCGTTTCACCAGCCAAAAGGATCATTTCAATCATATATATCACAAAAACCATGACAACATCAAAACAGAAGAAACAAAACAAAAAGGAATGGCCTAGCAGCAGTATGGCATTCTTGCTTCAGTCATTATTCCCCAAACCAAACAGTTTCCCATGAAACTTTGAAAAACCCATACAAACAAAGTGTGGAACTGCTGATCATTACCAAACAAACAAGATATACCACAAGTCCTAGCATCAACTAACATGGTTATGCTAACTCAAAAAACATCATACCATACTGTTACATATGCTAGTAGTATCACAAAAGCAAACAAGACCTACACACCTGAATGACAGTCCAACGAAACTGATGAATGGAAACAAACCAAGCCTCAAAACAAACTGACACAAAACAAGGTTTTAGCAACTATGATAAAAAAAAATGTAACAACATTAGTCATACATATCATACATATTTCAACAGAGCGAGTCCAAACAAAACTCAGGTCAACAAGTGTGAACAAACACACACAAAACCAAACTCGAAGCAGCAAGTGTGGTCAAACCAACACACAATATTAAACACAAAACCAAGAGAGCAACCCTAACGAGACAATGTTTAGCAACAAGCAAACAACTTAACTCATTGTATATTTTCCACACAAACAACTTGCAAGTCGACAAACAAAATCATATCCCCAACAACAGAAAACTTGTCATCACAATAATAAAGTAAAACTTTAACTGAAAATTAACAAGCTTCAAGAATGCAAACATAAATAGGTTCAACCATGCCTTAATGATACCTATGCATATGCAATGGAAAGTTCAGAAATGCTTACCTCTTGTTAGGGGTGTACGCGGGTTGGGTTGGACCGGGTTCGCCTTAACCCGTTACCCAACCCGTTCAACTTTCAATGGGTTGGGTTTATCATCAAACCCGTAATTCTACTTTAAAAACCGACCCGAATCAACCCGGATATTTACGGGTTGGGTAGGGTTGGGTCCACGGGTTGTGTATATAATAATTATCATTTTCAATTTAAAAAATCTATAACACAATTCAATATAATTTTGCATATTTCAAACAATTAAATTATTTACGTAGTGGAGACAAATCCTACATATAAAATAGAATAATTAAAAATATAACAATTAAAATTTTGAAACGTATTTTCTTTGTCATAAAAAATATTAAGATACATATACACCATTAATTATTTATATATTTTCATTAATATACCTTAATTTATAAAAATTTATTAGTTATTTTGATACTCAAATGTTATCCATTATGGAGACGAAACTATGAGAGAGTCAAAGTATAGACTGTGGATTTTCGAAAGCAAGATGGAATTGGAATGTGAGAGAGTAAAATGAAAAAAAAAATCGTGAGAGAAAGAGGAGTGGTGACGTTTGAGATTTGCCGTAGTAAAAAAATAGGGTTAGGTTAAGTGGTATTGTCTTTAGTTTAGTAAGTTTCTAATATATACTTAATTATTATTAGTTAATAAAGATTCATTAAAAAAATAAAAAGGCAGTAAAGTGTAAACTAGAAGTGCATAAGTCAAGCAAGCATGATTAATATTAATAATAATGTTTAATTATAATAATAATAATAATTTAATGTGTGATTGGAAACTGGAAGAAAAGTGCAAAAGATCTTTGTGTACGTTTACAATTTACAAAGTTTTAGCAACTTTAAAATTTATAAATAATAATATAATAATAATAATAATAATTAATTATGCCACGTCAACGGATTGGGTCAACGGGTTCATGGGTTTAGAAACTAAAACCCAATACCCGAACCAAATCTATACGGGTTGTTACGGGTTGGGTCGGGTATACCCGTAAATGAATGGGTCCGGGTAATTAGTGGGTTGGTTCGGTTTGGGTAGGCGGGTTTGCGGGTCGATCCGCACCCATGAACACCCCTACCTCTTGTTGTCCTCCTTGAGTAAACTAGCAGCGAACTCTCTCTCTTTTCCTCAAGCTTTGAAGTTTTCCCCCTTTTGTAAAACAGAACAGCTAGTTTCTAGGGCAGTTTTGAGAGAAAATGTCAAAAGCTCCTTTTCTGAGTTTTTGCACAAAGTAGTGGCTAGGGTTTTGCCCAGCTGCTAGTTAGCTTAAATAGGATGTGAAAAGGGAAGTTTTACAGTGTTAAAGGATGAATGGTGTAGATGTTGCATTTTCAAGATTTTTGAATCAAATGGTGGATCAAGCAACAATACACAAGCATGCTTATTTTCTGTTTTCTTCTGCAGTGGAGGGGGCAAACGGTTGAGAATGCAGAAGGGACAGCAAGAGGGTGGCTTGTCTCTTCCTCTTTGGCTGAAAATAAAGTAAAACTTGTCATCACAATAATAAAGTAAAACTTTGACAGAAAATTAACAAGCTTCAAGAATGCAAACATAAATAGGTTCAACCATGCCTTAATGATACCTATGCATATGCAATGGAAAGTTCAGAAATGCTTACCTCTTGTTGTCCTCCTTGAGTAAACTAGCAGCGAACTCTCTCTCTTTTCCTCAAGCTTTGAAGTTTTCCCCCTTTTGTAAAACAGAACAACTAGTTTTTAGGGCAGTTTTGAGAGAAAATGTCAAAAGCTCCTTTTCTGAGTTTTTGCACAAAGTAGTGGCTAGGGTTTTGCCCAGCTGCTAGTTAACTTAAATAGGATGTGAAAAGGGAAGTTTTACAGTGTTAAAGGATGAATGGTGCAGATGTTGCATTTTCAAGATTTTTGAATCAAATGGTGGATCAAGCAACAATACACAAGCATGCTTATTTTCTGTTTTCTTCTGCAGTGGAGGGGGCAAACGGTTGAGAATGCAGAAGGGACAGCAAGAGGGTGGCTTGTCTCTTCCTCTTTGGGCAAAAGATTCAAAATACATCCATGAGTGGTACAAGCTTGGTTGGTTCATTTTGGGAAAGGTTTGGTAGAAAAAAAACAACTTCATGCGCATGATGTGGGAGTCAAACAGCTGCAAGACTGATTTGAAAAATCATGCCAAAATCTCAAAGGGATCATGCCTTGAAACAAAGTCCAAACCATCAACTTTGAGTAAGGATATCTTGATGCTCAAAGGTTCATTTGCCCTAAACTTGAGTTCTTAGTAAAGAGGGCATGGAGTAGAACAACTTTCATGTTGATGAAAGTTCCATTGGGTCATTGGAAGACCATGAAAATCGAGGTTGAAAATCATGCCACAAAATTTGTCCCCCAATAACTTAGAAAAAATTCTAAGTTATGGATTTTATCTTATTTTTTTCTCAACTTTGCCCATTCATAACTTGAGCTTCTCAAATCCAATTGGGGACTTCTTGGACTTTTTAGAAAGCTTAAATACAAGGAACAACTTTGATGTTTGATCCAAGTTCATCTGAAATCTTGATCATGGAGAAAAAAGGCTTTAAATATGGTTATTCCAAACATAAAACTTTCCATAAATAGAAAGTTCTAAAAACCCTAATTTCCTTATAATGACAACTTTCGACAATTTTTTATTTTTTATGATTCCCTTGACTTTTCTTGATAAAATTTCATCCATTGGTCATATTGAACCCAAGGATCATGATTTTGGCCTCAAAAAGTCAAGAGTTGACTTTTTCCACTGCACAGTTGACTTTTCCCCAAATCTCTTGATTTTCAATTGACTGATCGATTGAACCCCTTCTGATTAAAATTGATGGTCCATCTCCCATCCTCAAACACCTTAGGGCATATGGAATACCATGGAAACAAGTTTTGCTTCAAGAAACAATTTTATCCTGATTAAAAATGAAACCCTAATTTGGCCCTCTTTGCCTAAGCATTGCTTAGATGAATTGGATAGTCATTCCAACTCCACCATGACCTCTGAGATACTCATAAGCTCCTACCCCATGCCCGTACTAGTGATAAAACCTCATGAACCTTCTGACAACCCTCTGATGGTTCATTGATAATCTTGTGATAACAACAAATCACTTGGTGACTTGTACCAATGTCTTTGATTGAAAAGAGAAAAAGGGTGGACAAATTTAGGGTATGACACATAGCTAACCATTTTAACCAGTTTTTGTGTGTGTATGTTTTATGAAGATAGGTTTGCTGAAGAAAGTCACAAAAGCTTTGTGCATGCCTCCATGCCCTGCAAGTTGTGTTAAGTTCATGCAAAAGCATTGTCCTCATTATTGTGGTACTGTAATCAACACAACGTCATTTTTCTCCAAGATTTCTCAAAGGTTTTATCAAAAAGGGATTATGGTTTCATGTCCATAAGAGCGAATCACGTTTATTTAGGGCATGAAATATTATGTGGTTTTGACAAGATTTCGTACTTTGCATTCAAGAGGAGATATGAAAAGGGTTTGAATCCCTCATATGGATTAAAACCTCATCAGATGGGGACGTGTTGGTTTCTGAGGGCCTGTAATTAAAGATCAAGTTTAACCCTGTTCCTATTTAAGAATTGGAATCATTATGATATTGGGATTTTAAGAGATAGAACTGGAATTTTTACTGACGTTGTGAAGTTACAAATATCGGATCCACACCTTAGAGGCTAAAATTCGAAGTTTAGCTTTAGATTCCAACCATATAATCAAAATTGCAAACTTCATCAATTCAAGATAAGTACCATGTTATGGATTTTTGGGATTAAAAGTTCAATACTTATGTTCCGATGGATTCAGTACTTCTTACCGAGTTTGAATTATACCATTGGCTCAGGTCAAAATATTTGCGAGTTCATGCCAAAAAATGATTTAAGTTTTTTCACCAATATTGATCAAGTTCATCAATATCCAAGTTTAAACCGCAAGATCAAGAAAAAGAGATAAAGATCAAGTTTTATCAAAATTGGTTCAAAGAAACTCCACCATTAAGTCTCAAGAGTAAATTTGCAAGAAGTTATGTTATAACTGCAAGAATAGAGTCAAATTGTATCTAGAAACTCTATCCCTTTCATGACCACTTATTTTACTCGTTAATTTTCCATTTTCTACAAAAAAAGGTTGAATATGTTGATTGGTGATTCACATGAGTTGAGTTTCCCTTTAGTTAATTTTCACAGTAGATTTTGGCCTTAGAGTTTTAGTTTACCACTACTCAGAATTAATGTGTTCGACTACTGAGCATTACAACCAGCAAGATAAGACAACATGGAATCAGGGCAAGTTTGTTTACCAAACACAGTTCGTTGATATGAGAAGTTTCAACGTCACCACCCCCACATCGAGTCCGCCGTGAATCATCAGCCGCCCATCTTGAATCACTGGCCGTCCGTTGACGAATCTCCTCATAACCGTAATTAATTTTTTCTTTTTGTTTTTGACATCTTAACGTTTTGTTTGGTCTAGGTTTGTGTTTTTTGTAGCCGTGAAGAAGTGAGAAAGGAGGAATACGTGAACGAAGACGGAAGTGAGAGAAGAGAATAGAAGAAGTAGAAAGGACATAAGAGAAAAGTGACGGAGGGAGAGAAAGAGAAGATAATGAGAGATTGAAGGGGAAGAAGAGAGAAAGAAGAAGGGCGAAAAGGCGCCGCTGAGTAGAAGAGGAAATTAAAGTGAAACCCTAATTCTCCCCTCTTTTCTTTGTGTTAAGCGGACCGGGTTGGGTCCGGTGGGCCTGACCACCACCGACCCAATCGTTTTTTTATTATTTGTTTCTGCTTTTTTTTTTTGATGTATTGTGTTTGTGGTTTGGGCCCAATCTATCTTTTTTTCATTAACTAACTAAATAATAACAATAATAAAAATAAAAACATAACAAATAAAAAACTACAAAAAATATATAATGAAAATATAAGAAAAAAGAGTAGAATTAGTTTTTTTTATTAAAAGTTTAATTTGATTTTTAATTAAAATGTAACAAAACTAAAACCAAAATATTTTAAGTTAATTTAGATTTAATTAACTTGGATTAATTTTAGATTTTTATAATTTAATAATGTTTTAGAATTAGAATTTTAATGACTTAGAATGTTAATAAAATTTTAGAATTTTCATTTAATACTTTATGTTAATTTAATTAATTTAATTCAAATTTCTCCTTAATGCACATATATTATTAATAAAAAGAATTAAAAAAATACTTAGTTTTTCTCGCCATTTTATCTTAATTCCAGGTTTAGACTTTTTACTTATTTATTAAATTAATCACAATTCATTAACCTGAATCTAACTATCTCGACATTTCATTTGAACTTAACTTGCAACACCTTACCTCGAGTGCTTGATTTACATATCCGCATTTTTTAATCCATTTTGTATCATTTAAGAACTTGCCTTTTTCAGAAATCGTGCGTATTGTATTCCATTTGGATCATATTCCCCTGCTTGATCCTTGAGTTTTCAAGTTGATCAACTTAGGCTTTAGTCCCTACTCCTTAAGATAGTACCGGTTTCTCTTGAATCTTTCAACTTAGACAAACCTTAATACAATTCAATTATTTATTCTCCCCACAAGAGAATTAGACGTGAGTCATCTTGACGGTTGAGATATAATTCTTCTGATCCATAATATTATTGCGAGATGTAGAATCTTTTCCGCTTTAGAGAGGTATGTGGCATACTCGTCGATAAATCCGAGTTTTGAGCCCTTCTCTCAATGTGACGCAAGGAAAATCTCCTACAAGTCGTGGTGGTTAAGTCGAGTATTCCCCCTTAAGATGACGACTCGTCTTTTCTCCTAGAACCAATCAACAAACCTTTCCCCCTGGAACTTTGACCACAGTTAATGGTTCCTCAATCCCTTTTAGGGGAACTACGAATACTCTGATTCCATTCTCGTCAGGATACGTAGGCACAAGATGCGATTTCTTGGCGAGTATACTTAGAAATAACACCTTAGGTCTCTTACCCTTAGCAAACAACAATAACACAAATATAACAAGAGGTTCCTGTAGAGTACTTCAGATTCTTAGGATGCTAATACCTTCCCTAAGTTTAACCAACCCCCGAACCTTAGACTATCTAGCTTTGCATTTGTATTGCATCTTGTGGGTAATTCAATCTTTTTTTCGTCCTTTGGGAAAATTAAAGACTGGTGGTGAATAATAAATTAAGATTCAAGTTAATCAATAGCTTGATATCCAATTCTCGTCGCGACAGGTTCATGTGTTTATTTCCATGCCTTCTTTGACAAGTCAGAAAAATCGAGTCAGAGCCAAGACATCACATCAAAAGGCCATTTTCACACTTTTCACTATGTTAATCGATTAACACATTTGTACATGCAAATGGTTAATCGATTAACCAATGCGTTTTTTTGTGAAAATAAACCAAATTCAAATTATGCGGCATTTTGGCACCAATTTTCAAATATTTCATAATGAGAATAATCTAGATCACCTTATTATAATTCCTCTACCACATAACAATTTATTCCCACCATACACATTCACTAATCACCATTTGATCTTGATTTTGCCTCCAAATTCAAATTCCAAGCCTAATTTTGGTTCTAAACCAAATTCCAAACCACCAAAATTTCCATGCCTAAATTCTATAAATATAGGCCTCATTTCATTCATTCTCCAAGCTTTGATAGCCAAATTCATCTTGCTAAAATTTTTCTCAATTTCCTTCAACTACCAAATTCACCAAAGCTCTTTCTTTTTTTAAAAGATTAGTAAGTTCTTCATTGGAACTTACTAATCTTTGAGCTAAAACCTCCATATAATCACTTTTTCATCATCAATTTCAGTAGATCAAGGCTTTGGAGTGTGGTTCTTAAAGTTAATTTGAAGCAATTTCAAATTTTAAGTGGTAAACCCTCATTCCACCATTGTTGTTCTCGATCCATCTTCCACAATGTGATATATTGTTGATTCTTGTTGCTTGATCTTTGGATCTTGCAAATTGTGTTTTATTGGTGTCATTTGGTGTTGTTTTATTTGAATTTTTGTGCTAATTCTCATTCATGATCATGAGGTGTTTGAAGAAATGGTTGGATCATGAATACTGAATTTTTTTTCAATTTTTTTGCTTTCTTAGCAGTGTTAATCGATTAACACATTTGCACATGCAAATGGTTAATCGATTAACCAGTGTCTAGAATGTGTTTGTTGCTTGTTTTTGGGAATGTTTTGGTTCTTTCCTCTTCTTCTTACTTTCTCTTTTTATTTTTTTTCCCTTGGTTTGCACTTTTAAAGGTCATATTCCTCTTTAAATTCAATGGACTTAGGGTGTAGATGAAGTTGGATAAATATTCACTAACTCAAATTTATCTTTAAAGTGAATTGCTCAATTCATTTAGGTGCTTTGAGTTAATTATATGTTTAGTGCTTTAATCCACCAAGATGAGTGGTTGAACTTAAAAATGGAAGGATTTTAGAATTGTGATTCAATTTGGCTTTCCCCCTCCTCTTCCTCTTTTTATTTTGATCGATGAAAATCTTCGATATCATTGGAACTTGTTTCAAGTTCTTAATAAAGATGAGATCATTACCTCTTTTCTTTTTGTGCGATATTGCTTTCAGAGAATGATCTACATATCACTTCTCTAGCATGCATTAGCACTAATATTTTTATTGACCAACCTCAGATAGTCGTGGCTTCTACATAAGCCCGATTACGATTGCTTAACATAGCGCTAAATTGTCTCATATCAGAAAATGACCATTCATGACTTAAACTTATGTTTGAAAGTCCAAGTATGGTTGATTATTTGTCTTGTGTCCATTACTTATGAAACTTGTTGTTAGGAGGCTTTGATTTTATCAATCCTGCAATGAGTCTTCATTAACTTTAGCCTAAGTTCATCATTTAACCATCGTTGATTATTTGTTCTAACAACTAATCACTAACTCACTAACAATATTATTATGTTATGTTTATGCTTCTTTCTCGCTCTCTGTCTCTTTTATTTTTTATACTTTATGTTAGCATATCATATCATATTTTTGTTTATGCTTCCGCCGTTTTTTCTTTCTCCACTTGGACCATTTGTTTATGTTTATGTTCTTTTTATTTTGTTCATTTCGACCAAAAACATTAATAAAGAATTAAACATCTAAAAAAGTTGTTCTCTTAATGGTGGACTATGGTTACTAACTTTTTTATTGGACATGGAGTTTTGGACCTAGAACTAGGATCTTAACATATGCTTGGAAATTTGTGATGTTAAACTTTGTATGTTTGGGTACTTGAAGTTCTCCTTTGAATACCTATCTTGATCAAGTCCTAATCTAAAAGAATGGATGCTTATGTTATGAAGCTTGCTTGTGTGGTTAGATTGCTCTTATCCTTAGCTTTTATCTTTATGCAATAGGATAGTCCCTTCTTCCCCACCCCTTCTTTAATTTTGAAAATCGTATCCTTTTTTTCAAAACCTTCTTATTTTCAAAATCAAACCGCTTTCATAATAAAACCTTGACTTTGGTCAAGTGATTTTTTCAAACTTTGTTTTCTTTAATCAATGTTAATCATATTTTTTCCAATTTCAAAAAGACATAAAAAATATAAAAACTCGTCAACTCTTTTTGTGCCTTTGTGCAATTTTCTTTTAAAACTTTTCCATAAGTTTAGACATGATTCATCTCTTTAAGTGGAATTATTCGCTTGGAAATGACAACTTGTCTTTACATTTAAAATCAATGATAACAAATCTTTTTTTTTGTTATTTGTACCACGAACTACGGGGTTTTGATCCTATATTGCACTTTGTGAGTACGAAGGCATGAGGCGATAAGTCTCTCCAAACACAAAAATCTAAAAAAATAATTCTTTTCTCATCTCCCCAATCTCCTTTCAAGCAAACCATTTCAAACCAAAAAACATAGATATTTCAAAAGGTTTCTATAGAATACTATAGACGTTTTGGGTGCTAACATCTTTCCTTTGTGTAACCAACCCCCTTACTCAGTCTCTATTTATTTGTTCTTGTTTTAGAATTTGTATGGATTTTGTTCGCTTTTTTTCTTCTTCTTCTTGGATAAAATAAAAGTGCAGTGGAGAATCTTATATTTTTTAAATAAGTTAATCAATAGCTTACAATTACAAATGTCCTCGCTACAGAAAAGTGACGACTCTATTGAGGACATTCAAATCTGGTTCTCAGTGGGTTTAGCTTACTTTGATTTATTTGCGCTTTTTTGTTTAATTTATTTGTTATTGCTTGTTCTGTTTGGGTGCTTGGTGATCTTGTATGGTGAGATAAGTCATATACCCGGACTTGAGCGCACTTATGATAGGAGGGTGGTATAGTCTTATTCGGCTTACATGGAGTAGTCCTTACTAAGATGACTTGAGATCCCTCGCTCAGTGGAGGCCCTTTTGGGATTACTGATGTCATACAAGTAGTCGTATTTAGCATTACTTTTTTTGACCTACGTGCCTGAGAAGCTGAGGACCTTAGAACCCTTTAACCCATCTTGGCCTTATTAGGATGTGGTGTGGTGGCTATTCAGGTGTAGACTTGAATTAGTTGTTACACGATACCACACTCAGACAAGTTTCTCTTGAAAATATTGTTGGCCGACGAGTAGTCATTTAAGCCGATAATATCCAAAAGATGGAATTATGACTCTGGAAACTTTTTATAAACTTGTTATATAGGTGCTGATATAACCTTAGTACATACCATTTTGGGTTAGTTCTTACCTTTGGCCCTATGCTCGCGCCGAACCTTTGAACCTGTGTGCTTTGTGTGATCTTGTTTATGGGTATTGCATCATGCATTCATGGACATTTTGTTTCATTCAGTTTTTAAGGATCTCAGAGATTTTCCTTTGCAAACATCACATATACTGTGATTATGGACATTAGAAGGAGAACCACTCAGAAGTATGATTTTCGAGCTCCTGATCTTACAGATTTGAGAAAGCTAGTGTTCTTGGTAGTTGATTGTACAGACTTCAGATCTCGTCATGAGAGACTTCTATTTGTTCTTTCTACCAACATTGAACACAAAATTCTGAACACCCTTGTGCAATTCTATGATCCTTTCTACCGATGCTTTACTTTTCCTGATTATCAGCTCATGCCAACCTTGGAAGAGTATGCTTATCTGTTGGATATACCAGTTTCTGATAAGGTTCTTTATACTGGTTTGGAGGAAGTTCTTAAGCTCCAAGATATTACTACAACCACCCATTTGATGAAATCTTATATAGATGTTAATCTGATGGTTAAGGGAGGCATCAAAGGTTTGACTTATAAGTTCTTGATTGGGAAAGCCATTTTATTTTCTAATGCTGGTAGCACATTAAATTTGAGGCTATATTTGCTTTGCTTATCTACGAACTAGTCTTATTCCCTAACGTTGACAACTTTGTGGATGTTAACGCTATTAGAATTTTCTTGATTGGGAACCCTGTTCCAACTTTACTTGGTGACACCTATTTTTTCATCCATAATAGGACATCTAAGGGGAATGGTATTATTGTTTGTTGCACACCTCTGCTGTATAAGTGGTTTGTTTCACACTTGCCACAATCACTTGCTTTTAGGGAGAACAAGAATTTTTTAAGGTGGCCTCAGAGGATCATGTCCCTTACTCATGCTGACATTACTTGGTCTTCTTCTGTTTATGAGAATGTCTAGATTATTGATAGTTGTAGGGAATTCTCTAATGTTCCTCTTCTTGGAACACAAGGTGAAATTAACTACAACCTGAGTTTAGCTCGCCGTCAGCTTGGTTATATGTTGAAGGATAAGCATGAAAATATTCTATTAGAGTGTTTGTTTTTCCAAGGAAGGATGACTCTTTTGGTTTGAGGAGAAGAATGGCTCATTCTTAGACTAAGATTCATAGGATGGATAAAGGACAGCTTGAGAGACAAGTTTGCATTGCCTTGGAACCTTATACACTTTGGGTGAAGAAGAGAGCTAATTCATCATCACATCCTTTTACTTCTAGTGCTTGGAAAGGTGTTGTGGATAATCTCGTGTTAGAGAAGACCGCCATGAAGGATAACTATGATCTTCTGATACTCCTTATAATCCTTAGGATCTAGCTTTTTCTTATTGAATTTTGATCTTCTGTAACTTGTATTTCCATGTGTAGCTCTTTCCAATATTCAATGAAATGAGATGTTTATCAGTATTTCAAAAAAGTGTTATTTCTTTATGATGTTTGTAATCGCTTTATATTTTAAAGATCCTTGAAAGTTGAATGAAACATTTGCATTTTGCATTTGCATTCGCATCTTGTGCATTTTGTTTTGCCTTTTTCAGGTGTCTTATGTTTCTTTTGGTCTTCATTCAGCCAAGTTGTCGCACCAATACAACACTCGAGCTAATCTCAAGAAAAAGATGGATCAATTGCAACAAGAGAACCGCGAGCTTCGTGAGGAAGTAACAATTTTGAAGGATAGTTTGGAAAGACTCAATGCTATTATGAAAGCTCTGGTGGCTGCTCAGAATCAGCCACGATCGCCTCCTCCTTCTCCTGTGCAGAGAACAATGATTTCTCAAATATCAACGCTCATTTCTGCTGCCCCGGTTAATGCTTCTCAACATCAGATGCCTTCTAGTTTCCGTTGGGGCATGCCTCTCAATTATGTGCCAGAGGGATATCAACTTCCTGCTTCTGAAGGTCTAAGAGTTCCTGTTGTTATGATTGTACCACCTCATCTAGTTAATGTTGTTTATAATACTCAGATTCCAATTGTTCCTATTGTTGTACATGTGCCACCATCTGTAGGTCACAATATGCCTTATGCTGAAGAATATATTTTCCACACTGCTCCAAGCGAGGGTTTGGATGTCTTTGATCGTATGGATGATTTTCAAGATCAATTTGCTGAGATGCATAAAGAAATCGGGGCTTTAAGAGAGAAATAGTTATTTGAAAAAAATGCTCACGAACTTTGTCTTGTCCCAAACGTGAAGATTCCTTCAAATTTTAAGGTTCTCGATTTTGAGAAATATAAAGGGAACACTTGTCCACAAAGTCATCTGGTCATGTATGCCAGAAAAATGTCCAACCCATACTGACAACCATCAGCTACTGATTCATTATTTCCAAGATAGTCTTACCGGTGTTGTACTGAAAAGGTGCACGGGACTTGATAGTTCCCAAATCAAGACATTCAATGACCTCAAAGAAGCTTTTATCTGTCAGTATAAGTATACGTTGGATATGGCTCCAGATTGTGATCAGCTCCGTGCGATGTCTTAGAAATGGAAGGAAACTTTTAAAGAGTACGCACAGAGATGACGCAGATTGAAGCTTAGATAAGCCCTTCGCTTGAAGAGAAAGAGATGACCAAAATCTTCCTGAAGACTTTGGGTCCATTTTACTACGAAAAGATGGTTGCGAGTGCTCCGAGTGATTTTACGAAAATGGTTAATATGGGAATGAGATTAGAGGAAGATGTCTGTGAGGGACATCTGACAAAAGAAGATACGATGTGAAGAAGTTTGGTGCTGGTTTTTCTAAGAAAAATGATGGAGAAACCAATGTAATCTCTCAAGAGAGGTCTAGAAGACACCTGGTCATAAACAACAGTGGTAATCATCGTCAGTAACAAGTAGCTTCTGTTACGCCCATCATCAGTGCCACTCCTACTGCTCAAGCTACTTCAAATTATCAACCACGGTTCCAACAGAAAACACATCAAAATAATCAGCAAAGTTGTGAGCAAAAGAATGTGCAATTTGATCCCATTCCGATGTCATATGCTGAATTATTTCCAGCTTTAATAAAGAAGAATTTGGTTCAGACTCGTGATCCGCCGACTGTTCCTACAGATATTCCACAATGGTATAAGCCAGAGGCTTATTGTGCATTTCATCAGGGCGCCCCTGGGCATGATATCAAAAATCGTTACCCCTTGAAATACGAAGTTCAAAAGCTTGTAAGATATGGTATTCTGTCTTTTGAAAACACCAATCCTAATGTGCAATCAAATTCATTGCCTAAGCATGGTAATGCATCTCTCAATATGGTATATGGGTGTTCTGGTACGTAACGTATTTTTGATATTCGTTGGATTCGGAGGTGACTTATTAAGATGCATGCTACTCTAAGCAAATACCATGATATTAAGCATGATTATGCCGCTTGTTGTATTTGTTTCGTGAATCCTCGTGGGTGTGTGATTGTAAAGAGGGATTTATAAGAGATGATTGATCAGAATTTGATTCAGGTTATTGTAGATAGAAATGAAGTTCAAAATGAGGTGAATGTCATAGTTCCACATTTCAACATCCCAGAGCGAATTGTAATTTCTTACAATAGTCAGAAATCTACTGCTACACCTTTGGTCGTTCGTTTTCCTGGCCCGGTACCATATGAATCAGATAAAGTTGTTCCCTACAAATACAATGATACTATGTTAGAGGATGGAAAAGAGGTTCCCATTCCTTCTCTTCCCTCAGTTGTGACTGTTGTAGATGTAGGTTGCGTGACCAGAAGTGGTTGAGTATTTGTTAATGTACCCTCAAGACAAGTGAAGATGTTGTGGGTAAGCAAACTTAGTTAAAGACTTCTGTTGAATCTGGTCAATCAAGTGATATAAACCAGAAATCAGATAATGATGAGATGCTGAAATTGATAAAAAAGAGTGAATATAACATGGTGGATCAACTTTTGCATACGCCGTCAAAAATATTTGTTTTATCCCTCCTAATGAGTTCTGAGGCTCATCAAGAATAGAAAATATTGGAGAAAGCTTATGTAGACCATGATGTGACTGTTAATCAGTTTGATAATATTGTTGCCAATATCACTGTGTGTAATAATCTGAGCTTTTATGATGAAGAATTGACTGAACATGGAAGAAATCATAATTTGGCTCTCCATATCTCCATGAATTGCCAGGAGGATGCTCTATCCAATGTGTTGGTTGATACCGAGTCATCATTGAATGTGATGCCAAGATCCATTTTATCCAGATTGTCCTATCAATGTACTCCTATGAGATTCAGTGTGGTCATTGTGAAAGCCTTCGATGGCTCGAGGAACACTGTGATTGGGAGAGGTTGATCTCCTTATCAAGATAGGTCCGTGCTTATTTCAGATTACTTTTCAGGTAATGGATATTCGTTCTACTTACAGTTGTCTTCTGGGATGCTCGTGGATTTATGAAGTCGGAGTTGTCACTTCGGCACTCCACCAAAAGTTGAAATTTGTCCAGAACGGAAAACTTGTTATTGTTGGTGGAGAACAGGTTGTGTTAATGAGCAGTTTGTCATCTTTTTCTTATATTGATGCTGACGAGGATGTTGGAACTCCGTTCTAGGCTCTTTCTGTAGTTGATAATGCTGTTAAGAAGAATGAGGTGTCCATGTATTTTCTGAAAGACGCACAACATGTGTTAAAGAGTGGCCAAGATGATGGATGAGGGTGAGTCATTCAGGTTGCTGAGAAAAAAGATAGAGCTGATTTGGGTTTTACACTTGGTTTAACCTGCAAAGAGCTGAAGAATATTCATGAGGTTTTCTGAAGTGTTGAGTTCATCCATGCCAAAGATCATTCTACAGCTGTAATTCTTGAAGATGACTCTAAAGATTACATCTCAAATGGCTTTGAAGATGATTCCATTCTTGTTCAAGACTGGGAGCCTTATTTGGAAGATCCTGGATACTTTTCCTAGACAAAAGATGCATATGTACCCTTTTACTCCCTTCGACCGAGGCTTAAGGAACCTGAGTATGAAGCCAGTGCCATCATTGAGGATGCTCAAGGAGAAGAAACGCCCAACTTTGTGACGCGTGGATTGATATGCCAAAATTGGATCGGTGTTGACGTTCCTACTGTTGTTCATATTTCAAAGTAATTTGGTTTTGTTTCTTTCAAAAATCATTTCACTCCGCCCAAGGTGAAAGTGAATTTGTGAGGGATTTATTTCAACTATTATCATCATCAATAAAATGTTATTTTGTTTATCCATATTATGTTTTCCATTTTTGCTTTATTTCTGAAAAATGGTAACATAAAAAACCAAGATAATAATGTGATAATCACTTTTATCTGCATGATATTTGCACTTCTTGTTCATATTCTAAAATCAAACATAAATTATTGTGAAAATTGTTTGTTAAACCCATTGAAAACAATGACCATATGCCCTCTTCCAACTTTGAGTTCCATGTGTTTGAAGCGAAAGAAAAGGATACTGAAGAGATCCCTGATGAAATTTCCCGATTGCTTGAGCATGAGGAAAAGACCATTTAGCCTCATGAAGAGCCAGTGGAATTGGTTAATTTGGGTTCAGAGGAAAATATAAAAGAAGTCAAGATTGTGGCACTGCTTCAGTCAGATGTTAAGAAGAGGATAGTAGAGCTACTTAGAGAATATGTTGACGTGTTTTCTTGGTCCTATCAAGACATGCCTGGTCTTGATACTGATATTTTGGAGCACCATTTTCCTTTGAAGCTTGAATGTCCACCTGTGAAGCAGAAATTGAGAAGAACTCATCCTGACATGGTTGTGAAGATTAAAGAGGAGGTTCAGAAGCAAATTGATGCTTGTTTTCTTGTGACTGCTGAGTATCCTCAATGGGTGGCCAATATTGTGTATGTTCCTAAGAAAGATAGAAAAGTTCGAATGTGCGTTGACTATAGAGATTTGAATAAAGCAAGTCCAAAAGATGATTTTCCACTACCATACATTGATATGCTGGTAGATAATACTTTTAAGTTCAATATCTTTTCCTTTATGGATGGATTTTCTGGTTATAATCAAATAAAGATGGCACCCGAGGATATGGAAAAGACAACATTCATTACAACTGGGGAATATTCTGTTACAGAGCGATGCCCTACGGTTTGAAAAATGCGGGTGCAACGTACCAGAGAGCTATGACCACTTTGTTCCGTGATATGATGCATAAAGAAATTGAGACCTATGTGGACGATATGATTTGTAAGTCGAAGACTGAAGAATATCATATTGAAGTTGTTTCAATATTTGAGAAAGTTTAAGCTCCGTCTGAATCTTAATAAATGCATTTTTGGTGTCCATTCTGGAAAGTTGTTGGGCTTTATTGTCAGTCATAAAGGTATTGAAATTGATCCTAGTAAAGTTAAAGTCATACAGGAAATGCCTGCGCCCAAACAGAAAAACAAGTAAGAGGATTCTTGAGATGTTTGAAATATATCTCCCGGTTTATATCCAATATGACTGCCACATGTGTGCTAATCTTCAAGCTTCTCCACAAAGATCAGAGTTGTGTATGGACAGAGGATTGCCAAAAAGCTTTTGAAAGAATTAAAGAGTATCTGCTTGAACCTCCTATTTTGTCTCCTTCCATGGA
Organism: Lathyrus sativus; assembly: GCA_963859935.3. NCBI lineage: Eukaryota > Viridiplantae > Streptophyta > Magnoliopsida > Fabales > Fabaceae > Lathyrus > Lathyrus sativus. The sequence goes on along the minus strand of OZ012741.1, from coordinate 604,106,754 downwards.
AGAAAGACCTTTGATCATGTATTTGACTGTACTAGAAGAGTCTATGGGTTGTGTTTTGGGTCAACAAGATGAATTTAGTCGGAAACAGTTTTCCATTTATTATTTGAGCAAGAAGTTCACCGATTGTGAGCCTCGGTACTCAATGCTTGAAAAGACATGTTGTGCTTTAGCTTGGGATGTCAAGCGCCTCCGCTAGCATTTGTTGAATCGTACAACTTGGTTGATATATAGAATGATCCAATCAAGTATATCTTTGAAAAACCTGCTTTAACTAGGAGGATTACTCGTTGGAAAATGTTGTTGTCAGAGTATGATATCAAGTACTGAACTCAAAAAGCGATAAAATGAAGTGTTTTGGCTGATCATTTGGGACACTAGCCAATTGATGATTATTAACCTATCATGTTTGATATTTCTGATGAGGATGTGATGTATCTGAAGGTTAAAGATTGTGAGGAACCATTACCTGAAGAAGGCCTGAGCCTGAATCCCGATGGGGTTTATTTTTGACGGAGCTGTTAATGAGTATGGCAATGACATTTGAGCAATAGTCATTGCTCCTCATGGTTCTCATATTCCTTTCACCGCAAGATTGGTGTTCACTTGCACAAATAATGCAGTAGAGCATGAAACAGACATGTTGATGAAATAAATTCATGAAGGATCATTTAGTACCCATGCCAATGGACATGTAATGGCTAAGAAGATGTTAATGGCAGATTACTATTGGCTGACAATGGAATCTGACTGTTGCAAATATGTGAAGAAGTGCCATAAATGCCAGATTTATGCTAACAAAATTCACGTGCCTCCAACTCCTCTCAATGTTATCTCTTCTTCATGGCCTTTCTCCATGTGGGGAATTTATATGATTGGAATAATTGAGCTTAAAGTGTCGAACAAACACTGTTTCATATTGGTGGCTATTGACTATTTTACCAAATGGGTTGAAGCGACATCATATGCTAATATGACCAAGCAAGTAGTGGTATGGTTTATCAAGAACCAAATCATCTGTTGGTATGGTGTTCCGAGCAAGATTATCACTAATAATAAGTCGAATATGAATAACAAGATGATGAAGGAATTATTCGATGAGTTTAAGATTGAGCATCATAATTCTTCTCCTTATAGACCTAAGATGCATGAGGCTATTGAAGTTGCTAATAAGAATATTAAGAAGATCATCCAGAAGATGGTTTTTACATATAAGGATTGGCATGAGGTGCTCCCTTTTGCTCTACATGGGTATTGTACATCCGTCCGCACTTCAACAGGGGCGATCCCTTTCTCTCTTGTTTATGGTATAGAAGCAGTGCTCCTGGTAGAGGTTAAAATCCCTTCTATGAGAGCTTTGACGAAAGCTGAATTGTCTAAGGCTGAATGGTGTCAGAGTATATACGACCAGCTGAATCTGATTGAGGAAAAAAGAACGATGGTCTTGTGTCATTGCCAATTGTATCAACAGAAAATGAAGAAAGCTTTTGACAAGAAGGTTCGACCTCGCATGTTCAGAGAAAGCGACCTCGTGCTCAAAAAGATCTCGATTTTTACCACTGATTCTAGGGGCAAGTGAACTCCTAACTATGAAGGTCCATATGTTGTTAAGAGGGCCTTCTATGGCGGTGCATTAACTCTTACAACTATGGATGATGAAGAGTCATGTGAATACCGATGCAGTCAAGAAATACTTCACCTAAAAAATAAAAGAACATCTCGCTAAGTTAAAAACCTGAAAGGGAGGCTTAGGCAAAAATGAGTGTCTCAGTGGCATAGCAGCTGGAGTCTTATCAATAAGAGCTCCACCGCTAGCAGCATCAAGAATGTTCCTATCCATCGGTAACAAACCTTCATAAAAGTACTGGATGAGTAGTTGCTCGGTGATCTGGTGCTGAGGGCAGCTGGATACCAAATGTTTGAATCTCTCCCAATACTCAGTCACTGACTCATTACCCTGTCTAATACCACAAATCTTTTTTCTTATCGAGGCAGCTCTGGAGGCAGGGAAGTATCTCCCCAGGAACACTTTTTTCAGAGCATTCAAGTTTGCAATTGAATTTGGCTCGAGGGAATATATCCAATCCTTTGCTGCACCCTGCAATGAAAAAGGGAAAGCTCGAAGTTTGATATGATCTTCAGTGATCCCTTCAGGCTTCAATGGTTTAAAACACACCACTTGAAACTCTTTCAGATGTTTGTGAGGATCTTCACCTGCAAGACCACTAAACTTGGGCAACAAGTGTATTAATCTTGATTTTAACTCAAAAGGAACAGCATCAGTAGCATACTCAATACATAAACTGTTATAATTCACATCAAGAGCAGCTAATTGCCTTAATGTTCTATTGTCAGCCATTTCAAAATCAATGGTGGGTGATGGTGGTGAACTAGTGGTAACCTGGACTGCTCTACGTCGTGTGTGCAAAGTTCTCTCTACTTCAGGATCAAAAATAACAAGTTCAGAACAGGATGACCTAGTTGCCAGAACTAATGCACAACAATGCAGCAACAATATTTAAAATGCCAACAATGTCCCTAAAAGTCAAGAAACGCACACAAAGAAGGAAATCGGTCAAAATAAACTCATAAAAATAAAATGACACCGAAAATAATCTAATGACTAAAAAATAGAATTTTGAGAATTTTTTTGATTTTTTCCGACTCTATGAAAACAATAAATAAATCATTAAAAATAGAAAAAATGGTTTTTCTGCTTCAAGTGCCCAGAACAGAATTCGATTCGGAAGCAATTTTCAAAAAAACCGATTTTTTTACGATTTGGACTCTAAAACGCGAATTCGACGAAACCGCGAGGAAACTAAGGTCTAGACTCGAGGACACTAACCCTATGACTCTAAAATTGATTAATAACGACAAGAATCCCCGGCAACGGCGCCAATTTGATCTGCTGTCGCGCGTGGATCAAAATGAGTGTTTTTATAAAAACGTAATACAACGACAATTAAACTCGGATATTGTCTCAAGGATTCTTGTTTGTGATTAATCTACCGAAATCGAAATGGGGAGGAGGGGTTGATTTGGTTTCTGATTAAAAAAAAAGTGATTATTAAAATAAGCTGTTGTGAAGAAATGATTATGAAATAAGTCAATCTACCGATTCGGTTCCTACTATCATCGATTACTATAATATTAATATTCCTCGCATTCATTCCTATTTGGATACAAGCTCAACGGCAAGCGCGATAAGGATTGCAAGATATATGAACCTATTGTCCGGATTAAACAAACATTGAAAAGCTTCATGAATTAAGCAAACATGATTATTCAGACACAAAAACGAATTAAGCAAACGTAAAAGTGTCTATGTTAGGATCATACAATCAACCAAATTAAATCAATATATTTCATACAATTGAATTAAGCATACAAGAGTACAAAATCATTGAACGGAATTAAACAGATAATAATATTATAATAATCTCAAGTGTTGGAACCTGAATTACGGTAGACCGACTCAGAGTGATTAGTTCTCCATAGAATTCGTAAAAAGTTCCACAATACTTTTTCGTGAATAGTGAATTACGTGATAATGTGAACAGTAACACGATGTTCTTTAAATGAAATTCATAACCCAACTGGGTCGAAAACATAACCCAGGCTCAAAACATGACCCAAAACTAAAACAATATCCTAATGCTGCAACTTCAACGAAAATTTTGGAAAAATGTGCTCCGAATATGACTTCGACTCCAACACAAAAGTGGTAGCTCTCTCTCTTAGCTTTCCAGCGATTTTTAGAACGCCTCAAACGGATTTCCGGAACTCCAGTTATGATCGTTTCCGTGCAGACTGCTAAAACTACAAAATAAATATGAAAAACAAATAAATGCAAAAATAAAATAAAATATAAAAACACCTTAAAACATAAAAATAAATAAAACAAATCAAAGAAATGTTTGAGTACAAACATGGAAGAACGTGCATCAAAATGCACTGATCAAAAACCCAAAAGGGCGGTCCAAGCAAAAATTAGAGACAAAAATATAAATAATTGTCCCGGTAGATTGAAAACCCGAAAGGGAATTTAAGCAAAAGTTAGAGATTATGGCAAGTAACTACGTCTGGCCCAGTCTTGATCGCTTGAAGCAACATTTCCTAATAAGGACTTTACTTCAATCATCCCCAGCTGAAGTCTCAAGCACAGTGAAATTTAAAGTTGTTAGAGAGAATAGTGGTCATTGTATTTTAATGTATCCTCTTCCATTATATGTATCATTTTTCAAACTTTGTAATGATCCATGGAGTTACGCCATTTGTGGACTACCATTTTATCAATAAAATTTGGGCCTTTGTCCCTTTATTTGCAAATCTTATTTTGTTTCTGTTTGCAGAGTTACATTTTATTTTTGATGATGATTTTTTAAACAAATTTGAATAATTGATTGAAAATTTGAAAATTATAACAACATTTTCCTTTGATTTATGAATACAAAAAGGAATTTCAACAGTAATCCCAAGAATGGTAAATTCTCAAGCGCAAAGATTAGTGTTGTCTTCATCGGAGTTTGTTCTTGTTGATATTCTCCCCAGTAGAGCTTATGGATGTTTCCTCAGCAGAGTTTGTTCTTGTGGATGTAACCAGGTTTCCTCTTTTTTTGTTAATAGGATGGTAGATTCCTCAAGATTTATTATGGTATGTTGGACTCATGAAATCCAATATGTTCCAGATGAATGCCAGTTCGGGTTTTCTCTAGACGAGTACTGTTCGGTTTTTTCCCCAGCTAAGTCTTGATTCAAATCTTCTCCAGCTGAGTATATTTCCTTCACCTAACCAGGTTATGATCAGGTAGTTGAGCAGTTTTTGAGTTCCACCTCTCCTTGATGTTAACGCCCACGCAGAGATTTATCCTTGCTGATCCCCAGTGTAGGTTATGCATTATTACTTTGGATGGTTCACCTTCTAAGAAGTGTTGATATAACAGTCACTTGTCATGTTTTCTCTCACCTATGTTGGGTATTGATTTAAAATCCCCTACGACTTGTCTTTTTTGCTATGATGTTAACTTCTTATTATCACCCCTTTCTGTTTGTTTTTGTGTATGCGTTCCTATGGGGTACAGGCGATCAGGTAAAAGAGTATATGTTTGATGGTAGAGGATGGCATTATGCCTCTTTAGTTATTTATTGTTCAGGTCTTAGTAAGGTCGTTATGATATGTAACACTGGGGAACAGGTTATTCAATGTTTTCTTTTGTTGCATGTCTTATTTACTTGAAGATTGTTGAACCATATTATCATTGTTGTTGAGATTTATACATTTAAATTATTGGTTTTCCGCTGCTTACTTCTGACGGTTTTAATTGTGGTTCTTTTATGATATGGTGAAGCATGCGTGGAACTTTATTTTGTTGAGTTATATTGAATTATTTTATTAAATTTTGAGTTGGGGAAATAAGGTGTTACAGAAATGCTTAGGGTATCCAGTCGTGGAGAATGAAAGTGCAATCACGATATCGTATGGTATCACTTATTTGTTTTGATGTTTTTGTCAATTTGAACGTAGTTATTTTAGTCTATTTGCGTATTTGTAATTTTATTTTCATTCAATATTTATGTGCTTGTACTTTATTCGTATTTCATTTCAATTATGTCTGCTTCGGCTATTATATTGTTGTGCCATTAAGAACCATCCTTGATCAATTAAATACGAGTCTTTTGATCCATGATATTGTTTGTTTTTTAGCCCAACAAGTTGCTACTTTGTCATTTCATCATGCATAGTTTGAATCACAAGTTAGAGCTTTTAAATTTGGATGTTGAGGCACTTGATTCGGATCACATGTTAATCATGATTCAAATTAGAAGTTTTGTGAAAACTGGGAATTGCCTTTATACAAACTGGGACTTTTACTTCTACCCTCACTCCTCGGGTGACTATTGTTCCTATTCTGGCCTTTTCTCTTGCCTCAGCTATAGAGGCTTCTGCTCCCCAAATGGATTAACTTGTGGGTGCTGTAGGCACTTTAATAGTGGAAGAATCAACCCCGCCTCCAGTTTCAATAAAGAGGACTCGGGATGAGGAACGAAAATCCCCTCGGGATGAGAGTTATCCATAATTGACTCACATTACTGAGGGTGGTGCTTCCAGGGAGATAAGTCCTTTAATGTGGGTGCAGTTGTCTTATCTTCTTAGCTTGTTCGAACTCAAGAGGAAGTTGGCACTATTATTTTGAAATCAGATTTATCCTTTATTTAGAATCTCCCTGAGGGGAAATAGATAGAACTGGCATCTAAGCTTGCCCATAACACGTTCAAAGTTGTTTCTATATTTTCTCTTGTCTCTACTAGACGGGGAAATGTTTTGGCCATGAGTAATCCCTCCAAGAAAAGGGATACTTGGAAAAGGAAGGTTAAAGCTATGGATCTAAGGTGATATACTTTCTAGAAGGAGCTTGTTGCATTGCTTAATGAGGTTAAAGACGACAACTCTTTGTAAGAGGCGACGAAAATACACGGATTTCCTTATGATTTGGCTGCTCGTGTGGCTAAGTTGAAGGATTCCCTAAACGATGTAGAGAAGCGGTATTAGGTTGCTTCTGATTTTTGTGATGAGGAAACTCTCCAGGTAGAGGAGTATCGGAAACCCCTTCTTCAAGAGACTAAGGCCCGTGTTGGAGTCTTGAAAACTCTTCAGGACGTTGTGGCCAATCTGAAGAAGGCACTTTATGACTCCCTTCAATAGATTATGCAGGTTATGCTTGGGGTCCATCAGCAACTTATAGGACGAGCGAGGAATTCTTTCATGATTCTATCATTTCAGCCGAGATGCTGGACCCATTTTAGACTACTCCAGGGGTAACTCTAAAAGGTGGTCCTGGTTCCTCGGCTCCAGACACTTCCGCTTGATTTTATTTTTATTTGTATTATCTTATTTCCTACAGTGCTTCCCATGCTCTTTGTGTCTCATATGTAATGATATTTAAAATATTTTACCTTGATTACTCGAGTGTTATTTACTTTAGAGCTTTACGTTTATCTTTGATTTATCATCATTGTTGTTTACAAATTGTTATAACTTTGGGGTTTGCACTTTTACCCTGCGAAGTTTATCTATTTAGGTTGGACCACCAACGTTCATCGGCTACAATAGGTTATCCGTTTTGGGTGTGAGAACCCTAGCCATTTTCTTTTTAAAGGAAACAGTGCATTTCATTGTAATGAAGTGGCAAATATGCCTATGGAATTTTCCTGTTTTATGATTCATGACTTAGCGTATCGAATGATGTTAGCTACCATTCTTGGATGCTATACTTGCTTGTTGTGTTTAGCGTTTGTTGTAGTAGTATATTAGTTTGTACATTGTGCTTTCTAGTTTGCTTGCAATTCCCAGGGCGAAGACTGGGATCGAACAAACCAGTGTGATATGGTTGTGCATTATTGTATTGTGCTCAGCATCACAGAGGACCGTTCCCTGAACAAGGGTAGGATCCTCATCCCTGCCTTGAGGCTTGGCTCGGATCAAGGTGAGCGTCTCTAGGCTCTACCACTTACACCCTTGGATTGGATATATAAAAAAAAGGTGCGCTAGCTATACAGAGATGTGTTTAATATGACTCAGATAAGAAGTCATGTTCGGTATGTGTTTGAGCCATACGAGAATCGCAATAATACATTTTCTCTATATTGAATACGGAGTCTGGCATGCAATGTGTTTAAGTCGTGCCAGAATCGCATAAATGTGTTAAATTTGTATCAAATACACATTCATGCAAGCAATGTTCTTAAGTCATATCAGAATTGTAAAAATGCATTAAGTCTACATCGAATACGCAATCGAGCATGAAATGAGTTTCAGTCGTGTCAAAATTGCAAAAATGCGTTAAGTCTGTATCTGATACATGTAACACCCCGTTTCCCAAAATAAAATAAAACAATTAAATAAGCACACATAAGAGTATCTCCCATAACGGAATGTCACAATTCACACTAAAATTCCACAAAACATTTTTTTCCAAATTAATTTCTAAATAAAACTGCAGCGAAAAATATATACATAGTCTGTCATAAATCATAAAACATCATATATATATATATATATATATATATATATATATATATATATATGTATGTGTATATATATATATATATATATATATATATATATATATATATATATATATATATATATATATATATATATATATATATATATATATATATATATATATATATATATATATATATATATATATATATATATATATATATATATATATATATATATATATATATATATATATAATCCATATCCATCATCTTTGTCATATATACAATAACGACCATCTGCCTCAAAATATATAACATCCTCGCCGATCAACATCAAACATCTCACAAAATATCAGATACGCCACGGGGGCACACATATCAAAAATACACAATAATACTCCCAAAAACACCCCAGTGTTACGTATCAGAGCAATCCTACGGAGACACCACAATCCAACTAGCTAACACCTGGATTGTCTGTACTTCCGAAGAAGCACATACCATAACAGCAACAAAGGGGTGAGAATCACGATCAAATAATAATGGTATAATGGTACATGAAATAAAAGGCAGAAAATCATATAAATCATTATTTCATATACAACATATCTGGACCTACTGTCTCGTGCCAACACACTATGCATGCCACAAATGCAACACATGCACTCGACTCAACAATCATGCGGTACCGACTCAACTCAGGATAGATCGCATACACTCCACCGAGCAACGATCTATCCCTACCACGCTCCTCCTGAGCCCATATAATCCAATCATCAACGTCCCCCACTTGGGACACGGGTGGTCGCATACACTCCATCCGAGCAACGATCCAAATCCCGTCCACGCTCCCCACTGGAGCACGCCAGTGAATCATACACTGCGTCCACAATCCCCACTTGGAGCACGTGTGTGTATCACACAACACGTCCACGCTCCCCACTTGGAGCACGTGAGTACATCAAAACCTCACGTCCACACACTCCCCATTTGGAGCACGTGAGCCACACAGGTCTCACGTCCACGCTCCCCATTTGGAGCACGTGAGCCACACAAGTCTCACGTCCACGCTCCCCATTTGGAGCACGTGAGCCACACAGATCTCACGTCCACACGCTATGAAAGACACTATGTATAAACACACAGCACACACAGTGCACACAACCCCACTGGTCCATCACATCATAATATACATACATACACAAGCACACAAAGTGCACCGATCCTATCGATCAACTCACCACACAACATACCACACATCATGCACCTAAGGCATATCGGTCCTACTGACCCAATCATCACAACAACACATAAACACGACGCATATAAAGCGTATCGACCCTACGGATCCTCTCATCATAACATATCACCACAACGCACTCAAGGCGTGTCGATCCCACCGATCCACATCCCTCACACAACATACTAACACAATGCATAACAAGCGTATCGATCCTACGGATCCACATCCATCTCACAACATACAAACACAATGCATAATAAGCGTATCGTTCCTACGGATCCACTCATCACCACATATCACCACACATTACACATAGTGCATACATATCACATACACATCCTTACACATCCACACACATTCATACTTATCTAGACTTAACACATAATCCACCGATTATGTCAAATGCGATAAACACCGACCACACAGCCCTACAACCCTCAACACACTATCAGCACCCAACTATCATCACAACACATTAATCTGATTGCACTCAGCACCCTTATATTACCACATACATGCATCTTAACATACACTGACGCAATCTCTCGAATTAAGTGAATATCAAGGAGTTCACATCCTGCACTACACAACATACAGGTGTTATAACATACCCCAATCCACATATCATGATCCCACGAGTACCACAGTCCTCACGTCCCGACGCCACGCATACACTCACCTCAGCTCTCCAACAAGCTCCTCATCATACATGACCAACAAGGGTCCAAAATCACAAGGAAACAACCCAAAATAGCAGCAAAAACACAAGCTGTTGTCGGGCTCGCTGGCGCGTTCGCCCTACGAAGCCCTGCAGCGAAGGCTCGCTGCCATTCGCCTGGCGAAACCTTTGGCGAAGCCAGACAGAAGCTTCTGTCAGCACTCGCTGGCTAGTTCGCCCGGCGAAGCCTGGCGAAGGCTCGCCCCTCATTCGCCCAGCGAATACCTGCGTACTCAGAAAAATTATGCGCACCAGAAACACCATCCACTCCCGATTCCGCCCGATTAAATCGAAACCCACAACCAACCATATACTGCAACTCAGTTACGGGGTCTATTCCTGACTCTATCCGACAATTCCTCAACTCTGTTCTCAAAACCAGCTTCCGGCTCAACTTCGAAATTACCCGGAAGCTCCCAATTCACTCAATCATCATTCTACAGCACATGCATACGAAATTAACATAATCTAACACAATAATCTCAGCAACAACAACATGCAATAACATCAATTCACCATCAATCATCATCAACATGCAATATATTCATACATGGGGTTAGGGATTCCCCTTTTACCATCATTCATGTAAATACCAATTAACCGATATATCCCCCTATCTCAAATTCGATGCTGATGTTGATGAAGCTTCTCCATCCACACGAATTGATAATCTTGATGATCTCCTGGCCAAGCTTCAACTCTTGCTTCAGCCTTCCTCCATCGTGTTCTTCGCTTGTTTTCCTGTGCATGTGTTCCTCTAATTTTCCAAAATGCCAATGTCACCCCTCATCCCAAATAATTCCCTTTTAATCCAAATAACTCATATTCTCCTAATTCTTTTAATTTCATAATTCCAATAATAATATTCTCCACATTTTCTTAATTCCATAAATAATAATCTTATTCCTTTTAATTTCCAAAAATCCAATAATTACATTGTACTCATATATATTAATATTAGTAATAATAATAATAATTAATAGCAATATTAACATTACTACTAATTATCACATTTTATCACTATATATTAACATTATGATTTCTTTTTATCCTCAAATAATCCCACACAACCACATCCGCGAAAAAAAATAATACTAAACTAAAAATAATTAAAATGAGTGTTACAACTCTCCCCCACTTTAATTATTTTCGTCCCCGAAAATACCTGATGGGAACATCTCTGGATACGCTTCCCGCATCCTGATTCCCAATTCTCAGGTCACACTGCCTCTTGCAGCACCTCTCCAAGCCACTCCCACCAAAGGTTCCTATTTCCCCCGGAGTTGCTCCTCGTTCGGCAATCTGAACTAGCAATGCCTCAACCATCAAATTATTTCTCACTTGCCCAGCATCCATCTGATTCAATGTACTCCCTCAACGAAAACACACGAAACACATCATGCCATCCATAAGCGTTAGCGGCAAAGTAGTCTAATATGCTACTTTCCCCCCGCTTCCGCTGCGCCACTCTGATATCGACAAACCAACATAGAGCGTGCTTCCGAGACTCCAAAGCTCGGCCAACACCATCTACCATCATAACTCTCAAAACACATCTTTTCTTGGATCCTCTTAATTTCCTCATCCGTCTCATGCACAATTCTCAGATCTGAGCATAACACTCTCGCTCGATTCATTCCAACTCAAGTGAGTCCTACACTTCCTATCTCACAAGGCCCCATACAGCGCTATTCTGATACTAGAATGGTAACTAATACTGTAGGCGACTCAACCGGTGGTAATTAACCATCCCACGATCCACCTTGATCCAACACACAAGCTCTGTCCAAATTCTTAATATAACCCTCCAATTTCCATCCGACACAATATTCGCCAGTACCTCATATAACTTCACCACTTCCTCGATATGCATCTCGTAAATTCTCAACATAGAATAGTCAATCCACTCACAATAATCCAAATTAAAATTATGTCTTTCCAACTCTTTGTAAATCTCAACACCCAAATTCACGAAAATACCACCCAATTTCCTCTCCGGAATATTCAACAGCCGCGTCAAACTTAACAGTCTCCGACGTTCAATCTTTGACTCTCGACAATCCCATCCAGTATATTTAACCTCCATCATACCTCTCTTCACCTATGGTCACCAAACAATTTACTCAAATTCGGTTACTTCTTCATAGCACTGGGATGGGTACTCCATCTACCTCAATGTATTTCTTCGAGAGTACTCCTACTCCACTAAACATCTGAAACACAAACTCTACCATAACACATCGTGGTTCTATCTCCACAAGTCCGAAAATCAACTCTTCGACTATGGTTCATCAAATTCAACTAATCCACCTACTCAGTCTAGATTTCTGACTTTCTCGATTCTCTTCAAGGATACAACTAGTCCATTCTAACAATAAAAGCTTGACTCCATAAGAAGTCTCTTCACCCACCAAACTCATATTACAAAATTGCTCAATCAGTTCTATCTCTTTTCACCATCAATATTGGTATATGCAAATAGTTCCAACTTACATCATTAGCTACCACATTCACTTTACCCGAATGGTAATTCAACTCAAAGCCGTAATTCTTCAGAAGTCCCAATTATTTCTTCTCCCTCATATTCAACCCTTCCAACTCGAACAAACACTATAAGCTCTTAGGATCACCAAGTATTTCAAATCTCAGCCAAAATGATTGAAGCCTCCAACTCCGGCACAACCACAACCGCAACCAACTCTAAATCACCGGTCGGATGATTCTTCTCATGTACTTCAATGTGCCTTTAACATATCTCCCAATCATATCAATAAAGCATCACAAAACACAACAAGTATTCCCGTCGGGCTCGACAAAAATCATCACACGAGCTGCTGACAGCTCTCCCAAAACTCTTTGAACTCTCCTCAAGGGGCATATAACTGCTTATTCTCCAACAATGATAACTTAAATTCTCGATATTTAACATGATCCTCTATATTCTTCGAATGTACTAAAACATCACCGGTTAACACATCCATTGCTTCACTCAAATGAGTAAGGAAAATCCCATGCCAAACGAACAAACAAGTCATGAGTTTTGGCGAAAACACAGACCGTACCTTCCGCACTCACTACCAAATCCAACCATGTCTCATCAATAAAACTCAACCCTATGTCATTACTTCACCATCACATAGAGCATTGCAATAGCTTTCCAACGCTTCGAACCGTGCGTCATTCCGAGTTACGGTTCTCCTGTTACGACAAAAATACCAGAACAACATTTTCTGCCCAGGCCCCCTTTGCTAGGCGAACACCGTAGCGAGCGTGGAGTCGTTCGCTAGCATGCTCGCTAGGCAAAGGACCTGGCGAACATGACAGTCCGAAATCCTATTTTCGACCGTTTCCTGACTTCCGAGTGTCCGATTTCGATTCCGTAAAAAGCTGCGATCTCGCAATTCAACGTACAATAACAATTTCATAACTAGGAGGCCATCAAACACACTTTCAATCTTTAAATATTTTGAAACCCAATTACTCCCAATCTCAAAAGCAGACCTTAAAGTCTCCCAATGTGATACAACTTCGATCTTCGACATATCAACCACAATAACTTTACTTGAGATCACGTGACCACATAACTCACATCCTCCAACCAATTGGTCCATCAAATTATTAACTCTTGGAAGCGAACATTTATCCTTGATAGTCACCTTGATCCCTTATCCATAGTTCATCCAAAGTTTCACATAACCTCATATCTTTCTAACCGAAAAAATTGGTGCACCCTACGGTAACACACTCAAACAAAAGGACCTCTCTTCCAGCAGGTCTTCAGGTTGATTCTTCAATTTCTCCAATCCCAACGCAGACACACAATATGAAGTCACTAATATCAGACTAGTCCCAAGAACGAAGTTATTATGCAAGCTTCACTTCATATTCCGGTGGTAAATCACTTACCTCTTCAAGAAATCTCCGGACAATCACCATTAATTGACAAACCCCAATTGGCTCACTTTCCTTAGCATTCAAAATTTCCGTTAACATAAACACCTCAACACGTCTTACGTCGACTCCTCAAAATAATCCCTTAAGCACTTAGCTTAACTCAAGACAATTACCTGCTCACGCTACCTAAGCTTGCAAGACACGCCCATTCCTTCCAACACAATCCCAACTGCTATCAACAAGAGATTAAGGGTGATTAGTTCCTCAATTTGCCAATAGACAGCCGAGAATCATGATGGGGTATGAACCATCTTTACCAAACTTATAGGAACGTTCAACCATACACCGAGCTACAATTTCACACGTGCAGCACCCCGGGAGGAGCACAAGGTCCTCCCCCACTCAAATCTTCCACTTCTACCAACAAAGCTAGACAACGACATGTACCGACAGTGTTTCTCACACATGCCGCATACAGGGGATTAAACTACAACATAAGACAACTTGGTCGGATGGACCGACCTGCTCTGATACCAACTTGTAACACCCCGTTTCCCAAAATAAAATAAAACAATTAAATAAGCACACATCAGAGGTTCTCCCACAACGGAATGTCACAATTCACACTGAAATTCCACAAAACATTTTTTTCCAAATTAATTTCTAAATAAAACTGCAGCGGAAAATATATACATAGTTTGTCATAAATCACAAAACATCATATATATATATATATATATATATATATATATATATATATATATATATATATATATATATATATATATATATATATATATATATATATATATATATATATATATATATATATATATATATATATATATATATATATATATATATATATATATATATATATATATATATATATATATATATATAATCCATATCCATCATCCTTGTCATATATACAATAACGACCATCTGCCTCAAAATACATAACATCCTCACCGATTAACATCAAACATCTCACAAAATATCAGATACGCCACGGGGGCACACATATCAAAAATACACAATAATACTCCCAAAAACGCCCTGGTGTTACGTATCAGAGCAATCCTACGGAGACACCACAATCCAACTAGCTAACACCTGGATTGTCTGTACTTCCGAAAAAGCACAAACCACAACAACAACAAAGGGGTGAGAATCACGATCAAATAATAATGGTATAATGGTACATGAAATAAAAGGCAGAAAATCATATAAATCATTATTTCATATACAACATATCTGGACCTACTGTCCCGTGCCAACACACTATGCATGCCACAAATGCAACACATGCACTCGACTCAACAATCAGGCGGTACCAACTCAACTCAGGATAGATCGCATACACTCCACCGAGCAATGATCTATCCCTACCACGCTCCTCCTGAGCCCATATAATCCAATCATCAACGTCCCCCACTTGGGACACGGGTGGTCGCATACACTCCATCTGAGCAATGATCCAAATCCCGTCCACGCTCCCCACTGGAGCATGCCAGTGAATCATACACTGCGTCCACAATCCCCACTTGGAGCACGTGTGTGTATCACACAACACGTCCACGCTCCCCACTTGGAGCACGTGAGTACATCAAAACCTCACGTCCACACGCTCCCCATTTGGAGCACGTGAGCCACACAGGTCTCACGTCCACGCTCCCCATTTGGAGCACGTGAGCCACACAAGTCTCACGTCCACGCTCCCCATTTGGAGCACGTGAGCCACACAGGTCTCACGTCCACACGCTATGCAAGACACTATGCATAAACACACAGCACACACAGTGCACACGACCCCACTGGTCCATCGCATCATAATATGCATACATACACAAGCACACAAAGTGCACCGATCCTACCGATCAACTCACCACACAACATACCACACATCATGCACCTAAGGCATATCGGTCCTACTGACCCAATCATCACAACAACACATAAACACGACGCATATAAAGCGTATCGACCCTACGGATCCTCTCATCACAACATATCACCACAACGCACTCAAGGCGTGTCGATCCCACCGATCCACATCCCTCACACAACATACTAACACAATGCATAACAAGCGTATTGATCCTACGGATCCACATCCATCTCACAACATACAAACACAATGCATAACAAGTGTATCGATCCTACGGATCCACTCATCACCACACATAGCACATAGTGCATACATATCACACACACATCCTTACACATCCACACACATCCATACTTATCTAGACTTAACACATAATCCACCGATTATGTCAAATGCGATAAACGCCGGTCACACAGCCCTACAGCCCTACAACCCTCAACACACTCTCAGCACCCAGCTATCATCACAACACATCAATCCGATCGCACTCAGCACCCTTATATTACCATATACATGTATCTTAACATACACTGACACAATCTCTCGAATTAAGTGAATATCAAGGAGTTCACATCCTGCACTACACAACATACAGGTGTTATAACATACCCCAATCCACATATCATGATCCCACGAGTACCACAGTCGTCACGTCCCAACGCCACACATACACTCACCTCAGCTCTCCAGCAAGCTCCCCATCATACATGACCAACAAGGGTCCAAAACCACAAGGAAACAACCAAAAACAGCAGCAAAAACACAAGCTGCTGTCGGGCTTGCTGGCGCGTTCGCCCGACGAAGCCCCGCAGCGAAGGCTCGCTGCCATTCGCCTGGAGAAACCTCTGGCGAAGCCAGACAGAAGCTTCTGCCAGCACTCGCTGGCTAGTTCGCCCGACGAAGCCTGGCGAAGGCTCGCCCCTCATTCGCCCAGCGAATACCTGCGTACTCAGAAAAATTCTGCGCACCAGAAACACCATCCACTCCCGATTTCGCCCGATTAAATCGAAACCCACAACCAACCACATACTGCAACTCAGTTACAGGGTCTATTCCCGACTCTATCCGACAATTCCTCAACTCTGTTCTCAAAACCAACTTCCGGCTCAACTTCGAAATTACCCAGAAGCTCTCAATTCACTCAATCATCATTCTACAACACATGCATACGAAATTAACATAATCTAACACAATAATCTCAACAACAACAACATGCAATAGCATCAATTCATCATCAATCATTATCAACATGCAATATATTCATACATGGGGTTAGGGATTCCCCTTCTACCATCATTCATGTAAATACCAATTAACCGATATATCCCCTACCTCAAATTCGATGTTGATGAAGCTTCTCCATCCACACGAATTGATAATCTTGATGATCTCCTGGCCAAGCTTCAACTCTTGCTTCAGCCTTCCTCCATCGTGTTCTTCGCTTGTTTTCCCGTGCATGTGTTCCTCTAATTTTCCAAAATGCCATGTCACCCCTCATCCCAAATAATTCCCTTTTAATCCAAATAGCTAATATTCTCCTAATTCTTTTAATTCCATAATTCCAATAATAATATTCTCCACATTTTCTTAATTCCATAAATAATAATCTTATTCCTTTTAATTTCCAAAAATCCAATAATTACATTTTACTCATATATATATATATATATATATATATATATATATATATATATATATATATATATATATATATATATATATATATATATATATATATATATATATATATATATATATATTAATATTAGTAATAATAATAATAATTAATAGCAATATTAACATTACTACTAATTATCACATTTTATCACTATATATTAACATTATGATTTCTTTTGATCCTCAAATAATCCCACACAACCACATCCGCGAATAAAAATAATACTGAACTAAAAATAATTAAAATGGGTGTTACAATACACATTCAACCTTTTTATCTTTCCTGCCTCTGGCTTGAACGCTCTAAAAGAAACAAAGATAAAGAAGCATTCAATAGAGGAAGAATACTCACACACACACACACACACACACACACACACACACACACACACACACACACACACACACACACACACACACACACACACACACACACACACACACACACACATATAATGAATTGAATTCATTATAAATAAATAATGAAATGTAGATAAACCTTCAATGACGACTCCAACGTGGATGAACGGTGTCCAAGGTCTTTGGATATTGTTCTTTCCCATGGCACCGGGCAGAGTGCATTTCCCTTCTTTAAGGCGTCTTCTTTGGTTGGAAAAAGTGTTGAGGGTACTCCACTTTGTAATTGCTTGCTGCCATATAGTCGGATGGTCGGCTCCTCTGGGGATGTAGCTTGATGGTGATCATTGAAATTTTAGGCTCGTCAAATTTCTTTGTTCAATGCTTCGACGAAGTGCTTCTTGATCAATAGAGCCGAAACCTTTCAGCATCTTCCTACTCCGAAGTGGATATCTACCTAAAGCAGCTTACAAGTGGCTGATGGACTGTCTATGGGGGATCTAGTATGATGATTGGCTTCCACTGCACCCAATGTGACAGTCAAATGCAAACGACATCCCTTGGGAGGCCTGTCACCTTTCCCAATGTAGAAGGGGGATGGATAACCCCCCTCACCTAGTCTTTCCTTTGGAACAGTGAAGTTGGTCGGGAGTTTGAGATTATGGTCAACCGATCTCCTTGCGACCATAATCTAGGGCGCCTTCTCTCTAATTGCATGGTTGGCCATTTTCATTTGCTTTTGTTAGCCTGACTCTGAGGATTCAATAGTCTGCTTATCTGAGCTTGGCAATGCTAAACAAAAGTGTTGCTAATGAGCATCATCATCTAGACCCCAACCCTGGTGGAATTGCTGCATTCATTTGGTGATTGATATTTGATCCTGGAGGCTGCTATCCCTTAAGGAGTTCCCTTATGTCGGTCTTTCTAGGAAAGACTATACCAAATGATAAGGGAAACACCGATTTTGACCAGGAGTAGGCCCATAAACCGACCAGATATTCTTTGGTACCCATTAAAGGTGCCTCAGAACTTGATTTGTGCCCGATGTTAACTATGAACTTATAGTATCGTCTAGGTCGCCATGGACATCGCCTTTGCACTGTGAAGCAACCCTAGATCTGAATCTCACATCTTCTTTTTGCCACTTTGCAGAATTTTTGAGAAAATCAAAATTTTGAATTTCAAAGAATAGAGGTTGAAAAGATGATAAATCGAATCGACTGCTATATATTTCTGTATTCACTTTTGAGTGCTTCTCGATTATGAGATCTTAGGAGGTTGTGAACAATTGAGTTAGAAGGTGAAGGCGAAGGCGATTTCGTTGAAAGTGTATGAATCAGAGGTCGATTGGGAGTCAATAAAAGACGAGACAAGTGACTGAAACGAACTGTCTATTTCAAATAATTTACATACATTTCATTTATCAACTTCATAATACTCGTACTAAACTCTTACTAATTTTCATCTGAACCATATTTTCAAGCATGAATCCTCTTTCATTTTATAGGTATCGTTGAGTGGGAGTATGTTTATTACTACATTGAAGATTTGTCACATGCGTGCTCAATTATCTCAGTCAAGGAGAATCTGGAGACTGAATCGTACAAACTTGTTTTTGACGTCATTCTGGTATATGATATTTGTTTCCTTCCATACGGCGAGCACCGTCAAACACGCCCTTTGTATTTGTTTGGATTCTAAAGGGCGTGAAAGAAATCAATTTTTGAAGGATCTGAATTTTAGATTTCGAACTTATTTTTGCTTGCATTAGGTGTGTTTGTGATGAAGAGATTTTTTGTTTTATGGTGTGTCCTGATTTCAAACTTGTAATGATTGAAGGGTGTATTTACATATGGTATGAGAGAATTCATAAGGGTGAAATGAGAAACCTCTCTTGTGTTTGATACTTTATTAGCATTTTCTACGCTAAATGTTTGTTAAATATTAAAGACATATTAAACCTATTACTTGGTTTACCATGAATCCAGGGTGTATTTTTAAGTTTACATATGGTATGAGAGAATTCATAAGGGTGAAATGAGAAACCTCTCTTGTGTTTGATACTTTATTAGCATTTTCTACACTAAATGTTTGTTAAATATTAAAGACATATTAAACCTATTACTTGGTTTACCATGAATCCATAATTAAAAAAAAAACTTAAAACTAATATATTTATTCTCTAAACTCTATTTTTTTTACAAGAGTCTAAATTCTAAATCTAAATCTTATCATTTCAAAAGAAGTGCATTCACTCTTTCTTAACTTGTAATGATGCTGATCAAAAGACAACCGATTGTCTTCGAAACATGCCAAGATTGCATAAAATTAACAATGTGAAAAGATTATGATTGTGCAATAATCTTACTTTTTACACAGTTCTACTTAAGACATGGATCATTGAAAATGTATGGAATTGTAAAATCTTATAATCTTGAGATCTAGATCAAGATTTTAACAACCATGATTTGAACAAATCACATCATCTAATTTAAAATTAGGGCTGAATGAAAAAATAAAATATTACATTACAAGGATGATATTGAAAAAAAAGTTTCATAAAAGAGGAAAATAGTACTCGTCCAAATGAAAGGGAAAAAAATATTTAACCCGAAAAAAAATCAAATATTTTATAGTAGTATGTATTCTAACAAATTTTATATTTGGATATCTCTTAGCAAAACTCTTCAAATCTAATCTCTACTAAAAGGCCATGACTGCAAAGAGTCCTGGTTGCTTGAATTAAAAGCTGGATGTGGTTATCTTTAGGCTTACTCTACTCTAAACAATTTATGTAATGAAGCCATCCCAGGATACATTATTGCCTAATTTAAGGACCGAAGGGAGCTAGTGCAATACAAAATATATGTCTAAATCAATTGTGAATTTGTTAAATTTACTTGTTAAAGTTCTAAAGTGCAGTTTTAATCAAAATTACAATAGCTCACAGTGATACTATCAATTTTACAACGAATTCAAACATGTATTAGTGTTGGTCATATGCCAAATGTGAAATTCAGAACTCAATAAGAATAAGTGAAGATGGTTGTTGAATCAAAAACCATGGTTCTGCCTTTTATAAAAAAATGTTATTCTAAAATGTATGCACAGCACTGGTAATCTAGCCATCAACTGACCATTAAATGTCACATAATATTTGTTAGCAGCACACCCAACTACGATGGTATATATTTACCAGGGGTGACATTATTCAAATAATAGAAAAAAAAAATGGTTTTGAGAGTAATTTCCACAGTGAAGAGGAGTCTTTTTGCTAGTCATGGGATACTTCCCCTAGCAAAGTGCCGCGAATACTGGTAGTCTTCTTTTAGTAGTCGGCTGATTAAGAATACCAAAAATATGTGCATCAACTTCCTCCTTAGAGGGAACTCTATCTGAACAATTTGGGAGGAAACACTCAATGCCATCATCCAGAGGTGACCAGTCACTGATGGTGTTGGAATTGGTGTGCATGCGATGATGTTCAGGCGAAGGTGGTTGTGATATCATGGGTATTGTGACTACACGTTCAGGTTCAGCTACTTCATGATGTTCTTGAACAATGTGTGTATTCGGGTCATATATGTACGGTCCTTGTCTAATAGAAATTTTGCCCATCTGTGCCTACACAACCAAAGTAAAAATATTAAACCGCTGATTAGGTGTTATTAATGATAAAGGGCATAGTGATGTATATATAATTTGATTGCATACCTCAGATTTATTCTTCATGGAGAAACGACCTGGATGAAGCTCTTCTCTCACGTGAGCAAACTGCAAAACAGTGATAGCAGCGGTCAAAGATTTGAGTCTAATAGCTCCAAGATTCTTAATCAAACTAGCTAGGCAAGCCTTCAATCCCAAATATCACGATACGGTTAACCAATATGTATCCAAGAACAATAAAGATTCAAACACTCTTTTGTGAAAAATTGGAAAACCCCACTACACATAAAAATTCTAGATGTTAAAGTAAATAAAATTGAGAGATAAAGGTGTGCCTTTTTCAAGAAAGAACCAAACCGATATGAAAATTCTCTTTCAATAAGAGGAAGCAAACCCTATAAGGATACTTGCAACCGTTACAATTTATTTTATTTAAGCTATAATTAGGTTAGATAATATCTTTCATTCATTTAGATTTATTTTATGTGTTTTAAATTTAATTGATTCGAAATTAAAATTATCTTATTAAATTTGATGTAAGATTTAGTTCAAATTGATAATGATTTTATATATTTAAGTGTATTTGGTCAAGATTTTTGAGTTAATGGGATACCATTTAGTTTATTTTCTGTTGACCATTAAACACCTAACATATATTGGACTCCTATATCTTATTTCTGAATAATCAGATTTGTAAATAAAATATGAGAGAGGATTTCCTAATTTCTTTGAGAATGTAGATTTGTTTGTAATGCTCAAATCTGACATATCAACCAAGATGCCAACACCAGCAGGTCATACCGAGGTTATCGCTGTACGAAAAGTAATGGGTCGCGGACGTTCATAGCATTCATTCTATGATATGATGAAACAACCACCTTGATTTAGGATGAAACGGTCGGCTTGCTTCTGTGAAAGCAATTCGATTTGGGAAAGTTTCATCGACTGATTTTAAGCCATCCTAAAGTCGAATAACCTAAACCTGGAATCACTACCAACAGGCAAAGTCCCTATCTGGCCCAATTGAACAAGAAACTTCTCAACTGTACATACCTGATTATCGCGATAGCGTTGAGGGATCTTTGCAATTTTAAAGAGACTGATCTTAGTGTATTCTCTCTTACACCGCAGCATTTTCGCTCACCTACCTTCAAATGGTGTTGGCCGATTTCTTTATAGCGTGCGTTTGTCTTTTGCGTCTAATTCATCCACGTGTAAGTTACACATTTATGAGGCATCCAGTTGTAAGACTAAATTTCTCTATTTTATATCATAACGCATGTTCTATCGGACACAGAAAAAGATGCTCTAATGACTTGTCTAGATTCGCAATGCACAAAAGTTACTCGCATCCAATGTTTTCTTAACACAATTTTCATTAAGCAACAAATACTAACTTCAAGTAAATAACGTTTTAGCTGGATATCCCACCGCAATTCAAACAAATGCTAAATCTAAATCAATCAGCTAGGACACTGTTGGAACTTTTGGTAAAGGTAGACATAAATGAACTGATATTTAGTCTTAAAGGTTGCATATCAAACAAACCCTTGTTTCCAAGTTGTGTTTGGGTCTTTTGGGATCTTTAAAAGTTAATGCAGGATCACATTTTCATTAATGGAAATAACAATGCCAACAAACTCATACCTTAATTAGAAAAATCCTTTTTTTATCCAATTTAGATAAATAAAATTCTTAAAGAGGATTAAATTTACTTTTCTAAAGTCTATTATTTATTTATTGCATCAAAAAGCCAAAACAAGAATAGTTAAATTCGTAATAGTTATGGCGCTAACAAACCTGGCATTTGGAATTGAAGCGGCAGTTTCCAGATTCTTCCCACGCTCTGCAAATGTCCGTCTTGAACAAACTCTTGGTGGACGAAGAAGAGGAAGAAGAGCCCCTACTGGAAGAAGACGATGATGACCTTCCGCCCTTTCCTCCGAACATTGGCCTCACCTGAATATCATCCATCACAATAACTTCCTCCTCCACCTTCACTGGAGTTCGGTACATTGGAGGCGACTTCTGCGGCGGCTTCAATTCGAAGTTCTCGATTGAAGAAAGCGGGGAGAGAGACAATCTGCCGCGAGAACCAAAGCTACTGTTCGCGGACCTATACTTGCTGGAGCCGAAAAGCGGAGAATTGAAGGCCTCACCGGATTTAGATGAAATCGGAGATCCGGCGTAGAAGTATTGCGCGAGCGGCGAGCCAGCGTCGAATTTCTCGGTGTAGTGTTGAAAACCTGGACTCATCGTCGCTGATTGGAGATAGCGTCCTCTCTTTTCATCTAACTCGATCTGCAACGGCGAAAAGTTCTCGTTCAAAGTCCTCAGCTTCGAGACCTTCATCTTGCCGTTGCTCATCGCGTTCTCCATAACCTATTCCTGCATTTCAAAGACGAAGCTGTTTAGCCGAAACCTTTTCCGCTCGAATCACGATTGGGATAAATTATTATAACGCGATTTTCTTTGAACGAAAATTGAACTCTCGTTTCGTTTATCATCAAATTAAAGTATTGATTTCAATTCGGAATTTCAATCAATTTAACCTAAAAGTGAAGTGGTTGAATCATTAGAACGAAATTGCAGAGAACAAAAACTATCAAGTAAAAGAAAATCGGAGAAGAAAAATAGAAATCAAAATAGAGAAGGTTGAAGATCGATGGAGGTGAGAGAAACAGAGCTACGTTACAAGCACGAAAATGGCGGTGCTTCATTGCAATTTCAGTGCCTGTAGGTTAGTGCGGAGAAGAAGAAGAAATGGAGAGAGACGAAATAAGAAGAAATCTCTAATTTATAGTTTGCGGAACACGATAGCAAAGGAAGCAGGTTTTAGTTCACCGCATATTTTTAAAGCAAAATAGAAACTACATATTTAAGATACAGTGATTTAATTGCAGCATACACAGATTTATGAGATTGTTTGTTGCAGTGAATTTATGTGCTTATTGCTTAAGATTGCCACGTTACAATATTTAAGAATGAAGAAAACACTACAAACAATAAGAGCCTAATGGCTAATAATCAACTTATCAACACATAACAATAATAATGAGTTACTGAACATGCAGTACAAACACTTATGCACAATTCCATGACAGGAATGGAAAGGTCCCTATCTCCTAAAGTGAAATCTACGTACAACTTAAGAGTCATCCCACATACTCCCTCACACTTCAGATCCCTCACACTTCAGATGCCATCAAGTGCATTTTTGAGATTTCCTCCGAAAAACAACATGAGGTCGCCACCGTGGACCCTGCCTTCTGGCAAATCAAAGCTGGTGCCTTTTGTAGCACCGCTGCAGTCGCCAGTGATGCTGTGGAGGTTTCTGTCTTGTGCTGGCTTATTGGCTGCCAAGAAGTTTGAATAAGATGGTGATTTCATTGAGAGTGGAACTAACACCTCCTTGGGGATGAGGTGATGTCTTCTAGCAGGTGTTTCCATAGAATCATAGGAATCAGACACAACACTGACGCCTGAGGAAGAATTGTTCTCAAAACTGCTACAGATGGTGGAAGCAGAAGGTACAAGACCGCGGAAAAGTCCGGGTGCAATCAGACTTCCCTTGCTCGTTTCACTTTCTTGCAACAGGCTGCAGTGAGCAGCACAGAGACCACTTTTTCCCCTTGCAAATTTCTCACATTTTCCATCTCCCCAGTTACATCGCTTTCCTCCACCATGGGCCTTGCAGAAATCTGTGCTCCCTTGAGCACTCTTCCCACAGCTTTCAAACTTGCAGCGTTTACCCCCACCATGCCTGACACAGCAGTCAGTACGACCGCGGGCACTCTTGGTGCAACCAGAAACAGCACACCTCTTTCCACCACCATGAGCAACACAGAAGTTTGTTCCTCCATGTACACTTTTTGGACAAATACCACCACCATTGAAAAGGCAACGCTTCCCTCCACCATGTGCCTTGCACAGTGGGGTGCTTCCTTCAGCTCCTTTAGTGCACCCTGCAAATGAGCAACGTTTCCCACCCCCATGTGCCTTGCAAAACATGGTGCTCCCCTGCGCACCCTTTGAACATTCATGGTACTGACAACGACGTCCACCCCCATGAGAGATACACAACCCAGCTTGCCCTTCAGCACTTCTGGTGCAACCTTCTATTGTACATCTCTTACCTCCTCCATGTCTAATACAAAGTCCTGACTTACCTCGTGCAGCTTTTGCACACCCACCTGGATACCCACATCGCCGACCACCACCGTGTGCAATGCAATAATCTGTCTTCCCCTCGGCACTTTTAGTACACCCTAAGTGTTGGCACCTCTTGCCTCCACCATGGGCCTTACAGTAAGCAGTACGGCTCTCAGCGCCCTTGTTGCATCCCGGTTTCTGGCATCTCTGTCCACCCCCATGTCCAATACAAAGCCCTGAAGCACCTCGAGCTCCCTTTGAACAGCCAAAAAATCTGCATCTCTTCGGATTGCTTGTTCGGTTCTGTGAAGTTATCCCGGTTTCCTGGGGGCCAGATGCGGTGCCAAGGGAGTGATTTGTAGCACTGGATAGTTCGGGGAATGTATGAGATTTAGTTCCAAGAATTAGTTCTTGTGTCTGCACCGAAATTTCAGCATTATCCATTCTTGGAGCTAAAAGAAGTGATGGCATATAACCACCCGATTTCTTTGCGGAGGTAGAACCCTCATCAACGACAGGTATCATTGCATAATTATATTCTCCTGATGTCTGGCTTGAAAAACGTGAGATATTCACATTGATCTCTGTTGAACCTGAGTACTCCATTATACTTGATATCTCATTTGCTGCACCAGAAAGACCAAGTTGAAGAATTGATTCACATTCGGATGGCATGCTCTGAGAAAAAAGGCTGGCCGGTTTTTTCTTCTTATTAAACCCTATATCATTGTAGTCATCGCCATATGCCTTTGGGGTTGGGCCCAATCCCAGAACCAATTTGCAGCCATCATCAACAGCAACGGAAAACTTCATCCCAAGACTGCTCTCAGTACATCCATAATTAGTATTATTGGTTTCTCCAAAGCCAATACCATTCAAGCTTAAAGTAGTATTACCAATCCTAAGCTCAGCATCATGAGGAAACGGTACAGCTTTCTCGTTCAAATCCATTATCCAGATGTTGTGCACTACACTACAGGAGGTTGAAGTAGCAGAACAGTTCACCACATACTACTATAAGATCCACATACCTACCAGACTAGAAAAAGAAATTTGAGCATAAAGCATCCACCGCTTACAAAGCCTGATGTATCTGATCTATCCATTTTCAAGATATCCCACAACTAAGCTTCAAAATATCTTACTATACCAAATATATCTTATAACGTCTCTTGGGAAGAACCCTTTTATAAGACTGGTTAAAACTGATGTAAAGAGTTCCCTGGAGCTTCTCGTGCTCCTTGTGAATAAATCATTAAGCTTCATTTACCCTGACAAGAAGAAAGAACGAAATAAGTTTTTTTATTTACAAGTTAACACTCATTAGGAAGAAAACTTTTTTTTATAATACAAAATGCACCCATATAAACTCAGCACTGGCAAAATTGAGGTCAGCTTGTGTGACTGGAATAGGAAATACCAAGTCTTAAATCTCACCTCAAACATGAACAGAAAACCTTCCCAATTAAATAAATTGATACACTATACACATTAAAAGGGACTCAAAGATAAAACTACAAACATACTGAAACATTATAAAAGGGTTACAATTTACAAAGGTTAAAATGTATTCTAAAGAACAAAGGCACGGAGAAATAGAGAAAATTCTAAGCATATTAGTATGGAAATACAAATGACAAGTATCATAATGAAGCAATAAACAATCCCTGATTTTGAAGATAATTGCACATGCAAATTGAGTGTTGTAGCCTATAGCTTATTTATACCTTGGCATTGCAACATTGAAAACAATTTTTCATCATGAGGGAAAAACAATTTCAAACCAAAAATAACATGACAAATGATGTGTTATATATCAAGTAGCAGAGAGAAAAGATGTAGCTATCATTCCACCAAGCTGTGCAAAATACCCGAATCAAATATGCATTACAAAACAAGATCCAAAGGTTGTTAATAAAGTATTTTAAGCTTCACATCACACCTACATGAATACGGTAAAAGGCATCCAAGCACCAAATTTTAGATTGATTGTGAAAGGTTTTACTAAACAAATTAAAAATGAAAATTGTGAGAGGAGAAAATCTTGCATCCACCAGAAGGTATCGTGCTTAGTCAAGTAGATAGTGACGGATGACACATAAACCAAATTTGTGACATCATATCAAAATTGAAGTAAGTTTCCATCTATTGGATGCATTACTCTTCTAGTTACAAGAATCTTGTAAGGTCTTCCAAGAGTGTACCAGCAATAACAGCTCATGAAGAGAAAATAACATATTCAAAACAGATATAGTCTTATGAAACACATCTTGAATTTCATTATTAGCCACAAGGTGGCATTTATTAAGAGACATGACTTTGGAATTTAAGTTATAAATTATAATAAGCATTCTCAGCCCAAAAAATATAAAAACTGTAACAGATAGTATTGTTAAAACACCAAGATGTATGTACACCAAAAAATTAAATTAGAAGAATGATAAATATAGCTTTGACTACAAACAGAACCAAGAGGGAGGCAAAATTCAAGGTTCAACAAAGAAAAGGATTAAAAGGAAACTGAAAAAAGAAAACACAGGAAGGAGTTCTCTGACCTTTGCCAATCTGAAAGGGTACGATCCATTCCCATTTTCTTTGTATGGAGGTTCCTAGTCATAAAATTCCTTCAGTATATCAATTCCTTTACAAAGCTTCCAATAGAACCAGCTTCCCAAAATATAGAAAATAATGCTAAAAATGTTCCTGCACAAAATTTGAGCATAATAATACTTCAAGCCTTAAGCAAGTAAATAGAAACGAGATAAAAACTCTTGTTGGAGCAGAATAACCAACACGCGCGCACCCACACTCACAGACACTATGCTATAATACCTTCAAGAAATTTTTTACTATTGAATTAGGATAATTTCGTGATGAGATTTGTGCACATATCAAGCTCATAATAATGGCTATAAGAGAATCAGCACCAATAAGTTTTGCAACTAACAAGTAGATCCGAGTAGAAACTAAAACAGAAAATTCAATAGGAAATACCAAGGAACCACATAGCAATCCAATTACAGAAACAATTATGAAAGAGAAGAATCAGATAAGACATATACCGTGATTGTGAAGAATGAAGATAGAAACTGGAAATAGTATTCAGATCTGAAAATCACTCTATTCCATTGACACTTCGAAGAAGACGAAGCAAAAACGCAAATTGTGAAGGAAAAAACAAAGAAGAGGGAGAGAAAGAATTAGAGAGAGAAATGAAAATTCCTTACGTCATAAAGCTCCGTCAATAAATAAAGTAGGGGCGGCTTTGTTTGTTTTATTAGTTTTTCTTTTTATTTTCGTTTTTAAAAAAATTGATAAATTTCTTTGGTGAGGAGAACCTTAGAAAAATATCGAGGTTTTATTTTAATGGAACGATGTGACAAAATGACAAAACTGACCCTTTTGGCTTGATGTATAGTACAAGCGTCACATGCTAGCTTTCAGGGGCATGTACTTTTTGCTCGAAAGGGATATCTAGGATGGAGTTACGTGACTACCCCTATGGTCGGCATTTTGTACGGACGGAGTTAAGGGTGGTTTCGTCTTTTTGAATATTTGTCTATTCTTGGTTCATGATTTGCTTTTTTTAGTGGAAGCGGGAGATGTCGTGTCTCGCTGATAAATTTTGACGGTACAATTACCTGCGGTTGGCGTGGGTTCAAGGTAATCGTGACCGTTTAATGGATCTGAAGTCAATGGTTTGATGAATGAGACGAATCTATGAACTTGGTATGTGACGTAATAGGAGAAAATCTGAGAGCACAATTGTGGCGGGTAGAAACTGGAATAATGAATGAAGCTAGAATCGGTTTCGGCTTCGGGTAGGCACCTTAGCTTAGCTCATTCACATTCGGGTTTCTCGTTTTTGTCCTCTAAACATAGTTATTCTCATTATTTTAAAAGATTTAATATATCATTTAGTCCTTTAATTTTATTTTATATTTTATTTTAATCTTTAATTTAATAAACATTATTTTGCAAATCTCTCAAATCACGGTTTGTTATTCACATTAGTCATTTTTATTAAATTTTTACAAAAATCATTAACTTTTGTATACGTGTAGTTTCAGCTGTATTTATTTGCTTGACATGAAATTATTTTAATTTATTTAAAATATTTTGTTATTTAGAATTTATTAAGAATTATTTTATATAAGAAACAACAAAAAAACCCTAGCCGCCACATCTATTTCTTCTCCCTATCTTTCTTTTTTTTCTCTTCTCCTTCTTTCTGCAACAACAAAAGTTCCGTTGCTATGGTGTTCAGTGTTCTTTATTAAAGTGAAGTAATTCTTAGATTAAAGCTACTTCTAATATTGTTTCGTTTTCCACATTGCAGCAAATATTTTTCATCTATCCAACTGCTCCGCAGTTTTACTTAATGGACACAAATGTTTCACCTGGATGGTTCTGTTTTTAGTGTTGAAATTGAAATGGTTGATTCTCATCTCAAGATCATTGGAATTGATTCTCTTTGAATTGTTGATTCTCATCGCAAGGTCATTGGATTGGTAAATTGCTTCACAAATATAAAGGTTAAAAATATTTTGTTATTTGCTCATTAATTTGTTGCTTGATTTGTCACTGATGTCTTTATAGTTTTGCTTAATTAGATCGTGCTCATTTTTAATATATGTGAAAACTGAAAAAAGAGATTATAATAATCGATATAGATGACATATTTTTGTGATTGTCAAGGTGTTTTTGAGATGATTAGTACATTATTTAAATTTTAGTACTTCATTTTTTTTATATTTGCAGCTGCTATTACCATTTCAATAAATTTCTATGTCCCTAATGTACTGATTTATGGTGGAACAACACACGTGAGATATGATGCTTTTAGTGTATGTTCAATTGTCTCACTAAAATTCTATTTCTATAACAAATTATTTTTCAGCTTCTTATGTCAAATCTTGTAGCAGTAGTCGAAAATTGGTTTAATACTCGTGTTATCTCGGTTTATTTTGACCGATATGTCTTTAAATGATCAAAATTAAAAAGGTAAATACTGATTATAACTGAAATTATTTTTTGAAATTGAAAATAATGTATAACTATCTATTTCCTTATAAATTAGAAATACATGTTAAATGTCATGTATGATTAAAATTTGTATGATTGAAATAATCCTCTTATGATTTATGATTACTTATTTTCTTATAAATTAGAAATAATGTTCTTTGAAATTGTTGATTATAACTGTGTATCTAATTCTATTTGCAGATCTGAGACCTGCTATCAAAATACTTTGATTATCAAGGATGGAGTAGAAACCTTGAAAATGGTAGTATTGGTGTTATCCAAATTGATGCGACTCTCTTGAGAGAGAGACTCGTTGATATAATATTTTCAACATATCAAGAAGATTAAAACAGATTGAGTTTAAACTACCGAATCATAAATATCAATTCAATCTAGGTCACAACTCTTTCTACCTTAATCAATTTCAAAGAAGAAAAAAAAGACTTCACAATGATTAAAATAAATTTGTAGTAGTGGTTGTGTACACATTTTGTAGTTGTGTGTGCATATCTTATGTCATTTTGGAACATGTTTACTGTCATTTTAGTTTAATGACTTTAGTTTGAATCAAAGAATGTAACAAAATTCAGTTTAATATCATTCAATTCAAGATTATATTGATATGAAATTCGGGTATGGTAAATAACAGATTATGGTCTGATAAAATATTATGAAATTTTATTTTGGTTACTTTAATCATAATTTGGTTATTATTCAAGTCTGATCCCTTAATTATCTATAAGATTTCAATTTAGTCCCTAAACGAAATGGCTTACTCATTATTTTGATTTTTGCCACGCTGTCACTAGTGTGTCCGCGTGCTGTCTGCTTTTTATAATACTCACGTGGATTTGGATCCTCTTCTTTTTTATATATCATGTCATCTCTCATGTTTCTAATCTAACGGTTCAGAATTTATAATGAATAATTAAATAAAAAAACAAAGACAAATTACTTATCCATTTCTCTCTCCTATTAAATGACTTTTTTTATTTAATTATTTATTATAAATTCTGAACCGTTAGATTAGAAACATGAGAGATGGTGTTGCGGTGAGAATCGGATATCAAGCTATTAATTAACTTGAATCACAAAACATAAAGTTCACCACCGAGCTTTGATTTATCCAAAGAAAAGGGTAAAGATCGAAGAAAATCCTAAGTGCGCTACGTAATAATGAAGCTAAGAGATCTAAGATTCGGGGATTGGTTATACCTAGGGAAGGTGTTAGCATCCTAAGTATCTGTAGTACTCTACAAGAACCTCTTGTTAGTAGTTATTTTATGCTAAATTTGCTTGCTAAGGGAAATGTGCTAAGGTAAAGACCTAAGGGTATATACACTAAGTATGTTCGCCAAGACATCGCATCTCGTGCCTACGTATCCTGACTAGGATGGAATCAGAGCAACCGTAGTTCTCCTAACTAGGGATGAAGAACTCTTGATAACGATCAAGGTTTCAAGGGGAAGTAAGTATCATAACCATGATACTTACACAGAGTTAACCAACTCTCTAAATCTAAGTTGAAAACTAACTAAAAAAATGACTTTAACCAAAGTCAAATGGGAAATTGAATCCATAACCATGATACTCACATAGAGTTAACCAACTCTAAACCTAATTCTAAGTTACAAGACCAATTGGTTCTAACGAGACCAAAAGGAGGGAGATGACAGTTAGTTGGTGGTTAGAGGTTAGATGTTAGAGGGCTCGACAAGATATCGCATCTTGTGCCTACGTATCCTGACTAGGATGGAATCAGAGCCTCCGTAGTTCGGCTTACTAAGGATGAGGAACTCTTGATAACGATCAAGGTTCCAAAGGGAAGTAAGTATCCATAACCATGGTACTTACGTAGAGTTAACCAACTCTCTAAATCTAAGCTAGGTTAAACAGGCAAGACTCTCACAAGGTCTCGGGGAAAAGATAGACAAAGTTATACAACATGACATGGCAGTCAACTATGGTATCCTTTCCTTTGGAATCGGCGCATCTGCAAAAGAGGAGCAAAGAGATAAACCTCAAGTATCAAATGTAAGACAGTAGATGCTCATATCAATCAAAAACTCAAGAGACAGGACATCAAAATCAGGATTTAAACATAGCCAAAGACACAAATTAAATTTAAAATTGAACAACCAGGATCAACTAAAAACAAACCACGCGAAAATGTCATGATTAAATTTAAGAATAAAATCAAATCTAAATAAACCAATAACTAATTAAAAAACTTAATTAATTAAAATAATCAAAAGGGTACGTATTCATGAAATGGACATTTAGGCTAGACAAAAGTGATGGGTTTTAAGAGGAAAGGCCCAATAATCAATTTAACCTAGGAAAGACAAAAAAAGAAAAACAAAGCAGTAAGAAATAATATATATAAAATAAATAAATAAAAGAAAAGTCAAACGTGATCTTCTTGAATCTACAAACAGAAATCACATTTGCAATCGTGGGCTTCTATCATCTTCGTTCCCAATCCTCGATGCAACCTTCAACTCTCTCTAACCTCTGATTCAAATTCCACAATTGTTCTCACCGAACCTAAATACTCCCCCTTTCGCCTTCGGTTCTTGTTGACTTCTCTTCTTTGCGGAGGATCTCGCATCTCGCTCCTCTCGATTCGTTCAAGCTCTAGGTTTATTTTCAATTAGATTTGTTCATTCTCCTAATCTCATTCCCTTTTCTGGTTGATAGGAGGTGTATAAATGGAAGTCTGTGTTGGTTATCAGATGGTGGTAGCACGTTTGGCGGATTGTAGCAGCGATGGTACTTTGGGAAGGGTGAAAGGTTACAGAGATGGTGGCGTGTTGTGTTGTAGATAATAATCTGTTTGATGATTTTTGTGAGGTTGTGGTTATGGTTATTATAAAAGGGGAATGATAAGGAGTAAGTTGTTTGATTGGGATTTGGGGAAAAACGGTGTTTCGCTTTGAGATTGAAAGGGAGTGAAAAGGTGAAAAGGGTTAAAGAGATGAGGAAGTTGTTTATGAAGATGAGATTCTCAATGCGTTGTTGAATCGGGGGTGATGAAAGTCGTTTGCAATTTCGAAACAGGGGGTAGTACTGATGTGGAACAAATGAGGATTGGAAAGAATGAATGTAGTTTTTGGTGTATAGAAGATTGATGTGGGAGAGTGAGAAGATTGAGGCTACTGAGCACAGAAGACTTGGAGTGGTTTTGTATTGGTGTTGGAAGGGACGAAAGAGGTAATGGTGAGAGTTTAATGGGGTGACTTATACGTGGTGGTGTTGTTGTGTTTGTGATGGTTGTTTGAATATGTTTAGAGAATCTCCTAACGAAGGTTTGGCTCTCTGAAGAGCCTCTTTCTATTCTTATTCTCTCTCGAAATCTCACCGCCAGGAAACAAATCAACAACAGCTTAAGATTATGAAGACAGAAAAAAAAATGATAGAATGCTTACAGAGTTGGAGCAAATCCGACAAGTTCCCACGCCAGCAACGAGGAGTTTGGGTGATGTTTCTGAACTTGACTCCCTTACTATTTTCCTTCTCGCGCTTCCATTTCTCCTTTGTGCTTTTGTTGTGATTTTCTTATACTGAAAAGGGATTGTGGTTGTTGTTTTAGGGTGAGTGGTGAATGGAGGATGACAAGCGGTATTCAAATGGAGAATCTGCTGAAGGAAGTTTTGAAAGTTGTGATTTATGGTGAGGATTCAGGAAAAGAAGAGAGACGTAAGAGGGTTGATGGCTTTTTTTGTGAGTTATGGACACCAGATTATGGCGATGGGGAAGAAAATTGTATCAGTGAGCATTTTGAAGGGAGCAAGAAGATTGTTGAAGGGAGTTTTTAGGATGTCAAGGGTATGAAGTCTGATGAGGGTCAAAAGAAAGTAACAAGTTATTCTTTGAATTAGGAAGATGAAGGTAGTAAGCTATTGTGGAAATGTGCAATGCGAATGATGCCTTTTCAATGATCATGAATCACCCAGTTTTGAAGGTGAGTCCCCTCCTTTTGTCCTGTGATCTCCCTTTTGAATGCAAAACCCAAAACCAACTTCTTCCCATCCCCCCAAAATCTGAATCAAATCTCTGTCTCATCATTTAGCTGCAGGTATTAATAAGAGGGTTCAGAAGGTTTGTTGTTTTGTTGCAGAGATATGCAGGTTTATCCTCATTTCGAGCGTGGGTCTATTGGTAGCAGTATTTGACTTGATGCATCTTTGGTTATGCAGTTCTGGCTGGATTTTGCATTTTGTAGCAGGTTCCGTTTTGGAGTAAGAGTTTTGGCATTTAACGCAGGGCATGTCGTTTGTGAAGAGTTTGAAGCAGGCTTGTTTTTGTATTGTCTCTATTGTGCATGTTTTGTTTGGAAGCAGCTTGACTTATTGCAGGATCCGTTTTGGTGCAAGTAGCTGATGCTTGGTGTGACTTGTTGCAAATCTGACTTCGTAGCAGGATTTTAGCTTTGCAGCAGGGTTCTTGGAGTGTATCTTGGAGATGGGAGATAATGATAATAAAAAATGTAAAAAGTGGCATTGGAGGTACGATTTTTTGGATGGTAGTGGATTTTGGTGAATTGGTATAACAAAGTTCTGAATTTGTCTTGATGCGGCAGGCTGCATATGGGTACAGGCTAACGTGTTTTGCTGTTGTGGGGGTAGAAATTGGTCTTTTTGTGCAGCAGAAAAAAATGTTGGTCAAAAAGCAGTTGCTTTTGTGAGGTATTGGCACAAGAATTTCAGAGTTATGATAGATCTTTGGAATAGGTTGCAAGCTCTTGGATGAGGTAGAATGACGAGGCAGGAGGTGCGCAGAGTATTTATGCTTGGTTGCAGGTCAGGTCTTGGCACATAGTGAGGCTGTAACGTCATTGCTTGATGTCCTGGCTTTTTCTTTTTGCAGGTCGGTGCTTTATCCCATAGCAGGTTTTGTGGTACAACTTTCACAGCAAGTCATGTAGGCATCGTACGATTTGGTGTTGAATAGGTGAAAGCTTAAGAGACTTGAAGACAAATGCAGGATACTGACCATAGCTTTTCCTTTTTCTTTGTGAAATCTTTGTAAATGGGTCCCATATGAAAATGTAGTGTGGACCTTCTTCTTCTTCTTTGTTGTATGTAATGGACACTTATTATCATAACGATAATGATGTAGTGATTGGGCTTTATTTTGAATTTTAATGGATAGTATTTTTGGAATGATTTATGGATCTTTGTGATAAAAGAAATGAGAGAGAAAAAAATGGATAAAATAAATTATAAAAGAAAAGATAATTATGAATATATAAAAAAAAATAGAATAAAATAAAGTAAAAAAAAATAGTTATCAAAGTGGACAAGAAATGGACATGAGGCCAACCATGGATATTTATGGGTTTATGGACATTGGACATTTTGTGAATGTGAATTGGATGTGGGGTAATTGAAATTGAAATGGATTTTTAGATACTAATTGGGAATGAATTCAAAAACGGTTTTAATGAACATGGAATAAGATGAAAAGGATAATGAAACAGAAATTAGATACTGAGTAGATTAGAATGGATGAAAAATTGAAAACAAAGGGAAACCACCATAAAAGTCCACTGACGCACATTTTGAATTGAATCAAAGAACCCACTTCAAATCAACTTCTGATTAATGACATCACAACAAATGAACTCATCTGGTCCAGGTCACTTGAGCATTGACAGTCGAAATCTTCATTTTGAACCAAATCAAAACAACCCATCTTAAACACAAAAGGGTGAGAAACCCTAATCTTCGCCTTGATTGTACACTAATAAAACAACTGACATTGATGATAATCAAAACTCTAATTTAGAACTCTTGCCGCAACCTGATAACCCGATGCTCAAGTAAACCACTTGTTTGACCAAGATTAGGTCAAATTAACACTAAAACCCGAACCACCACACACAACCTTTGACCTGACAACCCTTCATAAAATAAATCACACTAGATTATTGAGGAGGTGAGGCCTCTCAGGGGTATGAGAACTTGATTGGTTAATGATCTATCCAGAACCTTGATTGATCAATCCTTGAAGCCTTTTGAAGCAAACCCTGATTCACAAATGAAACAAAATAGACAAATAACTGATAACTCAGTTAGTTATGACATATGATGATTGCCCTACATGATATGCAAAAGAAGTCAAAGAACCTGAGGGTAAAATTTGGGGTATGACAAATGGCATGATATATAAAAAAGGAGAGGATCCAAATCCTACTCACGCGCGTAAAATATAAATCGTACTATTATTTTTATTTGATTTTTATTTTATTATTTATAAAATAATAGTAATAAAAAATGGTGTAAACGTTAATAAACTGTCACATAACTACCATTTGTTAAAAAGAGAAGTTAAAATTTAAAATTAAAACTGAAAAGGATATATTTATAAGGAACTGAAAAGGATATATTTATAAGGAAAAAAAACTACACCAAAATCATGTTTTGCCTTTATATATAGGTATAAATAATTTACTCATATTTTATTCGTAGTTGTTTTAAAAAGAGGTTCAGTCATTATCCTAATGGTGATTTCTCTATATTCAAAAAATTGTGTTGTGAAATAAAATTTATTCTTCAGATATTGATTTTTTTTTACTATTTTAAAGAGTGTTAAATAAAATGTGTATATATATATATTGAATTACTAAGCTAAAAATTAAAAAATGAATAGAAAATAAAATAAAGCAAAAAGATAAAATGTTTAAAATTATTTACTGGATTGTTGTTATGTGATGGAACCAGAATGTTCAATGAATGGTGAAATGAGATTTTGGTATGGCGGAGTAAGTTTTTGGGGCAAAAGAAAGGGAATCGATATGCAATGTTAGCAGTACACCACTCAAGTTAGTGAGAAAACAAAAAGTAATGTTAGAGTAAAAATGATTTTGAATATCAAAGAATGATGCATTTTCTCTCTTATATAGCGGGAGGGATTAAAACTGTCTGCGGGATAGCAGATAACCGTCTAATTGATCTGGACAGTGGGTGTTGCTTTAGGGGTGGCATTATCTGCTTTAGGTGAGAATGAGTGAACACTTGTCCCTCGCGTTTGCTTCTTTCGTTTTACCTCTGGGCCTTTTGTATTGGGCCTTATGAATGGTCCAACACATTTTTCTCTCAAGCTCTTATTCTTACTTTCCAGAATGAGGGTTTGTCGTATATGTCTTAGCCCGACCTCTTGGTTTGAGCAAACAAGGAGCCTTGATGAGACGTAGTTCTTATTATGAACAAGTGCATTAAATGTCTTTCTTGTACTGAGTAACATTTCCCAAGGAATCTTTGATGTTTGTCCCCTATGTTATTGACCAATGATGTTTTTTCTATCTCAAGGTACTCGAGTACTTTGAAAAATATTCGATGAAATCTTGATTGTTCGTAGTGTGTCTAGCATTTCCTCACATAGTGAATCATATAGTTATTTTTGGTTGAGGTACTCGTAAAGGGTTGCTAAAGTACATAAATATCAAGATCATTAACTTCATATCTACAAGCACACAAAAACATAGGTTATGGAGTTCTAGTTTTCCATCTATTAAGAAGATTACTCTTAATTCTCAAAAGAAAATTAAGAATCTCATCAATAGGAGTTATCGAACTTGACTTATTATACACATCGGGCATCGGTTGTCATGGCCTTCGGTGCTGCCGGACAAAGGGAAACTTTCCCTTTCGACCATCTCCGTATGGAGAAAGAAGTGATATAAGAATGTCTTAATGTATTTACCATCGAGCAAGGTCGATATTTAAAATAACTTCAAGGAGTTTATACCCTGCTTTTGAGCATATATGCTATTACGGAGCCTTTCGAGTACCCTAGCACGTTAGTCAAGATGATGAAGTTGCTTGCACAATAGGTGTCGTACCTCGAAAAAAATATGACATTGCAATGTGTAATCGCACGTTCGTTTGATGGATTGAATAAAGTCGCCACCAAACTTTATTTATTCTCAAATAGGCAAAGAGAAAATATTGATAAAACCCCTGAAAGAACGACAATGATTACGGTCGTCGCAACCAATATCGGGTTTGGGATTCGATTACATAAGGGGAAGGTATTAGCATCTCTCGCACCCGTTGTACTCAATGGGAACCATTAGGTTAGTTGTGTGTATTAGTTTTAGCTTGAAATGTTAGACTTCTCGAGTTATTAAGAGGAAAATAAAAAGACAAAAGGTTTATTTTTATTAGGGTGCATGACGAGACTTTTAATCTCGCTCATACATATCTCTGGGTGCGATGAAGAACTCAAGACTTACATAGTTATAGGAAAAAAAATGTTTCTTTGTTGGTCGATTTTAGCAAAATCTATCTTGTCTCAATCGACGGAAAAATATTACTTACCCAAAGCAGGTGACGAGCGAGCGTTTGCATCACATTGAATGGATTTCTACATATCAACATTCACGGAAAAACATCACTTATATCAACTAATACGATTGTGGACAAAGCATTATTTTTGCATCCTCTCGAGATAATATATCTTTCATTTATGAAAAGTTTTTTAAGGCCAATCGCGCGACGGAGAGAAAAAAGTTTAATGTGTTTGAAGTATTTTTGGGTGATGAGGAGAGTTCAAACGGGCAAGAACTACATCTCGTTTCCAACTCTTGGGAGTTCGTGGACTACACCACATTCCTTTTTCATCTTTATTTGTAAAAATAGTTTTGGTATTTTTATATGTTTTGAAGTTTAATTGAGAAAATGCACTCGATGTTGGTCGAGGTTTATTACACGTTGTATAATTGATTGGAGGATGATGAGTGTTTGGATTGGCGAGAACTACACCTCGGATCCCAATTCTCAAGAGCTCGTGGACTACACCTTGTTCCTTTTCATCTCATTTATTGAAAAATGTTAAGTAATGGTTACCTGTTTTTTTTATTTTTGATTGTGAAAAGGGCTTGACGTTGGATCAAGCATTTAATTATCGTTTGCCAAAAGGTTGGTTCGAGGGTTTTAAAATGATTTGAATGTGGAAAGTTGACGAAGATGATTAGTGGAAATAGTTTTTGAAAATGGAATTTGGTGTTGACCAAGTGTTTTTATTTTTTTGAAAGATTGATTTTATTTTTGTGACCTATTACTTATTTAGTTCATTTTAACTAACTGTAATGGAAATAAAAGCGAGAATAAAAATTACAAACAATGGATGAGGTACATTTTATCAATGGGGATGTAATAAAATGATAAACATACATACCATCAAACAAGTAAATATAAACATAAGGATCTCATTGTAAGAATGCCCAAGAGTAAGTCACGGGACCAGAAATTAACCGAACAAAGTAACGAATTTAGCGCTAA
The DNA here is from genome assembly GCA_963859935.3 of Lathyrus sativus. NCBI lineage: Eukaryota > Viridiplantae > Streptophyta > Magnoliopsida > Fabales > Fabaceae > Lathyrus > Lathyrus sativus. The sequence goes on along the minus strand of OZ012741.1, from coordinate 604,066,837 downwards.
GTTAAGTTAACTTAAAGTGGATTCATATAGGAATCACTCTATAAGAAGTCGAGCATCCAAATGTATTCATCCAAGTAATTTTTGAAAGCTAAATTAGATTTAAAGTCCAAAGTCGCAGTGCAACAAATAAACAAATGATTTATTTAAAAAACAATTAATTAATTAATTAAACTAAAAATAAACTAATAAATTGACCAATAATCAAATAATTAATTATCAATATAAAATTAATCAAGAACTAAAAAATCGAAATTAAATTAGAAAGAAGAAAGAAAAAGCGAATGAAAGAGATGGTTTAAGGATGCAAACATTAAACTACATTGAGCGCAGTCCAAGTTACACTAAAAAAACCCTAATTTAAAATAATTAAAACAAATAAAAAATATAGAAAATAAAATAAAATATGATGTTAAAAAGGGACAAGTCCACACTTTACTGCATTATTCGATTAACCCCCTCATTTTCTTACAAAAAGAAAACAATAACCATCAATGTGTCATTGATACGTGGCCACCCCAAGAGGCAGAATAAAACAAATGAACAAATACATAAATTCATAAGAATTAAAGAAGAAGAAAAAAAGTAAAATGAAATGTCCTTCTTCCTCTCCTTACACAATATTGGTATCGGTCTCACTCTCTCTTTATCTGCTTCAATTTTTTTTAAAAAGAGAATAAAACTAACAAAAATCCATCTTTCTCAATCTCAAACACTCAAAATATAATCACATAAAAACCAAGAACAAATATGAGAAAAAGAGAGGTCACAAAATCATAGCACGGGTGCGTATCCGACATGAACAATGTGATTCTGGCAGGGGAGACACAGTTTGCACAGCGAATGACACTGGTTGATTCACATAGTTTTTAAGCTTGTTTTGGGTTGGTGACGGTTTTAGCGAAGGAAGTGGCGGAGCATGATGTTTTTATGTGTTGTATGGTGTGGTTATGAGCTGTAGAAGTGTGTTGTGTAGTTCGCATATGCTCAAAGGGAGTTCTTTGGAGAGAAATGGTTATGTATGGTGGTAAGGCAATGTAGGTCATGTGAAGAAGTATGAGAGTTTTAATGGTGAGGCTTGGTGGTGTTGATGTAGAAGGTGGTGGCTTGGTTTGTTCAACTGGTGAGCATGGTGTATGGAAGAAATAATGTGAGTTGAGATGGTGGAAGTTTGAGTTATGGGTTTGTGTAGCAAGAGAGAGGAAGTTTTGGTTGTACAAAGAAGAAAATGGAGGATGTATTGTAGAGGTGGCAAAATGGATGGATTGGATGGATATGGATTGAATTGTTAACGGATGGATCAAATCAATCCATTAATCCATTAACAATCTACTAAACTCTCTTAATAAAAATCCAATCTAATCCATCCATTTAAAGATAAAATTCATCCAATCCATCCATTAACATATTTCTAATGGATGGATATCCATCTATCCAAAAAATTGATTTAAAAATTCTTAATTTAATAAATGACAACATAATATCAAATGGATTTATAAAATGAGATGGATGGATTGAATCCATCCATATGAGTTAGTGGATGGATTGGATCAAATCCATTAAATTATTTTTTGTCTTATGGATGGATTGGATGGATAAATGATTGGATGGATTGGATGGATAAATGATTGGATGGATAATATCTAAATGAATTTCATTTCCACCTCTAATGTATTGTATTTGTTTACATGAAAAGAACGAGAAGAGGTTTGTTGCAGGAGATGAAAAGTAGGTTTGTAAAGAGCGATGTTGTTTTTTTCTTCAAGGAGGTTGTTATGTGAGAGTTTTATGTTGTTGAATGTGGAAGTAAATATAGCAAGTGAGAAAAATGTTATGTTGAAGAGTGAAAATGGTTAATATTTAGAATGACGATAGTGTCACGTTAATGAAGAAGATGAATGGGAAGAAATTGTTCACGTGTTCTCCCTCAAGAAACTCTTTACCTTTTCTTTTTGTTCATTTCAATTAGAGAGAGAGAGAGAGAGATGAGTGATATTGCAAAATGGGGTGCCGTGCTGATTTTTTTTTTCTTTTTCGTGGATTGGCCAATTAACACACTTATATGCTAGGATTTGATAGGTTAAATGTTCCAAAATACCCCTTTGAGATATTTTAGTGTGAAAATGAGTTATAAATAATTAAAACAATTAAAATAAAAAGAATTATAAATAATTAAAATAAAATCAAACCGAAAGCATAGATAATCATATTTATTTTTGGGTTAAATACATAACACCCCCTGTAATATTAGCGAGTTTCGCTTTAACCTCCGGTAAAAGATTTTTTTAAAAAATCCCCCATTGTAATACCTAGATTTCGTCAGACAGTCCCCCGAATACTAGATTGCAACAAAGATTCTCTCATTTTGCCAGCGTGGAAGTCCACGTGGCATATTTTTATTTATTATTATTTTTTTAAATCAACATGGATTTATTTTATTATTTATTATTATTTTTATTAATACTTTTAATCAATTATTTTTTTAATAATGTAATTAATTAATTTATGTAAATTTATTTATAAATTAATTATTAAAATATTGGTTTGGGCCTCAGGCCCTTGTTCTTATCAACAGGAGCCTAATTTTTAGTGAATTATTAACTATTATGTAAAAGTTATTTATATACACTTGCATTTATATATGAAATTTTGACGTGGGACTATTGTTGCTTATGCTTTTGCTTTGGATAACAGCTTGAGTGCTTTCATGTGTCATTACAACCACAACCTTACCATCAACCTAACAACCAACATGAACACCACCATGAACACCACCAACAAAGAATTATTGTTGTTGCTTTTACTCCTCTCTTCATCGGCATGAACACCAAGTTTTCTTCGCATTAGTTTTTATGTGTCATTCAACAACAAGGATATTGATGCTACATGATTCTTCAAACACAACAGGTTATTATCATTTCATTCACATATCAGAAAGAAAAACTTTGCAATTAAAACAAAGACATTATCATTCAAACAAAAATTTATGCTCTCTTTTCCAATTCTACAAAAACATTAAAATGATTAAACAAATACATTATCATTCAAAAAATTACTGCATGATTCATCAATATCATCAAGAAAACCATTAATACAAAGACAAAAAGTATGCCAGAAGACAAGAAAAACACTTTCATTTTTTACCATCAAATCTAAACGCCCTAGACGACAAAAAGTTACTTCAAGTGTATGGTGCTTCATCATCATCCAAAGAGTTGAAGATAACTCTCTTGATTATTCTCCTTCTTGTTCTTCTTCTCCTCCTCTTGCTTTTTCTTCTTTGAATAACTAATTTGATACCATGTAGAACCTATGCAACTCCTTCGTTCTGGGCACCATATTGACCCTATGCAACTTCTTGATTCTGGACAATATTGTTAGAACTCATTTTGATTCTTCGATGATGCTTTGTGTTAGTAAGAATAGGAAAACCGTGTTTATAATGCTGCTACATGATTCTTCCACTTCTTTCTACTTTGAAAATCTAAAAGTTTGGATATTGTGACTTTGGAAAACCATCTTTATTATTGCTTCTTTAATGCCAAATGTTTTATTCTCTTGAAAACAGTCTATGTAGCAGCTATTAAATCCATATTAGATATCATTACTTTGGATAGTGTGGCTTTTAAATTTCCAATTAAGCAATGATGTTCTACAAGCAACCATGCTTTTCTAGCAATTATGATGTTCCACAAGCAATGATGCATTACGACTTGAAAAACAAGATGGAACAAGCAATGATGCATTACGATATGACCAATAGTATGTTAATCACGCAGCTTGCATAATCATTGGTTTGTCAACACTATATTGCAAAACTTGAGTTATGGGCTGAATTGGAATTGGAAAACTGAAGCATGTATTGTTAAAAGAAGTCTCACATTGAAATTTGAAAAAGAAAAGGAAGCGTTTATATAGTTCTTTTGCACACTACATTACAAAACTTGAGTTATGGGCTGAATTGGAAGTGTTATTGGGTCTGAAAAATAACGGAGAAGCCCAAATGAAATTTTAATAATTAATTTTTAAATACAATTTCATAAAAAATATTAATAAAAATAATTTAATAAAAAACGTAGAAAATACATAATATATAAAAAAACATAAAAAAATAAAGGAATTTCATGTGGTTTCTCAAAATTAAATTAAAAATAAAATCAAAATCCAGCTAGACTTGCAAATCATTGAAAAATAGAATTTGGGTTCAACAGGGGGCATAGTGAGGGAATCTCAGTATTACGAGGAGTTTTTTTTATATAAAAAATTTACTGGGGGTTAAAGCGAAACTCATTAACATTACAGGAGGTATTCTATATTTAATCCTTTATTTTTTAAGGACATGTTGACAAAAAGATAAAAATAAAAAGACTCAAAAATGAATAAAAGTCGGGCGTAAAAATTCTTGAAAATTAAACTGAATGCACCAAAATGATCAACGCGAAATAAGCTTCCCGAAAACATTCATGTTTTGATCAAATTTTGAAATAAAAAATCTTTTAAAAGGCTCAGGCTGATCAAAATGCGACCAAAAAAGGAATCGAAAAAATAAAATGAGCACGCCAAGTTAAACTACGTGGATGTAGATTAATAAAATTAACGTCTGCAAGCTAGATTTTGAAATTTTTTGCCCGCTTATTTCACGTGCATTTAAGGATCAGTCTGATCGGTGTTTACCGTGAAAATTGGTAAACAACTGATGGTCTTCAAAAAATTGGTTTACTTGCAGGATCAACCAGTGAATCCTATGACATGTGCTATTGTTTAAACTATTTTTGAAAATCTCAAGAACACTTCAATAATACTCATGATTGTAGAAGATTGTTTTAAAGTTTTAAAAAGATAAACTTTCAGAATTGTAAAGTTGCAATAAAGAAACTTCAAAGTAAATTTGCAATGAAAAAGTAAATTGTAAAATGAAAATAACTTTCAATTGAAATGAAAACGCGGTGTTTCAGACGTACACTCTCAACGAAAACTCTTTTCTCAATCAACTTAGATGCTTTGAGTGATTTGTGAGTATTTTTACAACAATTGAACACACGGAAATCCTATGCACTAAAACTCATATTTATACTACATCAAAAATAACTGTCATCAACAGTCTTTCCTCTAGAAAATGACACGTTTTGCTTTGCATGTCTTCAATTCGCCATAGCTTTACACACGTCATTTCCAAGAAACAGATAAGAACAAAAGACAATTATTATCCTTATTTGAAATTGAAAATCTTTGTCAAACGCAAGCTCCATATCGTCTCCATCGAAATTGCCATCCAAACTTAGAAATATTTCTAAGCTTCAACCCAACTGTCCTTCTCATAAAGGATCACCACTTCGACTGGAACCCTTAATAATACTTCCTATCGAAGTCCAAAACATTTCAAAAAATGTTTATTTTTACTTATCATATTCAAATCAAATCCTTGATGTTGAAATTCCTAGCTAACAAATTGCCCCCCAAAATGTCATTTTCGACTAAATGGAGAAAAAAGCATTTTTTAAAACTCACTTTCGACGCCAGAAATGCTTTGTCTGTTATGACGTCATAGTCATCATGACAAATATTCTCAAACGTCTCCTCAAAAACCCATACATGAATCTTTGCAATCATCACACATTTAGTCCTTATGAGATCGTGGGTCAGCTCAACTGTCATCATCTCATCGTGTATTCTCTGACTGACACGTGTCCCACTATTTCTTTCAACCATTAGTGCTGGCAGTAAACCGCTTCACTTCCTTCAGTCTATAAATAGTGGAAACCACCATTTTTCAATCTTTTCCACTTTTTGAACTTCTTAGCAAGAACAAATTTCTCCTAAACTCTTCATCTCTTACACACACATCAACCATTTTCTTCAAACTCTATTGCATCAATGGCGTCTTCTACTAAAAACTCCAAAGATTCAACCAAAAACATCAAAGAATCCAAGAAATTTGAACTTGCTCCAGTCCACAAGACCTTAGGCCCAATAGTTGTGGGTAACCAAAAATACGTGCATGAGTCTTCTCTTGAAATAGAGAAAAGAAGAATCTACCAATCCCATGTATTAATTCTTATATCTGTTACTGGCAAAATACATGCTATGTTAGGTCCTTTATCAAACCCTACTGCTAACCCCAATAAACTTAAGGATTTTTTCCCAACATATCACTATTACAAACCCATAGCCAATGGAAAAAGACATAGGGCTAGTGAAGATATTGAGGCTGATGAGAAAGTGAAGAAAGATAACCAAGGTTTCCCTTTGATTGAGGTTTCTAAAGAACCCTCAATCTAGAATATATGAATAACTTTAGGGTATTTCGATCATGCCCCTTGTTTAAGGATCCCTCGGATTACCTAGCCTGGTTAGGGAAAATAGAGAAAGAAAATCCAAAGTCTGGAAAGACATGGGTATCTTTTACATGATTCAACTGTCGAAGGTAGGCCCTCTATTTCCAATCTATATTAGTAGTTTCTTTGTACTTATGGAATAACACCCATAATAATTTGCATTTTCCCTATGGATGATGACTCCAACCCTTTTCGACATTGCTGCCATTACCAGGCTTAAGCCAATTGGAGAGACTTATGACCCTAACTTCTTGGCTGAAGACTCTATAGGCTTCGACACCAACAAAGAAGCTTTCACTAATTACATCTCCTATTACCATGATAAAGACTTTGATGAAGTATCTGATTAAGAGCATAATGCTTTTCTTGCTCTGTGGTTATCTCGTTGCATATTTTGCTCGAGATCCCTCTAAGTGGTGAAAATATATTTAACCACGGTGAACAAATTGCATGCTAGACATAAACTTTGTCTCAACAAGATGATTCTAGTCAACCTCTATGAGTCCTTAGGGGAAGGCGTCACAATTCTCAAAACCATTAAGTCCAAAGGCAACTTGTTACTCTCTGGCCCTTTCTGCCTGTTACAACTATGGCTAAATTCTACCTTTGAAGCATCTCTACCAGTTTGCATCCCAATCAATATAGAAGCTGATAAAGTGAAGAGCAGGAGAGTCGAAGGAATAAGAAATGCTTTACTGACCCCAAGTGATGAAGGGATAAATCTCCAGCAAACCTTCACTGGTTATGTGATGATGTTCGCCAAATGCTACAACTTCACACCAAGCATGGCCCTTTTTTCTCATAGAAAGCACGACCCTGAGTGGTTTGCAAGACAATTCCCTGCCCCGTTGAAGGAATAAGAAGAAGAGTCCCTTGATATCTGGGAAGAATTCCTTACCCATAGGCTCTTGGCCATAAGGCTTCGACCTTCAAGACTTCAGTTCACTCTCCTCAGCTACCAACCAAATCTGGTCTCTTGACAATTTGGTATTATTCAAATCATGCCACGACCACTTTTCAACAAAAAGAATTCATTGATTCTTTATAACATGGTTCACAATGAAGCTCAATGCAATAAAGAATTGGCTAAATACACTAGCATTACAAAGTTTACTACTGTTGCTTTTAAGACTTCATTCCTTTGCACCAAAGAATTTGAACTTGGTGGAAGGATTATTATACAACAAATTTTTTTGACGTTTCTGCCTTTAATCAACATTTAACTCATGCTTTTGCCTCTGTACAGGAAAGAGTCAAGAAAGGTACTTCGACTCACATCAAAGAAATCCAAGTATTCCAAAAGTACTTTGAAACTGCCTACAGAACTGATGATCTTAGTCGAACCATCCGCAAAGTAGCAGTCACTTTGAAAGAAAAATTTATAAAGAAATTGGAGGATTTAAAACTATCTTCATAAGTTAAACCTGAACAACAATACGAAGTATCTTTTAACATGTATCCCCTAAAATTTCCTCGACTTCCAAGTGCTAAGTTTGGTGTGGATTTTAGTCCTCCATTCTCAGACTGGTTCTTCTATGGGAATTTTGTAAAAATCCTTCGACATGAATCTCAAAAACGTGCCAAGCGGGTGGTTCTGACTAAGCCCACTATAGACAATTTCAAAGGGCACCTTCATATTGATATAGAACATGTTCCTGTCGAGTCTCCAATATACGAAAGTGTGGAATGAAAGGCTTTTTCGAATTACTATTTTATCAATTTCTTATCCCTCTTTTTACTTACGATAAATGTGTTAATTTTCCAATTGCAAGGATTCCTTCCAAGAAGGCTACTACGAAGAAAGGAGCTGTCGAAGAAAAGGACGAGGAAAAGTCCACTAAAACACCAGCAAAGGTAGACTTCTCCTACTATTACCATTCTTCTTATATAGTGTCTTTGTATTTTAATACTTGAGATGTCTTTTCTTTTCAGGCCAGTCAAAGACCGCCACCCACTCCCAAGAAAAGGAAGCAGAAAGAGACTCAAGTCCAGGTGATTAAGTCAGATGACGAAGATCTCTCCCCAGATACCTCCAAACAGCAAAAAAAAGAAGAAGAAGCAAGTGAAAATATCTGATGCTATTTCTCAACATAAACCTAAGGTTGTCAAGCCTCGGGTAAAGAAACCTTCCACTCCTAAAGTAATCAAAGTTGATCCAGACCCAACCACTAACAATTAAATTGCAAAGATAAATCCTGATGGGGTCAAAAGAGACAACTCTAGCCCTGGGGCTGAAGGTCCTAAGGTAAACATTCTACCTTAATCTCTTGAATTGCTAATTGCTTCCTATTGACTTTCTACTAAACCATATTTGATTTTTTCAGGGTGCCACAGAGGGCACAAAGCAACCAACAGTCGAACAAAGTATCCCCCTGAACAGCAAAGATCATTCTTATCATCCAACCAACATCACTCCTTCTTATCATCCAACCTCTCCCAAAGATTTTAACAAAGAGTCTACAAATGAGGTGAGTAAACCTGAAGAGACTAGCGCCTTCATTAATGTGGAAGGTGACACAGAGATACCACCTGCTGAAGAACTTATTGAAGACAAATCTGAAGATGGCTCTCTCAGTAATGAAAAACAAGGCGATGGTGGCCTAGATGATGAAGAAGAGGAGGAGGAAGAGGATAACTCTATGTTTGACTTTGACATGGAGCCTCATAAGGAGGAAGAAGAAGAAGAGCAAGCAGATGATGATGATGATGATGAAGAAAAGAATGAGCAACATAATGACCAGCCTAAAGCCAAACCAAATCCTGATGCTGCAAAGGAAACATCAGGACCTTTGACTAGAACTACTACTACCCTCTCCCATGAGGAACTAGAATCCCTAAAGCAACGCAGGGCCTTGGAATATTTGAAAGCCAGTATCAGTGCCAGGTGCAACTCAACTGAGAAGAGCGCTAGTAGTTCGACTACATCAGGTGACCAATCTGCAAGCAAACATGGGGAAAACCTACTTCTAAAAATTAAATAAAAAATCTATGACCTGACCTATTCCAAATTTTGGAGAATGATACTTCTACTTTCTTTGGGATCAAAGACCTCCTAAAACAAGTCAATGTTTTGATAATTTCTTCCGAAGTTGCAGATGTTATTATAGACTTGGGGTTGTTGGTTGATCAAATTGTTGCAAATCTTAATCGAATAAAGGATGCTTCAAACAAGATCAAGAATAAGTCAGAGACCCAAGCTGTTGAATGGGATGCAACCACTGAATATATTGCCAGAGTTGCATAATTAGAGAAAGGCTCTGAACAGAACAAAAAGGAAATCGAAACCTGCAACAAGAACGTCAAAGCTTAGGAACAGCAGATTAAAGAATTGCAAGCTAAAATTTCTAAGTCCAAGGAGCATGAAGACGAGCTCCTAAAGTTTGATCAAGATGAATTGGCCAAAGAAATTCAAGTCAGAATTCATCACATCGAAAGAGCTCAAAGGTTTGAGAAGGAAATTGATGGCATTGTTACCAACAAATATGTCCGTTAATGATGCTTGAGGCTTCACAAGTCAAAGTATCCAAAGATGAAAGCTTCCCTCCCTTTTTAATTTGGTTGTAATCGTCGAATTGTTTCTCCTTTGTTGTAATGATATTAAGCCCTCAGTGGCATTTATGTAATGACTTAGCCATTTTGGAAACCTATGCATCTTAATCCACCATTTTGGCTTCGACTGTTTATGTATGCATTCTTATTTAGTTACTTTTATTTCTTGAAGTGCAGGCTTATATATATTTTTCAAATATTTTCCATTCACTTTCAAGATTCTTCAATCCTCAGTTAATTCTTCGACTTCATACGCACCATTAGAAAAAACTTGGATAATTTGAAAAGGGCCCTCCCACTTAAGGGACCATTTACCCAATGCTCTATCATTTCGATCCATGGGCAATATTACTTTCCAAACTAGGTCTCTAGTCGAAAACAACTTAACTTTGACCTTTTTATTATGTGATTTCTCTATTCGTCTTTTCTTCCTTTTTAACAATTCTAAGGCATTTGATATTTCTTTGTCTACGTCAACTAATTCATCCAACATCATGTTCCAATAAGACTCGGATGAGATCTCATGTTATCTTTGAGTTCTAGCTGATTGTAGGTAGATTTCGACTGGTAACGCTGCATTGTGACCATATGTTAGTCGAAAAGGTGTGGTGTTTGCAGCATCTTTAGGGGAAGTTCGACATGCCCATAGAATCTGGTCCAATGTCTGGTGCCAACTCCTTGGCTTTTTCCCCACATGCTTTTTGATTAGGCCAATCACAACCTTATTTGCTGCTTCAACTTGACCATTTGCTTAAGCATAATAAGATGTGTATGTCAAAAGTTTGAACACGTTTATTTAGCAAACTCTTGAACCTTTCGACCAGTAAAAACTAATCCTTGATCCGTTGTAATGGTTTTTGGGATTCCAAACCTATAAATTTGATTACTTCCTCCTGGTCGACATTTACTAATGATATAGCCTCAATCCACTTAGTGATATAGTCTATCCCCACTAAAATATATTTTTGACTTTTGGATGATGTTGGTCGAATCTCTCCAACTAAATCCAAAGACCATCCTCTGAAGGGCCAAGGCTTTGCTATGGAATGCAATTCACTAGCAGGAACATTTTAAATACTTGCATGCACTTGACATTATTGACATCCTTTGGAGAACTCAATACAGTCCTTAAGCATGGTAGACCAAATACATCCCTTGTCAAAACAACAACCATTTAATTTTATGACCCATTTAATGCGCTTCACATGCCTCACTATGGACACTAGAGAGCTAAGTATGCCTCAGACTCACTAAGGCATTTGAGTAAGACACCTTCAAGCGTCTTTTTAAATAATTCATTCCCCATCAGAACATAACTTAACGCTCGATACCTGACTTTTCATTCGACATATGTTGTTGGATTTTCTAAGTAATCCACTATTGGCTTTCTCCAATCTTCTTCTGTCAAACTATCTATGGCCAATATCTCAAAACTCTATTCATCAACATATCCTAGCTTCACCTTTCCAAATTTGTTGGGGATAATCTAGTTGACACAACTCTTTCTCTGACTTCGATTGCATCTTGCAATTTTTCTTTTGAAGTTTTATATCCAGAAGCAATCTGGGCCAAGTCATTGGCCTCTTGATTCTCAAGTCGAGGTATGTGTCGAATGCTTATCACAAATTACATTATAAGATTTTTTTTAACACATTTATACTCCTTTGTGATTTGTTTTATAACCAACTTTGAGTCACCCATTATTTTGACTCGAGTTTCCCCCAATTCCAACAAGATATCAAGTCTGGCTATTAAAGCTTCATAGTCAGCCTCGTTGTTTGAATAAAGGCCTTCGACCTTGTACTTGAACTTTGTTAGAAGAAATAATAAGTACTCCCACATCCGTTCCATCCTTATGACTAAAACCGTCGAAGTATAACTTCCAAGGTTCAAGCTCCACATAGTTTAGGGAGTTTTTGACTATGGAGTGGTCGACTATAAAGTCGGCTAACACTTGTCCTTTAACAACCTTTAAAGATATATAAGTTAAATAATATTCAGTTAAGGTCAATGCCCATTTACCAATTCTACAGTGTAAAATTGGTTTAGATAACATATGAATAATGTCAAAATGAGACGAAATGTAAACATCAACTGGCTTTATGTAATGCTTCAGTTTTGTACAAGAGAAACATAGACATAGACATAACTTTTCGACTATACTATATCTAGTCTCTACATAATTTAAGACTCTACTAAGGTATTAAGTGGCTCTTTCGATGTCATTTTCATCCTCTTGAGCCAACATGCTCCCTAAAGTCATATCAGATGCAGATATGTACAATCTCATGCTCCTATTCCTACAAGGAGGCGCTAGAATTGGAGGACGGGCAAGGTAGTCTTTAATCTTGTTGAAAACCTCTTGTCGAGCTTGCTCCTATTTAAAACCTTCCTTCTTGAGTCAAAGCAGATGTGAGAAGGCTTGAGTCTTGCCACTTAAGTTTGAGATAAACCTCCTTAGAAAGTTGATATTTCCTAGCAATGACTGCAACTCCTTCTTTGTCAAAGGCGATTTCGCCTCCATGATGGCCTTGGTCTTGTTCTGGTTGATTTCGGTTCCTTTTTTGTGGACCACAAAGCCTAAAAAATCCCCGCATACACACAAAAAGCACACTCAAAAGGATTCATCTTTAGACCATGTTTTCTCATTCTTTCAAATGACTGTCGAAGACGGTCTATATGACTTTTTCCTAAAACAGACTTAACCATAATGTCATCAATATAAATTTTCATGAATGTTTCAATAAAGTCATGAAAAAAGTTACCCCAAAAAATTTTAGGCCAAAAGTCATAACCACCCATTCGAAGGTGCCTAAGGCTCTAGGGCATTGAAATACCGTTTTTGACACATCCTCTTCAGCAATGAAAATCTGGTTGTATCTAGAATATCCATCGAGCATGTCAAGATACTCATGTTCTGCAACATAATCGACTAACATTTTCGCCACAGGCATTGGATATTCATCTTTGGGGGTTGCAACATTCAAGTCTCTGAAGTCAATGCAAACCCTTAAAGTACCATTTTTCTTAATGACTGATACAACATTGGAAATCCATTCGACATACCTAGTCGTACAGATGAATATGTATCTAAGAAGCCTTTCGACCTCCTCTTTGATTTTCGACAGAACTTCAGGTGCAAAACGCCTTGGAGTCTGTTTGATTGGCTTTTTCCCAAGCTTTATAAGCAACTTTAGTTTGACCAGATCTCTGCTTAAACCAGGCATTTCATTGTAATCCCATGCAAAGCAATCTTTGAACTCCTTCAGTAGTTGGATTACTTCGACTATGTGTTGTGGGGTAATGTTGGCACTGATGTATGTTGGCCTTTTTGTTGCCCCCTCTCCCAAGTAGATTTCTTCTAAAGGGTCTTACGCCAGCATCTTCATGTTGTTCGCCTGTGGATCCTTTTCAAAACCAAAAGGCTCGCCATCATAGATGGCGTCAAGCCTTTGGCCTTGCACTTCAGCTTGATCCTTGTCTAGTGGTTCTTCATCGACGTTCTTACCAGGACCTTCAAAGTGCTTTTCATTTTTTTTGGCTTTGACAGCCATGTACTTAACCTCAACTTCTAAGGCCGCTTTTAATTTATTTTCATCTATGTAAGCCGAAATCTTTTTTAGTGTCTCTGACTCAGTCATCGTCACCAAATTCGCTTCCCTAACCAGTTGGTTGAATTCCTTCTGTTTCAAACACAAAATCTTCTTTGCCTGCTATTTCCTTTTCCTATTGGAAGCTATGAGTTTGATGCAGGTAAAGGGAACAGAATGCATTATCAGTAGGTGTAAGGTCGAACCCTGCAGGATTGCAAGGTGCAATGTGGGCTAGGTTCTTGTCGAAGTTCCGCCTATTCACCTGATTGACCTCAGCCATGTAGTAGCTTTGGTCAGCTTCTATATTTTTCATAATTCCATCGCTTCGCCAGATGGAGATGCGCTGGTGTAGTGAAGAAGGAACTGCGCCAACTTCATGAATCCACTTTCGACCAAGAAGCAGATTGTAGTTTGCCTTCGATGCAATTACCATAAACATACTTGGCCTTGTGATAGTTCCAACTGTGAGGTCTACTTGTATTAACCCATTGTAGTACCCATTTTTCCTTCATAGTTCAACAAAACCATGTTGTGGGGGTTTGGTATCAGTGTCATCCTTTCCAACTTTCTTCAGCATGTAATGCGACATCAAATTTACAGTCGCTCCGCCATCTACTAAGATCTTATTGATCCCAACATTTTCTATTTTACATGTGATAAACAAAGGTTTCAGATGGTTTTTCGTGGTTTTGTCTGGCCTTTCAAAAAAGGCGTGATGTTCTTCCATGCACCTATTGTTTATTATATAATAACAAACTGGCATGTGACTAGACACTTCCAATTCAACTTCATCCTCAGGTTCGTCCATCTCTGCAACTCTATCGTATTCTCTATGTAATACAAACACCATGTTGCAAACGATATCCAACAATGGTTCTGAACCTGAGTCGAAGTCATCCTTCAGCATGTCATCTTCTGCAGTAACTTGGTCAGATTTCTCTACCACATCCTCCTTTTTATCAGCAAACAATTTTCTTTCGATGTGTTTCTTTTCTTCACTCCTGTCCTTCTTGATAGGTACATTGCTGCTGGATTCGACTCTTCCCTTTTCTGCAGCCTCTCTTTCAACTTTTCTTCTTCTTTGTTGTCTCCTCCATTGAGACCTAGACATTGGGTTTTTACCCTTATAATTTTCAAAGCGCCATGCTAGCTGTTTCGAGGCTTAGAACTTCTTACGGTATGCTAGTGACGAACCTCTCTCCACTTCGAAGTTCTGCCATGTCTTCTAGCCTTGCTCCCTTTGTTTGACAAGTTTAACCCACTTACCTCTAGGGGTGCCAGCAGTAGGCTTAAAAGTGGTTGGTTTATTGCCACGAAGCCCCTGTCCAGCTTGTTCATGTCTCTTGGGCGCTCTTTTCTTGTCGAAGGCACCATATTTATGAGAATCTCTCCAGTTATTCTTGTTTTTGGCTCGTCGAACCCCTTGTATATTTGTTGCAGCCTTCCTATTGAAGATTGAGCTGCACCTTGGCCACAACATTACTTCAGAGATTTTCTTTTGGCACTTGTGAAATAATTCGACCAGTTTCTCGTCTTGCTTGGGATAGGTCGTTCTAACATACTCCTCCTGCCTAAGGCTTTGTTCATTAACCTCCATGGAAATTTCCTGGGTCACTTTGACCATGTTGAACCCTAAGTTGGCACCCTCAGTGATGCCTAATGTAACACCCTACTCTACCCATTCACATAAAAATTAAAAATACGAAATAATTGCGGAAATAATCAGAGTTACACACGTAGGATGTCACATTACAAAACCTCATTATGAAGTATCAAATCACTTCATCTCTTATTCATCAATAAAAATAAATACTTTTATTAAATATCAGAAACCAACTCAATGGTTTAGCATTAAAGTTCCAATTACATCAAATCTCCACATAATACATGGTTCAACAACAATCAAAATAAAGCATGATACATAACAAATAGCGAATAACAAATAACATGAAAGACACAACGAAATCCTCATCCTTCCCGTGTTACGTATCAACGTGACTCCTAAGACTTGGTCAAATAGCAACACAATGCTCTAAGCACTACTCATCTACCTGATCATCTGTACTTCCTAAGGAGCACAGACACAATAAATAGAAAAAGGGGGCGAGAACTATATTCAATAAATATACGATTAAAAACACATGCTAAGGAGTAGTTCACATAAAACACATCAATCATACAATCATCACACACATACAAGTTCCACATCATCATTCGGCATGAACAACCCACATTCAATCACATATATAAGTATGCAATGTGACTCACTGACACAACATAATGCATGAGGTACCATCACAATCACATACGGTTTACCCTAGAACTCGATTCCCGTCGGAATCTGGATAAGATGTATACATTCTTTTGAACTATAACTTATCTCCACACGAATCCCACATAGAGTCCGGAAAAGACTAGGCACCCATCATGGATTCCCACCTAGCTCATCTCCATATAACATGACATAAATGCATGACAAAAATTATGCATAATATAATAATTATTCAAGCATAATCCCATGATCCTTAATGATCACACATGAGCCACATGCTCATCGTAATCCCCTTTGAAATTACCACCATTGCTCATAATATAATAATTATTCAAGCATAATCCCATGATCCTTAATGATCACACATGAGCCACATGCTCATCGTAATCCCCTTTGAAATTACCACCACTGCTCAAGACCGTCCACACAATGAAAATCTTGGCGCACAAGCATCAAACACATCTCATAAAGACATTCACATAAAGTTCCATGTTTTTATCATATTCTCTATCATTACAAGTTCCCTTATGTCTAGTTATATCACATTAGTCTTACGAATCAAGATAAATTGCATCGCACATGAAATCGGGACAAAAATTGCAAAAATGGGGCAATCGCACTACAACCCTGCCCATACGCGTATGGCCAGCTTCCCCTGCCCCAGGCCTTCATACCATACGCGTATGACCTTACTGCCTAGGCCTCCATACATGTATTACCTTGGCCCTTACACGTATGGCCAGAGAGGGTTTCCCTATCAAATCCCTCCAAATTCCCCATACGAGTAATGACCCTGCCATATGCGTATGGCCACCACAGTTGTAACAGGTAGGTATATTGGTCATACAATCTGCCACAACATGACCTGACTTTCCATATTTCAAACATTTCTTCACCTTATTCTGGCATTCATTAGCACAGTGAACCGCACCACCATATTTGAAACACTTGATAGGGTTGGAAGGATTCCTTCCCCCACTTGGCTTCTTGCCAACAACCGCTTTCTGCTTTCCTTTATCGGTTGGAGCACTGTAAGGTGTACTCCCATGTCTCTGCTTACCCCTTTTGTCACTCAGGGCCTTCTAGTGAGCAATTTGAGCCCTATTGTCTTCATCATAAATATGACACATGTTCACCAACTCAGGAAAGTATCTGATCTTCTGATAACTGATACCTTGTTTGATCTCGGGATGCAGCCCATTCTCAAACTTGATACACTTTGAACTCATGGTGGAATCAGTATCGTAATGAAGATAATACTTCACCAGTTCCTCGAATTGAGCCACATGTTCTACAACCGTCAGATTTCCTTGCTTCAATTCCAATAATTCAACCTCTTTCTTGCCACGAACATCTCCTGGAAAATACTTCTCCAAAAACTCATTCTTGAACGTCGTCCAAGTAATAGGACCACCTGCAGCTTCTAGCCTTTGACAAGAGTTATCCCACCAGTCTTTAGCCTCTCCATCCAACATGTGCGTGCCAAATTGCACCTTCTAGAATTCATTACATCCCATAGCTCTGAAGATTTTGTCAATATCTTCCAGCCACTTCTGTGCCACATCCGGTTCGTGTCTACCCTTAAACTTAGGTGGCTTGTTGTTCTGGAACTTTTCCAAATCGCAGAACTCGACGTCCCAACACTTTGAGTGATGCCCTGCACTGCCTGCGCAACAACTTGTAACACAGAAGCAATAACATCATTTCTACCAGCCATACTGCTTAACACCAAAGGAAACATAGGTTATAAGAAACACACGACTATATACACTCTATAATCAGACTCTACTACTATACTGGCCGGCCGGACGGACCTGCTCTGATACCAATTGTAACACCCTACTCTATCCATTCGTATAAAAATTAAAATAGGAAAATAATTGCGGAAATAATCAGAGTTACACACGTAGGATGCCACATTACAAAACCTCATTATGAGGTATCAAATCACTTCATCTCTTATTCATTAATAAAAACAAATACTTTTATTAAACAACGGAAATCAACTCAATGGATTAGCATTATAGCTCCAATTACATCAGATCTCCACATAATACATGGTTCAACAACAATCAAAATAAAGCATGATACATAACAAATAGCGAATAACAAATAACATGAAAGACACAACGAAATCCCCATCCTTCCCGTGTTACGTATCAACGCGACTCCTAAGACTCAATCAAATAGCAACACAATGCTCCAAGCACTACTCAAGTACCTGATCATCTGTACTCCCCAAGGAGCACATATACAATAAACATAAAAAGGGATGAGAACTATATTCAATAAATATATGGTGAAAAACACATGCTAAGGAGTAGTTCACACAAAACACACCAATCATACAATCATCATGCACATACAAGTGCCACATCATCATTCGACATGAACAACCCACATTCAATCATATATATATATATATATATATATATATATATATATATATATATATATATATATATATATATATATATATATATATATATATATATATATATATATATATATATATAAAAGTATGCAATCCGACTCAATGACATATATATATATATATATATATATATATATGTATATATATATATATATATATATATATATATATATATATATATATATATATATATATATATATATATATATATATATATATATATATATATATATATATATATATATATATATATATATATATATATATATATATATATATATATATATATATATATATATATATATATATAAAAGTATGCAATCCGACTCAATGACACGACGCAATGCATACGACACCATCACAATCATATACGATTCACCCTAGAATCTGATTCTCGCCGGAATCCAGATAAGATGTATACGTTCCTCTGAACTACAACTTATTTCCACATAAGTCCCACACAGAGTCCGAACAAGACTAGGCACCCATCATGGATTCCCACCTAGCTCATCTCCATATAATATGACATGAATGCATGACACAAATTATGCATAAAATAATAATTATTCAAGCATAATCCAACGATCCTCAATGATCACACACGAGCCACATGCTCACCATAATTCCTTCCGAAATTACCACCACCGCTCAAGACTGTCCACACAACGACAATCTTGGCGCACAAGCATCAAACACGTCTCATAAAGACAATCTCATAAAATTCCATGGTTTATCATATTCTCTATCATTAATAGTTTCCTTATGTCCAATTATGTCACATTAGTCTTATGGATCAAGATAAATTATATCGCACGCGAAATCAAGTCAAAAATCGCGAAAACAGAAAAATTGCACTACAACCCTACCCATACGTGTATGGCCCTGCCCCATACGCGTATGGCCAGCTTCCCCTACCTCAGGCATGCGTATCATACGCGTATGGCCTCACTGCCCAGGCCTCCATACACGTATTACCTTGGACCTTACGCGTATGGTCGTAGAGGGTTTCCCTCTCAAATCCCTCTAAATTCCCAATATGCGTAACGACCCTGCCATACGCGTATGGTCACCCCTGCCATCATATGTGTAATGGCAAAGGGCCATGTTGGCTCTGGGGACAAGGAATGTATGATATGCGTACGGTCTTTGGGAGCGTCCCCCATACGCGTATGACCTCCCCCCATACGCGTATGACCAGTGAGAATGGCAAAAATTCCAGTTTTTCATCTACACGAATTCTCACACAATGGAATTCATTCCAGCACCTATTTAAGTCCCTCCTATCTCGTCGAGACGGAGATTACGCCAGTGATTTTGTAATATATGTCGCCACGAAAATCAAGACCGCCCTTAAAGCCTAATCCTCTCCCTGTTTGAACTGAAATAGTTGTTTCTGCACAACTGGGTTAGTCGTAAAACATAAATATTAAATTAAAAAACACGAAAATAGGTGGGATCTTTAAGGTAAAAAATTAGGGTGTGACATCACCTAAGTTATATCCAAAATAGTCTTCTATACCATTTTATCATCCACAATTCCATTATATCAAATTATTCTATCATTCTATCAAGATTATTCATCACCTAACTCTAATTTCGTCATCTTCTACATCTCATAATTTTACAGATCTGCAACATGGTAAAACACAGCAACAGTCCACAAATTCCTATCAGTATTACTACAACAAACACAAATTTGTACCAGTATCATCACAACAACACGAATTTCACGACATTCACATGGTTATAGAATCAAGAAATACAAGGAAAAGAATATGTCCGACTAATCCGACGAAAACCCTCTTTTTTCCCATTGATTCCTAATTCTTCCAATTTGTCCGACTAATCCGATCCCTTGATTAAACCTACCAAAGCAAGACCCTTAACCAAATTCTTCGATTCTCACTGACAGCCTCAAAACAGCTCAATTCCCCGACAATAACTGCAACTCGCAAATTGGCAGCCGACTGCCCATAAATGACCATTTTACCCTTCATGGACTAAAGAATACACCACTGCGACTTTTCCTACAACAATCAAACAACTACACAAACCCGTCAGCGGTTAGTTAAATGCGATGTAAAAATATAATGAAATGCGAGATGATTCGACTAAATCCTAGGGAAAAATTTGGGGTGCAACAGATGCCCATATTTAAATAGCTTCACCGGATAATATGAGTGACGAAGACTCGAGGAATCACGGTGGAGGGATTTAAATACAGATAACCAAGAATTTTGCCCTTAGACTCAGCGCTATGCAATGCTATGGACAAAACAAAATGACTATAATGTTGACAATGCCATGACTTTAATATGATGCGTATGATGGAATGATAAATCCAAGGCTGTAGACGACACGACGACACATGGGACAGACACGACGGACACACACTAGGGAATACGACGCACTGGTGGAACAACAC
Organism: Lathyrus sativus; assembly: GCA_963859935.3. Lineage (NCBI taxonomy): Eukaryota > Viridiplantae > Streptophyta > Magnoliopsida > Fabales > Fabaceae > Lathyrus > Lathyrus sativus. Next base: position 604,046,232 of record OZ012741.1, on the reverse strand, counting down.
GACAACTAGGGAATTCTAGAGTGACGAGGATGAAACGGTAACACAGGATCCACACGGCGGTAGGATCAGGTAAATGACAAGTGCTGGAATTTCTGGGACATTCCTTTAAACGAAGAGATCGAGCGAGATCTTCAGGAATCGTCAGAAAATATACAAGGAGAAACAAACATCAAAAACATCCGGAAGAACATCGAATGAACTCTGAAACACACCAGAGATACTCGAAAACACATCGAATAAACTCGGGGACAAAGAAACCAAAATGAGAACATCTATAAGAGCATGAGAAGACGACAAGGTCTCTGAAGGTATATCCGAAACATTTAGGCAACCAATAAATGTACGGGACAAGTTTGAAGACATATCTGGAAGAACATCAGATAAGTAACAAAGGAGTTCTGGAAGAAACATCAGAACAAAAAAACTCAAATTGGAAAAACATCAGAGAGAAATGTATCAGGAAAACCATCCGATAAATTCTAGAAAACCATCAGAATTAAAGGTAATATATGGAAAACCGTCAGATAAGGTTCTGGAAGAACATCAAAACAAAGACTCGATCTGGAAAACCATCAGAAGGAGGAATGCATTCGGAAAACCATCAGAAAGATTCTGGAAAACCGTCAGAATCGCAAAAGAATATATGGAAAACCATCAGATAAAAGACTCGATCTAGAAAACCATCAGAAAGAGACGTATCTGGAAAACCATCAGATAGATTCTGGAAAACCATCAGAATCAAAAGGAGTATCTGGAAAAACATCAGATAAAAGGTACTCAATTTGAAAAACCATCAGAAAGAGAAATAAATGTGACATAAGAATGACATTGGATAAAAAAGGATACCAGACATCCAATAATGGCTTTGGATGAAAGGTATAAACACAATATCTGAGAATAGTATGGGACGTAAGGTAAGAATATAAGAAATGTCATATCTGGAAGAACGTTAGATAGACATGACACAAAATTGTTTGGTAAGTGCCAAGTAAGTTGGACTTCGACCACAAGGTAAGACATGGATAAAACACGACCTCGGGAGAAATGCAAATGATGATGAAACGCTCATGATATGAATATGTATATGAATTGTGCAAATGATGTATGATCAAATGCAAATGCAGATGTCAACGACAAGGCTCGACTCTTTTGGTGAGATGACAAGACTGGAAAACTGATTCCTCAACACGGAGATCATGCCATTATGCCTGGAGACCAAAGATGTTACTGCTGGGCACATCTCCACCACACTTCTAAACTGTATCAAGTTAAGATCCTTGTAGGAAGGAAAGATAGTTGCCTGGGGATTCTTCAAGTAAACTGCCCCAGATTAAACTGTCTGTAGACTGAACTGGTAAATACTTCAGCTTGTCTGATCCCGTAGATGACTGCTTAACTGCGCCCTCGGAGGCTTGCCCCAGTCTGAGTCTTGAAAAATCTTTTGGATAAACCAACTCTGAGAAGACCTTGCCCCTGATAGGATCGCTTGACCAAGTTTCTCGATGTTTGAAAATTCCTTAGAGGAAAGCCAGTTTGCAAACAAAAGCGTTCATACAAACATGGTAATGCAAAGTTCATGCACCTTTTGAAATCAAAATCATTTTTAAAATAAATGAGTCATCAGTCAGAACGCGACGGTTCAGGACGCTCAAAGTTTAATACATGTATACTGTCAAAATAAATGATTCATAATGATCTTTTGGAGTCAGCTTACGTAACCTTATTGTAGTATGCCTTCAAAATAACCTTGCTTCAATTAGGTATTTTGAGGGTTGTAATGTGGTCTGGTTCACGGTTTATGAAACAAAAGATAAAGGCTCAAAATTTATTTGTACCCACCCAATCTACGTGATAATCTTCAATCATGCGCTCAGTTAACTCATATTATGCATTCAAATTCCTATTGGTTGGGAATTGCACCGATGACAGCAATGATGGTTCCAAAGTCAAGGACTTATGAAAAGGCAGCCACTACTTCCTTATAACATTTGGTTATTTTCATTGAGGACTTTCAAAATCAAATGGTTAAAAATACTCTTTGTATTATCCCTAAATTTTGCCTGAACTGTTTCTTTTAAAGTTTACAGTCAGCGGGATGCCCCAGTTTTGCCTAAGCCTCCTTCGTAGGTTTGGACTTAGCGGGCTTTTTCTTTAGATTTTTATTTTGAAGAAATGTGACTACCTAGCTTTAATGATTACGGCGAACCATCATCGGCATTTTTACTTGGAAAACATCTTCGACACTTGCTTGCTGTGTGCGAAGGAAAATTCTGAGTGCGACCTTTATATGAAAGGGGTATTGCAGGAACACACAACCAAGTTAACTGAGAACTACCCACGCCCCAGGTTAAGATTGCAGGTTTTTTGTTTGTAAAGAAAGAAACTCCAACTTCTATGCTCGAAGGGGGTGACAAAGGGATAACTTCCTTATTTCTCCAGTATTTGGGAGTTGAAACAATGCCTTACATCGTCAACAAAGTTTGATTGAAAGCATACTGACAGCAGTTATAGGTATAAAGTTTTCGTCATCCTCTCTCCAATCTTTGCATAACAAAAATTTGGACAAAAGTAAATATTTGAAAGATAAAGCATAGAGATGCAAATAATAGCTAAAAATGAATTAAATCAAAAGTTGCAATGTTCAGTTCATTAATGTAAAAGTACAAACATAGTTCGAAAGCACACAACTAATAAAATAAGGAAAGTACAAACAACGAGAAACAAAAGCCTAATGACTAGATCTGAAACACAAATAATCCGCTGGGAAGACCGAAGTTTCACTTTTGATGCACTATCAAAGGATTTTTCTGGACATTTGGAGGATTATCCATGAAATCAAGTATTCCTTCTCGCATCAACTCATGCACTCTAGCCTTCAGTGCAAAACAATGCTCCAAGTCGTGGCCTAGGGCACCCTCATGAAAAGCGCACTGGAAATCAGCCCTAAATCCAACTGGAGGAGAATTAGGAGGAGGTGGTAAAACCCTTATAGTGATCAGCCCTCGTTAAACCAGGTAAGGATATAGCTTTGTGTAAGTCATGGGAATAGGATCAAATTGGTTCCTATTTCGAGACAGGTCTTGTCTAATAACTGGACATTGAGGAGCCTGAGCTGGCTGTGGAGTAACAACAGGTTGAGATCCCTGGCGAGGCTTTCTCGATTCAGTCATGACAACATTAGTCTGCCCGTCCTTCCTCTTATGGAAATTCCCATAGGATTTCTTTACCCCATTAGAAGATTCGGCAACTTTGGATACCTTACCACTTTTCAAACCTTCTTCTAACCTTTGGCCAATAGTAACCAGATCTGTAAAGCTTGAAGATACACTCCCAATCATCTTTTCCCAATAGAAAGGAGATAAAGTATCCATAAACATTCCTGTCAATTCTTTTTCTGCTATAAGGGGTTCAACTTGGGAAGCTAACTCTCTCCATCGCTGAGCATACTCCTTGAATGACTCTTTTTACTTCAAAGACATACTTTGAAGCTGACGACGATCAGGAGCCATATCCAAATTGTATTTGTATTGCTTCATAAAAGCGTTGGCGAGATCCTGGAAGCAATAAACGCTGTTGTGCTCCAAGTTCATATACCATTTGAGAGAAGCACCACTTAAACTATCCTGAAAGCAATGGATGAGCAACTTCTGATTGTTGGTGTAAGCTGCCATCTTTCGGAAGTACATAACTAGACGGGCTCTCGGACAAGAGTGACCTTGATACTTCACAAACTCAGGAGTCTTGAACTTGACAGGCAAAACAAGACCAGAAACTAGGCACATATTATCGGCATCAACGTTGAAGAAATCAGTACCCTCGACAGCTTGGAGTCTCTTGTTTATGATCTGAAGCTGTTCACGGGTAATCTCAGGCTCAACAAAATCTTCTTGAACATCGGCAGCATTGTACTCATAGGGAGGATTCTCAAAGGGAGCTTGGACAGTCTGATTAACAGTGTGGACCACAGGTCTGGTCTCGGTAAGGACAGGAGCTTGAAAAACCGGTCTGACAGTCTGACCAATTGTAGCAGCAGATGCAATAGGTAGAGAGTAGTTAAGAGGTAAACTAAACTCTGGCCAAGTAGATGGTGGCAACGAAATAGGAGGTGGATCAGCACCTGAAACTTCCGGAATGACGGTCCTCTGAGGTGGCTCTCCTCTGGCAATCAGCACTTGAAGCATCTCGGTAAGCCTAGTCATGTCTGCTTTCAACTCATCGATTTCCATTCGGACTTCCATATTATGTTCCTCTTGTTCTGACATCTGGCGTCTATAGTTAGCTCTAGTATGATATCTGTGTCGAGGAATCAGCTTGACGACTCAAAGGAACACTGGAAGATACAGACAACTGAACATGAGAAACCCGGGAAAAATGCCATGCAAGTCATGATGCTAATGCAATAGTCTCAAGAACTTCAACGGTCGATTGCAAATGTTTTCTAAGAAAACCTGGAAATTGTTTTAGACTTTAAAATGTGAGACTTTTGAATTTGCAAAGGACAGTTGAATTCCTTGAAACTAGGAATGATGCTTTATGAATGCCATGCACAAATACACACAAACAACAAAAGTCCTATGTTAAAGGTATAATGAGCGGAGTCAAGGTCTACCCATCCCAAAAGGTATGTACTATAGGTTAGTTGTACCTGCAGAACAAGGGTTCTAAAGAGGTGCCCAAAGTCATCAGTCCATCTTTCGGATATTATCAACTTTCCGACTGACTCGAGGGTCTATAATATTCTCGAGAGAACCTCTTTTGAGTGTAGTATCGCGTAGCAACTATTTTGGGACTACTCCCTCATAGTTCCCACACTACGTCCTAGATAAGGCCAAAATGGTGTTAAGGTACTACGGTCCCCAGTATCACAGATTCCAATCGACAATAGTAAAAGTTTTCACGACTACTCGTTCAACCGAACCATTTTTGAAAGGGTCTCAATTGAGCGGTGATTCTCGAGTCAGCTTGGTCGGGACTCACTCCTGGAAAGCCTCGTCGAATATATCACCTCATATAATAAGTTCACTCAAGTCCGAGTTTAGGACTTATCTCACAACAAAATAGATACCCCAAGCAAGGTACAAGGATATATTATATACAAACAATCAAATAATAAAATAAATAGTGAAAAAAAAATAGGGATAACCCTTAAAAATTGTGACGTCCCCAGCAGAGTCGCCATTTTCTGTTGCGGTTAGAATAGGATATCAAATTATTAATTAATTTGAATCACATCTTTAGTTCACAATCGATCTTTGATTTATTCGAAGGAAAGGTCAAAGGAAGGAAAAACCTAATTTTGCATCGCAAACGCAATGCGGGGAGAGATCTAGGTAAGGGGTTGGTTAAGCTTAGGGAAGGTATTAGCACTCTAAACTTCTGTAGTACTCTACAGGAACCTTTTGTTTAAATTTACTATTTTTGCTTTATTATTTGCTTGAGGGTATATAATGCTAAGGGTTACGTGTGAAAGAAAGACCTAAGGGTTAGTGCTAAGTTTACTCGCCAAGATTCACATCTTGTGCCTACGTATCCAAGGTAGGGAATGGAATCAGAGTAATCATAGTTCCCCTCGAAAGGGAGGTTAGAAACTTCTTGATTGTGGTCAAAGTTTCAATGGGGAATAAGCATTTCTTAAGGAAGCGCTTACGTGGAGTGCGGCGAATCCTATTTCTACGTTGAAGTAGTTTGAATTGAAATTAGGGTTAACTAAATATTCTACGGCAGGAAACCCTAAAACGGAGTGCGGCGACTCTTTAACCTAATTCTAGGTTAAAGGGTATTTTCGTCCACGGCGGGACACCTAGGCTAATTAGGGTTTTGAAATGTACAAAGGTTAGGGTTATTGACTCGACGGCCAAACTATTAGACTTAATCCTTCGGAAGGATGATTGACGGTAAAAACATGCAAACGACAAATATTATCAGACAGCAGAATTAAAGTACGGAAAATAATGAAAGCGGTAAAGAAAAGCATCGCGATGATCACCCGCGTAAATTACAAAATCCCAAAAAATAAAAAATGCAAGAATAAGTAAATGCGACAATGTCTCGCATAAGTTACAAACCATAAAAACAGAATAAGGCAACGATAGCCTCGCGTAATTACAAGTGAAAATTGCCAACATGAACAAATGAATTAATAATAAACGAGATGACGAGAGTTAGACAGAAATCGAAGCGGCTCGATCAATAATTCTATTTTTTTAATTTTTATTTAAAGAAAATTAAATATTTTTGCATTTTTAAAGATTAAAAGAAAATGTTTTAATTTTGGTATTTTTATTTAAAAATTAGTTTTAATTTAACTAAAGAAAAATGTTTTGGTTTTAAGGTTTTTTTTTGAAAATTTTGTTGTAATTAATTAAAATTTTTTTTTTAATGATAACGTTAAAAATATAAAATGTTTTTAATTTTTGATATGGAAAAATTATTTCAATTTTTGAAAATGAACTTACAATTAAATTTTAAAAAAACAATATCTTCTAGTTTTTGAACCATTAATCTAAATATTTCTGAAAAACTTAATTTTAAGGTAAAGTTTACCTTCTAATTATTAACTAATTGATGGTTACTAATAATAAATAATAAAACAAAAAAAAAAGAAAAGAAAAAAATACAAAAACATAACATAAATAAACATGTCATGAAGGGGAGTTTTAATAAAACTGTACAAATGAATTGTTTTTCCATTTTATTTTATTAACAATTATTAAAAACATTTAATTAGTAGTTATTGAAACAATTAAAAAATTAATTTACAAAAAAAAAGAAGTAAAATAAATAAAAAAAAAGAAAAAAAACAGAAAGGATAAAAAGAGGGGAGGGACGAATATATTGCTGCCTTGTTATTTCAACTAGGGTTTTAAGACCCTTCCTCTTTTTCTTGTCCAAAACGAAGTCCGGCGACCATTGAAGCTATTTTGAGGCTTCTTCCACTCTTTCCCGTCTTGCTTGCATGTGTGTATTTCTGTATTCTTCTTCTTCCGCTATACCTGAAACACAAAAAAAAACCAGAGAAAAACAACTTATCCTGACGAAGTCTTACGTTTTGCTCTTAACGGTGATACTTGTTGCTATCCGGGTTTCTGGACGGAAAATGGTCGGTGATGAGTGGATGCTCTGAGGCCGTCGACGACGGTAGTGATGAACTCACGGCCACCACAGAAGATTCTTTTTCTTTCGTTTTGATGGAGCTAACGGTGAGGTTTCGATACCCCTCTTTCCGACGATGGTGATGATCCGAGCTTGGATTCCCTGAGCCGCCGCTGATGGTCGCTGATCCGATCTATTCCTCTTCTTCTTTATTTAATGGTGATGATGAAGAATCCTAAGGGATCCCCTGAGCCGCCGCTGATGGTCCTTTTCTTTGTTGTTAGGGCTCTCTCCTTCCTCTATGAACTCTTAACTGATGATTTTATATCATATCCACTTGTGGGCTGGATTTTCCTTTGGTTACTATCTTTTTTGCGATGTTGTTTGATCTTGCAGGTCTTTTCGGAGGTTGATGTTACCTTTTTGCTATTGAATCCGTTGGATTCTTTTTGTGTGATTTCTGGCAACTTTCTCGGCTGGTTTGTTGCTGAATTCGTTCAACCTTGTTGATTGGATCTGTTGGCTTGCTGATGTATGATTGGATCCGTTGACTCAGGATTTTTTTGGGAAATTGTTGTAAAGGCCCCGTTTGGGTAAAACGCTTTTCCTGGAAAATCACTTTTCGAAAAAGTGCTTTTCAGAAGTGCTTTTCTCAAACCAGCTTTTTCAAATAAGCATTTTTTTATCTCTCTCTCTCTCTCTCTGGTTGCCTCAAATAAGAACAAAATGTTACCAGATTTTGGCTTTTTGGACGAGAATCGAATCGGGAGCCGGTTTCGGAGTAATCTGTTACCCTCCCGACACCCGATGATGATATTACTCTGAGGGTGTCAAAACTAACCGATAAAACTCGTTTGCTTATTTTTGTAGGTTTGAAAAAGTCGAAAAATTGGAAGGAGTCGGATAAATCGGAAGACTTTAGGATATTTTTTTAGGATTTTATTATTTTATGTAAAATTGCAATTAAATATTTTTGTAATTTTATTTTTATTATTTTCTTTATGTAAAAATGTAAATATATATATATTTTTATTATTATTTTTGTAAAGAATTAATTCTAATAAAACTCTTTATTATTTTTCCTTGAAATATTATTAATTTTTGATATGCAAATAATGACAGAAAAATGTGTAGAATGAAAATAATATTGAAAAGGGGACTTAATAAAAAATTGAAAATAGAAATGAAATGAAATTATTTAAAAATGCAATGAAATAAAATTAAAAGATGAAAAATGTACTGAAATTAATTGAAAATAGGAAATATGACTAATAAAAAAATGTAATGAAATTAATTTAAAATAGGAAATATGACTAATAAAAAAATGTAACGAAATTAATTGAAAATATGAAATATGATAAAAAAAAATGTAATGAAATTAATTGAAAATATGAAATATGATAAAAAAAATGTAATGAAATTAATTGACAATATAAAATATGATAAAAAAATGTAATGGAATTAATTGACAATATGAAATATGATAAAAAAAAAGTAATGAAATTAATTGAAAATATGAAATATGCATCGAAACGAAAACCATCTTTTTTCCCATTGATTCCTAGTTCTTCCAATTTGTCCGACTAATCCGATCCCTTGATTAAACCGACCGAAGCAAGACCCTTAACCAAATTCTTCGATTCTCACCGACAGCCTCAAAACAGCTCAATTCCCCGACAATAACTCCAACTCGCAAATTGGCAGCCGACTGCCCATAAATGACCATTTTACCCTTCATGGACTAAAGAACACACCACTGCGACTTTTCCTGTAACAATCAAACAACTACACAAACCCGTCAGCGGTTAGTTAAATGCGATGTAAAAATGTAATGAAATACGAGATGATTCGACTAAATCCTAGGGCAAAATTTGGGGTGCAACAATGTTCTTTTTGTTGATATACTTTATCACCACTTAAAGGTTTAGGAGCGATTTCAAACTTTTTCCCTTTGTTAAAAGCACTCCATAATCTATGATAAGGATGATTGTGTTTTTGAAATTTCCAATGTCTAAGGTAAACATTCTTTTTTCTAAACTCAATTTGATGAACACATGTATTAGATTCACATATAGGAAACATTTTATATCCTTTGACACTATATCCAAAAAAAGTATTAAATCTTCAATTAATGGACTTAGATAAACATCTATGTTATTTCTAGGTTTTTTGGTCCAGAAATCATCATAATTAACATCATATACTTGTGCTTCATGCCAACCAAGCAGATAGGCTGTAAATCATGAGAAAAACAAGTCACGAAGATTGGTTAGTACTCATATTACCAAAGGGGTTCATTCCATTCGTGGAAAGTCCAAGCCTAATGTTTCTTGGCTCAAGGCCAAATCCGGAAACAACGAATCAATTTTCTTTCATTGCAAATAATAAGCTACATGGCGAATGTTTCCATCATATTTTCTTTCATCTACATGTCATCTAATATTCTTTGCGTCATTCGCATTAGCAAAAAGTATCTTGAACCTTGATATTATTGGCAAGTACCACAACACTTTAGCAGGAGGACACTTCTTGCTAACACTATCATTGTCATCTCCATTGTTATCCTTCAAGTTGTAGCCCAACTCACCACATTTTGCATATTGTTCCAAATTTTCATACTCTTTCATGTATAATATTCATTCATTAGGGCATGAATGTATTTTGATATACTCAAAATCCATTGGACACAATATCTTATTGGACTCATAACAATGATTCGACAAATTGTTATCTTATGGTAGCATTTATTTCAACAAATTAAGAAATTATGTGAAACTTTTATCTGAAGACCCACTTTTTGCATTCAGATTAAACAATTTTAACCACGTAGACAATCGTGTAAAACTTGTGCACCCCTTATATAATGGTGCATCCTTATCACTACATAAAGTATCATAAATAAGGGCTTTCATAAAAGACTATTCTCCAATATCACAAATCATATCTTCTAGTCGATCATCCATATCTTCATTAACTTCATGCATTTATGACGTCACATTTTGATTTTTATCCATTTCTCCATGTCACGTCCATGGTGTATAATTTTGACATATTCCATCACAACATAAGTGATGTAATATTTTTTTTCTTTAAATGTTTTTTGATATTTTTGCAATTAACACAAGGACAATAAAAGAGACCATTATTGTCGGGAAGATTTTGTTCTACGAATTCAAGGAATTCAAGAACTCCTTTCTCATACACCAAATTCAGTCTATCAACTTTCATCCAACAACAATCTATAACAAAATTTGAAATTTATATCAAAAGACTAATGTTAATGGCACACTATTGCTATACACACAATCCATGACACTAATGCGACAGTTCATGACATCAATTAACAACCCAACAACTTCATTGGAAAAACCAAAACCTAAAGCATATTCATAACCATATTTCTTTCTTCATTTGCAATAGAGTTATAAAAAAACGAAAGCAAAAGCCTTATAACAGCAAAAGCATCACAACACGAGAACAGGATGTACACATTACAACATCACATGGCATTATAATAACAAAAGCACCATAAAATATGAATAAAACTAAAACACAAAGTAATCCAATTGCAAAAAAATGAAAATACACATGCATAAAAGAAAATTTCACCATAGCATGAGAGAGAGAGAGAGAGAGAGAGAGAGAGAGAGAGAGAGAGAGAGAGAGAGAGAGAGAGAGAGAGAGAGAGAGAGAGAGAGAGAGAGAGAGAGAAAGACCATCAAATGGAGAATGAATAATGAAATACGAACACAGAAAGGTAATGTATTGTACTTCAAAGAGGAGGAAGAGACCAAGAAATAAATTTCCGTTCTAAGAAACAAATGAAGATGGTGAAGATTGGACGTTCTAAGAAATGAAGGAAGATGAAGATTTCGATATCGCTATCGTTGTCGCTCACTAGGGCATGTGTTATGAAGGAAATAAAGAATCCATTATGTTTTAATTTTGTAGGAAAGAATTTCACAACGATTGCGAATACGAACCGTAATGAAATATGACACATATTGTCAAGCCTTCAAACTTCAAGTCAAACCCTAGCCAACCTTTGGCTTCAAACTCAAAACACTTGCCCAGAGATGAGACATGAGTCATCTCTATGGAAGAGATGTCTCTTCTATTTTCACACAACATTTAATCAAACTTTTTTTATTCTAAGTGATGTAAGTGGCTCACTTGTTGATTCAAAATTCAAGTTTGAGTCTCTCTCTTATTATGGTACAAAGATACTTCTTTCATTTAAGTGATGTAAGTGGCACACTTGTTGATTCAAAATCCAAGTCAAAGTCCTTCTCTTAATATGCAAAGACATTTAAAGGAAGATGTGGCGTTACTTTGGATTTTCTACATCCAAGTTCAAAGCTTCTTCCCTTTCATTTTTCTCAAAAAAGTATTTGTGTTAAATATGTGAGATATTTCCCTTAAGATGATAGCTTGTCTCTTCTCTCAAACCCAAATCCATCCATTAGTAGGTAGAACTACCAACACTCTGATTTCTCAATTTTCTTTTGAGAATGTGTAGGCATAAGATTGCGAGATCTTAGCGAGCATAGTAATAAATAAAATCCTTAGATTCCCATACCTTCATCTCATACCATTTCAACTTACAACAAAAATATCTCCTATCACTCACTCAAAACAACCAACAAATCTCCAATACACGGCAAATGGCTAACCAACAGTAAACATAAATATATACAAGAGGTTACATTACACGCACCCCACGGGTTTATTTAGATTTTTTTCCTTCCCACTTCTGGGATAAATTAAAAGTTCACATGTTGACTAAAAAAGGACCGACCTCACTTCGAAAGAAGAGACCGAATTCCGCGTCGACACATATAATCATGGTTGGTAGAAACAAACGTACTTAAAAGTTTTCTAATTTTTATTTAACAATAAATGTTACATAAGCTTTTTTTAATTGAAAAAATGAAAAAATATTGATGTTGTGATTCGAAACTTGTAACCCTTAATTTATGACCACGTTTGTTATTATGAACTATGATAAAAAAAGTCTTTTAATAAAATAAAATAAAAATCAGGCGTGTTAAAAATGAGATATTGCTACGGTTGACATAATGAGTTATAGCGTTACTAAAGATATATTTTGTAACAATGTTGGGATGACGGGCAGTGATCCATAAATATCTTAGGCTACTTTTTTGAGTCTTTTCTTTTGTTGGAAAGTAGGGTTAAGTATATGAGAGGTTATCTTATGGTTTATCATGCTCTTATTTAGTCTATTTAAAAGGTCTAAAATGATGTTATCTTTAATGAAGTCAAAAAAAACAGTAAAAGAAGTAGAGATGAAGAGTAATATTTTGTCTTAGTTTTAGATAGAGAACTCTTACACCTTCAAAGATTAACTTCATAATTCAATCTTTTATCTAAATCTATAGTGGATTGAGTGTTTATCATGTATCTAAATCTATAATGGATTGAGTGTTTGTTCTAATTTAAAGTGTGATGGCGGATCTCCTACTTCTCTTTTATTGGGATATGATCTGCCGAGGTAGTTCTATAGTAGTGGTGTTTTTGTTTCTGGTTTTTGATTATACCCTTCTAATTTGGCTTTTTGTTTTTGTCAGTGTTTTTTTTTTGTAACTTCATTTTTTTTATTAATATATTTATTTTGCCATTAAAAAAAATGGCATTCAACAATGTGATGTTTTTCTCAGCTAGGCATAAGAATTAGGAGAATGATTATTTAGATGGTTATAGTAGTTGAAACCATTGATTTCAATTGAGATATTTTTTCTTGCTGTACAATTATATTTAGCTGATGCAGATGCAGCATTTTGAAATATTGATTTTTTATTTGAGAGATTAAAAGTAGAGCAATTTCTTACAATTACATAATCACCTCTCAAACTTATTCTTACTCTTCCCTTTTTAAATTCAACTTATAGTTCCCTTAAATTTTCTAAGGAAACCAACGAGGTAAAAAAAAGACTGATAATTGCTTTATATCATCACACCTAAAGGATGCTTCAAGTCTCCCACATGAAGCACATGTTCTCCTAATGCCACTTTTCTGTTACCAAGTTCATCAACCATACTCAAATCCTTACAAACATCTACTTTGAAACTAACCATTGCTTCTGATTTTCCTGTCAAATGCACTTTCTCAAAAGCCAACAAGTGTTTCTGAGGTGCATTGTGCACTGCGGGAGGGGTAGAGAACAATAACACTGTTTGACTACTGCTCATTTTCCCCTTGTTCTTGATCCTTAAGTGAATATCAAAGGCCAAGTTCTGGCAATGCTCGTCCGCGACATCAAGAGACTTGCATTCTGAGGAACGGCATACGTGATCTTCGGATAAAGGGACAGACACTAACTGCGGTGCTTTAACCAGTTTATGCTCGAAAGTTGAGTAGCTTATTCCATCTCCAAATGAGTAAACAGTTTTGCCTTTATAAAATCTGTATGTTCTACCGGGGTAACCAGTAGCAGGATCAGGCCTCATGTTCATATTCGTCATCGGTACTTTGTCTACATAGGATTGTGGATACCATGTCATAGGTAGCCTTCCACCTGAATTAGAAAAATAAGTGATGCATAAGTTTAAAATCGAAGTTCTTTGATCCATCAACTTTGAGTTACTGAATGCGTGAATGCGTGAAATTGTGACATTAACTTACTTGGGTTATGATACCCGAAGATGACATCAGCTATGGCCGCTCCACCAGCTTCTCCAGGATAGCCAACCCACAGGATGCTTGTGATTTTATCATTAGTTTTAGCAAATGAAACATCCATGCCTCCTCCAGACATTATAGCAAGAATCACAGGTCCTTTTGCTGCATTCGCAACTTCAGTAACTAACTGTTGCTGCTGTCCTGGAAGAAGAATGCTGACTCTGTCATGACCCTCTGCCTCTATCGCAAGATTCGCACCAACTACAATCACAGTTGCATCTGCTGAGGCTGCAATATTTTTGGCATCATCTAATGCAGCTTCGGTGCATTGAACATCACGGCAGCCAGCAGCAAAGCTTGTAGGAACTAAGGCCGATAGGCCTTGCAAAGGGGATGTATATTTGCACGGAACGCCTGCAAAGTTTTAGGAGCATGGTTAATGCAATGTCAATGCAACTTCAAATGATAAACAATGTAGTACATTTGATACCTTCATAGTTTCCGATCATGGTCCTAGTAGCATTAGCATTAGGCCCAATTACTGCCAATGATTTAATGGCTTTCGCATTTAGAGGCAATGATCCTGGACAATTTTTAAGTAACACAATCCCTTGCCTTGCAGCTTCGCGTGCTAGCTCCTGGTTTGCTGAAGTGCAGACATCTTTTGGACCAAGGTTTCCATAAAGTTGCTTGCTAGGATCACCATCGAAGAAACCAAGACGCATTAATGTAGCAAAGTTGTTCGACACAGCATCGTTAATGGCTGCTTCGCCTATAAGCCCTTGCTTGACAGCACCTTCTGTATATCGGCCAAGAAAACTTCCACAGTTCAAATCCAATCCTGCAAAATCAACATTTATACACAACAGTGATGATAAATACTTGTTGCCTATAAATATTTGAATTTCTAATAATCAGATGTACTTTACCTGCTAGAATGGATTTGGCTGCAGCTTCCTCAGGAGTCTTGGTGTAGTGCTGATCTTTGAAAAGCACGTCGACCGAGTCACAATCAGAAACTATATATCTGCATAGCACATGCATATCGTTTGTTAACATTCAATGCAGTGTGAGATAAGATTTAAGAGGTTCGAAAAATGAAAAGGTACCCGTTTAGTTTCCATTTTCCGCGTATAACTCCTTTCAGAAGATCAGGATCAGCACACGTCGGTTTTCCATTTACTTTATTGTAGGAACACATGACACTAGCAACATTTCCATCGATCACACAGCTCTTAAAAGGTGGTTGGTATGTATCATCCAAATCTTGCTGTGACACCTAACAAAATCAACGACAGAAAGAGTGACGAAAACGATTCTCCATATTCTATAATCCTCAAACACAGATTAACAAATGATAGATTACCACAGCATTGAAGGTGTAACGCTGAACACCTTTCCAGTCATCAACATCGTAGGCAGTGTAGTGTTTGCAACATGCAGCAACCTTAAGCTTGTTGGAATCTCCATCATCAGTTTGTTGCAGACCTTTCACATACCCGGCCGCGTATTTGCTAGCAAGCAAAGGGTCTTCCCCGGGTGTCTCTTGACCTCTTCCCCATCTTGGATCCCTAAATATGTTAATGTTTGGTGACCAATATGTTAAACCAGCCAACCCTACATTGTGCATTGCTCTAGCTTCTGTTGAAACCACCTACAAATATTTTCCGTAAAACAGAACAACATTTTAAAGACATGTAAGATATGATAAGAAAAACAAGAATAGGAGAAAGAGAAACCTCACCTTTCCTATGGTTTGGAACAAGGAAGTATTGAAAGAAGCTGCAATGGAAATAGGCATAGGAAAACTGGTTGATCCAGGCACAACATTTGAAAAATGAGTTCCTGGACCGACGTAAGAAACTCCATGAAGGGCTTCAGACCACCATTCGTATTTCGGAATCCCAAGTCTGCTCACATTAACAGCAGAATTCACTAGGTTACCAACTTTCTCCTGCAATGTCAACCTCATCACAAGGTCTTTCACCCTTGCATTCACTCCCAAAGACTTGTCACAGAACCTATAATTCGCCAATGCTGGATTCTTGACAACGTCGCAGGCGAAAACGGGCGATGTTTGGCTCGAAACTCCACCACAACTCAACAAAATTGAAGCAAACATAATTAAGAAACATAAGAAACCAGATACATTAGTACCTGCAGAGGCCATTGTGACTTAGAGAACTAGAAAACACAAATTTTTGAGTCTGTTACTGAATTATATGTATCATATTAGAAGAAAAGTGTATAACAAAAAAAAGTTTTTAGTAGAGTCCGTGATGTGTGTTATGACATATGAGTGAAAAAAAGAAGACTATATTAATATATGCAAATGTTTTTGGCAGAGAGTGAACAAAAACATGAGAAGGAATCTCTGGTTTTGTAGATTAAACTAGTCCGTGAAAACTGATCAAAAAAGAGAAAAATTTACTATGTTTCATGGAGTGTTATTTTTGTTTGGAAGCTCAACTTGCAACATGTGTAATATATAAGATAAATAACATTATTGCATTGTGTTCTATTATTATAATAACAACAATAAGATACTGGTTTGTTTTCGCACACTTTTTTGTTAAGTTATTTATCATTTTCTTTTTTTGGTTTATGAGTGAGAATATGTTAGATCCATGGAAAGAGACTTATAACTTAGCCTACGTTAGGCAGAAGACACTTTTAATTTTTAGATAATACCAAATTTTTTTATAGAAAGCTTTAACTCAGGAAAACTAAATCATAGGAAAAAGTCTTTTAGGGATATATAAAAGCATTATTATAAAATATTGTTAATAATGTGTAATTGTAATCTTTATATATATATATATATATATATATATATATATATATATATATATATATATATATATATATATATATATATATATATATATATATATATATATATATATATATATATATATATAATGTAATATGGTATTTAGAGTTTGTTGAGATTCAACAGTTAGTCGTGTTTTACTTGATTGATCCACTGTCTTTCGATAATTTTTTTTTCTGGCTCATTTCGGTCATCACCATATTGCCGCTTTTTCGACCACAATCGGCACTATTGTCACTACTGACATCCTTCTGACAAGATACATATACTGCCGTAATCGCCTCTTCCAGATCGACGAGTCCTCAAAGTCTCATTGTTGTCTGCCTTCCCACGCGCCACTTCTTCTTCAGCGCGTGGACCTCACACACCAACACTCTAACAATGCGTGGCAGCACGTCCGACAGCCCCTCCCATCGTGGTTTCCATCGTTGGTGTCGCCATCCTTCCTTTTTTCGAGATATGTACTCAATTTTCCGTTTCAAGCCATCAACGCTCATGGGACACACCAATTCCGCCACATTTACTAAGGTTCCGCTTATCCCGTGTGAGAGCCTAGTCGGGACGGGACATCCACTGAATCATCTGTGCTTGCCTCCCACTATCATGGTCGCGGTGGACCAAACGGAGGATGTGGTGGCCAACGCCATGGTATTCGTTGTAACTACTACAATTATTACAACCATATTAAAGTTAAATGTCGTACAAAGGCAAGAGAACAACAACGACAACCTAGGGTTGTTGATGCTGCTCAACCAACTATCACCAAAGAAGTTACTATTCCAACCGCTGATTATAATGAGTTACTTCACTTCAAAACAGCTCATAAACCATCATCTTCTGCCACTGTTGCTCAATCTGGTAATGATAATCCAATAGCTTTTGTCTCTACATCCTCCTCCCTTGGTTCTTGGATCTTTGACTCTGGTGCCTCTAATCATATGACTAGTAATAAATTTCTTCTATCTAACTTATCTTATTATGATTCTTTGCCTTTTATCACTATGGCGGATGACTCTAAAATCAAAGTTCAAGGCCTTGGTCAAACACACCCACTTCCAAACTTGTCTTTATATTCTGTTCTCTATATTTTTGGTTGTCCTTTCAATCTAATATCTATTAAAAAGCTCAATCGTACTCTTGATTGTTCAATTCTGTTTATTAATAAATTCGTTTATGTCCAGGATCGATGTACAAGACACATGATTGGAATAGGGAGTGATTCTGGATGATTATATCATCTATCACCACCGATGACATGTGTTTCTATTACTTCTCAAAGCCTTACACATCAAAGTTTATGCCACCATAGCCTTAATAAAATGCGTCTTTTAGTTCCTAGTTTTTCTAAGCTTTCATCATTTGAGTGTCAGTCATGTCAATTACGTAAATATACTCGTCACACCTATTATAAACGAGTAAATAAAAGTTTTATGTCATCTTTTGTTTTTATCCACTATGATATTTGGGGTCATAGTCGTGTCAAGTCAACTTTAGGATATTATTACTTCGTAACCTTCATCGATGATTTTTCACTATGTACTTGGTTTTTTTTAATGAAAAATCGTTCAGATGTCTTCCATATACTACAAGAATTATTTTTCGAAATTAAAAATTAGTTTGACACTTCCATTAAAATTTTACGCACTAATAATGCTTGTGTATATATGTCATCCTAATATCAATCTTGTTTAACATCACATGAGATTATTCATCAATCATCATGTGCTCACGCACCACAACAAAATGGTGTCGTTGAACGGAAGAATCGTCATTCAGTTGAAACTGCATAGACTCTTTTACTTCACCATAATATCCCTTCTCGTTTTTGGGATGATGCTCTTCTCACAACTTGTCACCTTATCAACCGATTGCTTTCATCAGTCCTTTAAGATCAAATTTCATACTCTATTTTAAACCCGCAATATGATATCTACTTCGTTCCTCTCTACATCTTTGGTTGCACATCATTTATTCATGACCTCAGTCCAGGTAAAGACAAAATTTATGCCAAAGCTCTCAAATGTATCTTTCTAGACTACTCATATATACAAAAAGGATATCATTCTTTTGCCCTCAACTTCAACAATACATTGTTTCCTCCGATGTCACATTCTTTGAAACCTCACCATTTTTCTCTACCTCCGTGTTACTTGATGAGAATGGTATTTCAAATTCTCTAGATATCCATTCCATCATTCCTACACCCATTACACCTCCATTGCAAGTCTACCAATAATGAAAACCCCATCCATAGAAGGTTAGAGATGACATTGATCCACCAACACCATCTTCTGCTCCAACTGATCCTCTAGTTATGTAACATGCACTTGACCTTCCAATAGCATTACGAAAAGGTGTTTGATATCATCATCCTAATCCTAAACATGATTGTATTTTAAATTATGTTTGTCTATCTACTTCCTATGTCTCTTTTTTGTCTACTTTGGATTCTGTGTATTCTTAAGTCTACAGATGAAGCTATGATTGATCCTAATTGGCGTCAGACGATGGTGGAAGAAATGATTTCATTACATTCAAATAACACTTGGGACATTGATAATTTACCTCTAAACAAAATTATAGCGGGATGTTGACGGATTTTTACAATGAAGGTTGGACCAGATGGTCAGATCGAATGTTTTAAATCCCGTTTGGTAGCCAAAGGATATACACATATATTTGGTCTTGATTACGGTGACACTTTTTCTCCGTTGGCTAAGATTAGTTCAGTCAGTCTCTTTCTTACAATGGTTGTTATTCATCATTGGCTGTTTCATTAGTTGGACATTAAAAATGCATTTTTACATGGAGAATTAGAGGAGAAAGTTTTTATGGATCAACGTCCAAGTTTTACTATTCCTGGAAGTTCTAAACTTGTTTGTCGGCTTCATCATTCTCTTTATGGGCTGAAACAGCCCCCACGTACTCCAGCTCTACCTTGATACAATTTAGTATGACTAGATGTGTAGCATATCACTATGTTTTCTTCCTTCATTCTTCCACTGGTCAATGCATCTTTCTTGTGGTTTATGTTTATTACATTTTTATCACTAGAGACGATACTAAGGGTATCCAGCAACTGGAAACTCTTCTTTTCAAAAACATTCAGACAAAATATTTGGGTCCACTCGAATACTTCTTAGGTATTAAAGTTGCACAATCCTCATCTGGCATTGCAATCAACTAGTGCAAGTACACCTTAGACATTGTCAATGAAACTCGTATGCTTGATTGCCGTCCTATTGATACTTATATGGATTCCAACGTCAAGCTTCTTCTGGGTCAGGGGAAGCCATTGAAAGACCCGGGAAGATATCAATGGCTTGTGGGAAGACTCAACTATCTTACAGTCACCATACTGGATATTACATTTGAAGTGAACATTATGAGCCAGTTTTTGAATGCTCCTTGGGATATTCATTGGGATGCAGTCATTCGAATTCTTAGATATATAGAGAGTTCACCAAGAAGAGGGCTATTATATGAATATAAGGGTGATGCTAAAATCATTTGTTATTCAAATGCAGATTGGGTCAGATCACCATTGGATAGGAGATCCACATCCAGATATTGTGTTATGATTTGAGGTAATATTATCTTATGAAGAAGCAAGAAACAAAATACAGTTACATTATCTAGTGCTGAAGATGAATATTGTGTTATGGTTGCCGCCTCAAAGAAGCTTGCATGGCTGAAAATTTTACTCTCAGAACTTAGGATAAGAGATCATCATAACACTAAACTCATATTCAATAATCAAGGACCACTCTACATTGCACCTAATCTAGTTTTGCATGAACGAACCAAACACATTGAAATAGATTGTCATTATATAAGGGACAAGGTACTATAAGGAGAAATCACCACATATTTCGTAAAATCCGAAGACCAATTAGATAATATGTTTACAAAGTCTCTTATAAGTTCTCAAGTGGATTTCATTTGTAACAAGCTCGGCTCATATGACATATATGATCTAGATTGAGGGGGAGTGTTAAGAATATTTGTATATAAAATAATCTCACATCGACTATAGTATGTAATTAGTTGTAATCTCTCTATATATAATATAGTCTCCATAGTGCCTTTTAAACACACAATCTATTCAAACGCCTTTCACTCTCTTATACTTCAATAAATAAAACTTAATAGATGTCATATAAAATTATATTTATTTTAAAGTTCATGTTATAATCCCAAACCTTCAAAGCTTGTCCGACTTTCGATTAATTTCTTTGATTAGATAAATGTATAAAGTTTTGTCTAAGGTTCAAGCAAAACGATGAGGCTAGTCATAGGGAATGTAATCTCAAAGGTATAATAAACTTTTGTAAAGTGGCAACAAATCTTAAATGATATAGTTATAGCTAACAAAGTGGTGGACATTGTAAAGAAGTGACATAAAAAGTTAATCTTGTTTAAAGTGAATTTAAAGAAGATGTACGATTTAGTTGAACAAAGGTATCTGGATGTTGTGATGGGATATATGGGATTCCCAAGGATATGAGGGAATGGATTACGTTCTATGTTCAATCACTAAGAGATTTGTTCTCATTAACGATTGTTCAATTGAAGAAAATGTGATGGGGAGAGGTTTGAGGTAGATAAACCCTTTGTCTATGTTTTTGTTCCTTATAATGGAAGGAGGTTTCAATGTTATGTTGAATGCTTCTGTTAGAGTCGCTCTTTTTACAAGTTATAATATTGGTACAGACTTTGAGTACATGACTTAACATCTCCCATTTGTATATGATATCTAGACTTTGTGTGATAAGAGTTGGGAGAATATTAGATCTTTAAAGGAAGATATGATCCTCTTTAAAGTGATTTTAGGCTTGATGGTTAGTTTTCACAAGAGCTTGTTGGCCAACATTGTTATATTAGATTTGTGGCTGGTGAAAGCTTCAAGTGGTACTAAATTGTAAATTTGGCTAGACTTTGTTTCTTTACCTATGCATTCTCATTGGGGGAAATCCTCAACCTCGTTCAATCTGGATTCCTATGATAGAGAAATTAAAAAAGATTATCAAGTTATAAGAGTAAAAACATTCCTATGGATGGTCAACTTGTTCTCACGAAAATGTGTTTTGACGTCTCTATATGTTTATTTTATTTTCTTCGTTTTAGTTCTCACGTGTGTTATTTCTTCTATTGAATCCTTATTTATGTTTTTCCTTTGAGGGGTAGTGGGGATGTCAATAAGATTCATTGGTTTAACTAAGATAAAGTGTGGTCAGATAAAAAATTGTGCGATTTGGAGATTTAGAGGGTAAGAGAGTTCAATTTTTTCCTTGTTAGGTAAGTGGTGGCGAGACACCATGTTAATTAAGACATGTTGTGGTATAGGGTCTTAGTTGTTAAATAGGAGGTAGAAGATAGTTGTATTAAAGGTGATGGTAGAAAATGTTTGTATGGTGGAGAGATCTATCAAGAGTTAAGGAATATGAGGTTGAGTATGAGTCGTTGTCTACAAGGAAGGTTATCTTGCTCGGTGGATAACTGTTAACAAAATTCCTTTTGAGAGGATTCTTTGTTGGATAGAGATAATTTTTGGTCTAAGTTTCATCGCCTATATGAGTTGTTGAATGACAAATTTTGTTTGTAGTAGATATGGAAACAATTAGGGTATGGGGTCGAGGATCTATAATGGTGGTGTAGGATTAAAATTTATGTTTGAGAGGATGAATAGGTGATAATGTGTAGCTCTTTGCTAGATAACATTATCATGTAGGTTAATATAACTAATCATAAGATATGAACCCCTGATCGTGATGTTGACTACTGTGAGAGAACAATATCATATTCTGACTCATGAAGATCGGATTGATCCAATGTCAACTCAAGAAATTATATTGTTTAAAGTCTCTCTATTTGTGTGAAAGTTGTCAACAATAAGATTCCTAAAAATGACAACTCGGTGAGGTAGAAAATAATTTCTCCATGCTCGTTGGAGTATATGGGTGGTTGTGGGAAAGAGGAGAACATTGAACATTTATTCTTGAAGTGTGAGTTTTACAACAATATTTAGACTTGTGTCCTTCAATGGTTGGAGATTTTTTACATTTTTCTAAATGTTATCACCGCTCATTCCCTCCAATTATATCCTCAATCCTCAATTCTTTCAATAAGAAGACTCGTCAATGCTTTCAAATTCTCTTGTTAATGATCATCTAAATTATCAAAAAAGAAAGAAATCAACAACCTTTCGACCAAACTAACATTATTGTATTTGTAATAATATATTTAAACTCAAAACCTCTTATCAAATCGAAAGAAATCATAGTCATATCAACATAGTGCTCATAGACTTAAATCATTTGTTTAAATTGCATGTCCCCTATGACTAATAAATTAATTCAATAAAAAAGTGATATTAAATAAGTTTTTTATTTAAAATAAGAGAAAATAGTTAGTTTTATTTATATTTTATTCAATAAAATAAGCTTTTAAACAAATTTTCAAACCATGTGATAGGAGAGGCCTAACATTTTCTTCATTTGGGGTAATGTAGGGTTAATTTTCTTGTAACAAATTGGAATACAGATCATCGATTGTCCGAGATAGTAAAATCACGTGAACAAAATCTGGCATCTAGTTTCAATTTTGATTAGACTCTAGAATGAAAACAGAGAAAAAAGGCCTATAAGTAAATGAAGAAAAAAACAGAACAAGTTACATAGAAGTGTAATGTTGCAGAAATTGGTCACAATTATTGCATGGGAAAGGGTTATCTATTTGTTGCAGAATAGAAATTCCATATCCCAACTTGAACATGTGAGTTTTTTTAGACTGTTCAAAATAAATGTGTAATGTTTGGTTGTGTCAACTTGTATTTTTTTTTGGACAATGACAAAGCCACTTGCACATCAAAGAAAAGCAAAAGGCTAATATAGTATGATTGTATAATTTAGAATAGCTTTGTATTTTTTGAGAAATGTGGACAGTTAAAAAAAGAGTAGATGTCAAAGATGCCATGATGTATTCATGAATTATTGGAGTGCTGAAATTTCAACGGATTTTAGGAGTAGTTTCCTTTTCTAACTTTATTTGGTTGTAGTTTCAAATCTTCTTAGGAAAGGGGAAAAGGATGGGAGAGATTAGAGATGGATTTTTTCCTTTGTATTGTACAATGTCTATAAAAATGTAAATATATTATTTTTAAATTAAAAATTATTTGTAATTTAAATTATTGTTTTTTATTTTTATTTTTTATAAATATAATAATTCATATTATTATTAAAATAAATAATAATTATAAATGAAGTAAATTTTTCAGTTATCTAATTTAAGCAATATCATATCATAAATTTAACTATCATGTCATAGAAAATGACATCAAAATGGAATGTGGAACTAAAATTTCAAAAATTTTAAACTAGAGAGATTAAAGTTCTGATTTTTAAACATTGTATAACTTCATAAGGAAAGTTTCACACATTTTTGACCAAGTAGTCATTAACCTTGTTTTTGAGAGGATAATGCAAGTTTAAGGGCAGATGAATAGATCTTGAAGTCCAAGCCACTTGTCAACCTAAAAAAGAACCTTGGAATTTATGCAGATAACCATGACAAAGTTTTCTTGCACTACAAAAAATTCAGACTTGACACTGTTTCATATAGATGATTGTATATGATGATGAAAGTAGTTTGTGATTCTTAAGACCCCGCACCTAAGGATTTTAGCTCATTGCTCCATATTTTGAAGAAGACTCCAACAAAGGAAAAGGTGGAAGCCTCATTGAGAGTGATTAATGACCTAAGCTCTACTCCTCATTCACAATAAGGAAGACAAAATTTCTTCTAGGACACATTAATCATTTTCCTTTGAGATATATCACCAACCCAGATAAATTTTTTTATCCATATTTATAATCCCCCACCAAATAAATGTGCAAGGCATATGTTGTAATGGAATATGTAAGCATGTTTTGAACAGTTGACTTAACCAACTAAGCTTTTCTAGCCATATAGACAAGTGAGGTTTTCTAAGCAACCAACTTGTTCTTGATCTTATCAGTATGCCACTTTTGGCTTTCCCTTGAAGATGGGGATGCCATGTTCCCAAAAGAACATATTTCCAATGCTAAAACCAATGAACTGAGAAATTTGAAGTAGCCTAGCATTGAAAATGGAACATTCACAGATTGTGGACTTGACAACATTCACCAATTAGAAAAAATAGGTAGAATATCTAGTGAATGAGTTCTTTAAAGCTATAAGATCATATTGACAACCATTGCAATACACCATGAGTTCAGCAACATTTAAACAATGTGAATGCATTGCAACATTCATGGTACCTTTGAACAACTTGAACATGCCATTAACTACCGTGGAACCTTGTTTTGCAGGTGATATACTTCTAACAAGAACAACAATTTTTGATGATGACAACCAATAATGAAAACTAATTGATGATGTCAACTATTATCTTCTAATAAATCAAGCTAAATGATTAAGCGGATAAAGATGCAAACCTAAAGTATGAAGGTATGATGGACTTGACTATCTGATGATGACAATCAAATGGAATATAATCTCAAGCCTTGCCTTAAGTAAATTCAAGCAAGTGTCTACAAAAGAAAGCATATGACAAAGTCTTGAAGTACGAGAAAGCCATATCTTGATTAGTCTGAGAGAATACTTATTTAATCATAAAGGTGTTCTAGTAAAAGTACATGACTAAATATCACACACACACACACACAAATATATTTTCAAACTAATTTTTCTCAAGAAAATATCTTCAAAAATGTCGTAAATTTGTGCCAGATGAATTGGGAGTTGTCAAAATTGATGTGAGCAAAGTTGGCTTTTCTAATTGATTGAGACATTTTTCTAATAAATTAGCTCATTTAAAAATCAAGTCCTTCACGATTAGGATAACATTTTAATGATGTGCAATTACTAGATGTCTATTATTTCATATTTTGAACTTATAACTGATTATATTTGAAGTGTCTAATCGATTATCATTAGGTGCTAATCAATTAGATTGTCTTAAAAAGCATAAAAATCAATTTTCTTTCTGAGTCAACCTTTAGCCTATAAATAGAGGTTCGTTCCCTCATTAAACCATCCAGAATCATGTTTTGACACTTCTCACTCTCTCTAAAATTTTTTCTTTTACTTTCATTCACTAATATTTTAGCTGAAGTGCTTCTGCAAGAAAGTTTTTATGTAAGTGAGGATAAGTTGTAATTATGGAAGGGTAAAGTTGTAAATTTCACCAAAGGAATTTTTTGTTTATACTTTTGTTGAATACTATCCATTTAGAGATTGTTTGAGTTAGAAGCTAAACCCGTAAAAGCTTTTGATTTGGGGATTGTGTGATTAAGCCCTTATTTTGGTTCGAGATCAGCCTGTAGTAAAATCTCATAGATTCTTGGTTAGCCCGTGGTAAAATCAAGGTTAGGTTAAAGCTTATCCCGATATTAAAAGTTTGGATAAGGTTCGAGATTAGTTCGATATTAAAATCTCACAAGTTATTGGTTATTTTGTGTAAAATCAAGGTTTAAGGTTCGTGAGCTCAGCCTGTGGTAAAGCTTGCAAATTTTGCTTAGAGGCTTGAAGACTAATCGCTCCAAGATTCTCGTGGAAATAATACAAACTTCTTCAATTTACTGCATAGAAAAAAGACAAACCGCTTTGATCTACCGTTTGAAAGAGAAGACTCAAACTGCTAATTTTTAGTCTTATTATTTGATTGGAAGTCAATCATATTTTTCTTGTATAAAGGGGTTCGTGATTATTACCTACTAAAAACTTACAAAGTTTATTGCATACTCTCAATATCAATTCTTGAAGAGAAAACTAAGTCATTTCATGACTGGATCTGTATAATTCTTGGTGTTCCTATTTTTCCTCAACTCTTTACCTTCCGCAATTTATTTTCTGCGGCTTAATATTTAAATTTTTTTCAAAATGATTTTTAACTTTAATCTTAACCCGCAATTTTTTTTTCAAAAAATATATTTTTCTGGACCACACAGTTTACTCCCTCATCTCTTTTTGTGTGAGAAGTCACATATCCAACAATTACAAACTTGATAATTGCTCTACTAAGCACATATTCAACAATGTAAAAAAGAAGAGGGGAGAGCGGCCTCCCTATCTCACTCATTTAATGTAGTGGAAGTAGCCTTGCATAGAATATCCGGTAGAGATGGAAATGGTAGTTTATCTTAATATGGTTTCAATCCACTTACATGAATTTCTATTGATACCAAAGGCATGCAAGATCTTGATGAAGAAGGGGCACTTAATAGTGTAAAAAGCTTTTGTGATATCAATCTTCATGGAAATATTGTCACCAAAGGTTTTAAGGTTCATCATGTTAGCTGCTTCAAAAGCGATAAAAGTGCAGTTCTTAATGCACCTCCTTGGATAAACCTTATCTGCTCCATAGAGATGATATTGGGAAGAATAATAGAAAGCCTGTCAACGAGAATCTTGGAGATAATGCTAAACTTAAAATTTTCCATGGCAATTGGAGATAATGGTGTATGAAGAGTTGAAGTTTGGAATGAGAATTAAGTTATTGGCATTGAGGTTAAGTAGTAACCAACTTATTTTGAGCATTTCTAACATATCCTGCTCCACTTCATGACAAATGATATCCCAAAAAGTTTGAAAAAATTAGTAAAGGCCAAAGACATATGGACCAAGTGCAATGTCTCTATTGAGGCCAAAAATAGCTGCTTTAATTTCCTGCATTGAGGAAGCATAATCAGAAAATTATTGAGCATATCATCAATGAGCTTAGGGACAAGCTCTTCCACTAGGCCCAAATCAAGTAAATTAGAAAATCTAGAGCCAAAAAGGTTATAGTAGTTTTGGGTAATGTGCTGAGCAATTTCCTGTTGATCAGTGGTCACCCTTTCTCCAATTTTTAGTAGGGGTGGCAAAATGGATGGATTGGATGAATATGGATTGGATTGCTAATGGATGGATTAAAACAATCCATTAGTCCATTAAAATCCACTAAAATTTTATTAAAATTATTCAATCCGATCCATCCATTAAGAATAAAATCCATCCAATCCATCCATTAACATAATTTTAATGGATGGATATCCATCCATCCAACTTTTTTTTTAATTTTGTAAAAATAAATATTTTTTTTTCAAAAACAAATCAGTTTTTTATTCTGAAAAAAAAACCGATTTTTTTTCCAAAAAAAAAAGTCGGCTTTTTTTTCGAGAAATTTTTTTATTTTTTTTTGAAAAACAAATCAGTTTTTTATTCTGAAAAAAAAACCGATTTTTCAGAAGAAAAAAAATTGATTTTTTTTCCAAAAAAAAAGTCGGTTTTTTTTTGAAAAACAAATCAGTTTTTTATTCTGAAAAAAAACTGATTTTTTTTCCAAAAAAAAAGTCGGTTTTTTTTCGAGAAAAAATTTTATTTTTTTTTCGAAAAACAAATCAGTTTTTTATCCTAAAAAAAACCGATTTTTTTCCAAAAAAAAAAGTCGGCTTTTTTTTCGAGAAATTTTTTTTTTCCGAAAAACAAATCAGTTTTTTATTCTGAAAAAAAACTGATTTTTTTTCCAAAAAAAAAGTCGGTTTTTTTTTTTCGAAAAACAAATCAGTTTTTTGTTCTGAAAAAAAAAACAGATTTTTTTTCAAAAAAATTAAATTTTTTTCAGAAAAAAAATATAGTTTTTTAATTATTTTAAAAAAAATCTAATTTTAAAAAAATAAATCTAACGAAAATAAAAATAATCCATTGGATCTTTAAAATATGTTGGATGGATTGAATCAATCCATGCATATAAATGGATGGATTGAATCCATCCATGCATATAAATGGATGGATTTAATCCAATCCATTAACTTATTTTTTTGTGTGGTGGATGGATTGGATGGATTTTTTGATGGATGGATTGGATGGATTTTGCCTTAATGGATTTAATTGCCACCTCTAATTTTTAGGGATGAAATTTATGTGTGGTGCTTTTGATTTTTTCCATTCTATAGAAGAATTATGTGTTTCTATCTCCCTCATGGTGTCAATGAGTTCTAGATTTTTTCCGACCAATACAAATCTTAACTATGCAAGGCCACATCAAGCTTCCTCTGATCATCCAATTCCATCTACAAGTTAAGCCTATGCTTGAATGTCTAACATAACTTTCTCAGCCTTCTTAACATTCCGGTGAACATTACCAACAACTGACTTGCTCCAGGTCTTCAATATGCTCTTAAGAAGCTTAAATTTTCTATTGAGAATAAACATCTGACACCTAATGATTCTAGTGCTCTAAACATCGGCCACTAAAGCTTTGCAAGTGTCATTAAGGGTCCATATTTTCATGAACCTAAACTAAGATATATGAGCTTTTGTGTTAATCTAGATGTCCAACAAGAGTGGAAAGTGATGAGACTCGGTCCTCACTAGGAGAGTGCATGAGGTGTTTGAATAAGTGTTAAATAATTGTTGATTACAAACTATCATGTCCAATATTTTTTTTGAATTCTTATCTACCCACGTCAAAAAGTTAGGTAGAGTTATCCATAAAATAAATTGTATTGGAAATCTAAAAAATTTAAACTATTAAATAAATAATTAAATATAATAAAATGATATGAGATTAGTTGATTGGTTGAAAGTATATTACCCAACTTTTTGTGATGGGTAGAGAAGTTGTCCCCTATTTTTTTAGTGAGAGCCCTGCCCCTTCTTCCATTGGACCACGTGAGCCAAGCCTTATAATAGATAAGTGACGAGGATCATTATAGGAGGTCCACTTTTGAAAATCAATCATAAGTTGTCTGGATGAGGTGTGACTGCCCATATACTCATGTGCCCCCATTATAACATTAAAATTGGCAATATAACACAAGGGTAGGTCATGAGTCTCATAAATCTTAGAGAGCTTGGACAATAAGTTTATTTTAATTGTGTAATTAGTATAAGCATAAATGACAACATTGCCAAACACCTTGGACCAATTACAAGCAAAAAAGAAACCATTTGATCTTCATTATGAAATAAGGTAGAAGTGAAGTGAATATTACAAATGCACTAGATATTAAGAATCAAAATATCCTTGAAATTGAGGAAATCATTGAAATACATACAAGGTTCGACCACTATATCTATATTCAGTTTATTGGAAATAATACATTTTTTAAATCTAATTTTGAAGGTTGATTAGCCAAATCCCATATGTTCGAGTATATAAACTT
Organism: Lathyrus sativus; assembly: GCA_963859935.3. NCBI lineage: Eukaryota > Viridiplantae > Streptophyta > Magnoliopsida > Fabales > Fabaceae > Lathyrus > Lathyrus sativus. The sequence continues at coordinate 604,016,477 of OZ012741.1, read as the reverse complement.
CATCTAGGATGTTTGAAGTGAGGCCCAATCTTCTAAGCCAACTATTTAGGAAATCATTGAAATACATACAAGGTTCGACCACTATATCTATATTCAGTTTATTGGAAATAATACATTTTTTAAATCTAATTTTGAAGGTTGATTAGCCAAATCCCATATGTTTGAGTATATAAACTTCATCTAGGATGTTTGAAGTGAGGCCCAATCTTCTAAGCCAACTATTTAGTAAATCATTGAAATACATACAAGGTTCGACCACTATATCTATATTCAGTTTATTGGAAATAATACATTTTTAAATTTAATTTTGAAGGTTGATTAGCCAAATCCCATATGTTCGAGTATATAAACTTCATCTAGGATGTTTGGAGTTATCGGCCTTGCACCTGGTTGAATATTTATTTTGTGAGTGATTGTAGAAAGAGCCTTCCTAGTTTCTTTTGGATGGACATTTCTAGAAGGTGCAGTCTCTAAAAGGTTTTCATCACCTTTGACTGTCATGTTTGCCCATGATTCTTTAAGGAATTGCATTTTGGCTTTAGAACCAACCTGTCTTAGAGTCTCATCTTCCTCCCTTCTAGTTCTATCATCTTCCATATGGAACTGAGTAGGATTAAGAAACTCATATCTTTGAGAGCTCTCATCCTCAGAACTAGAATTTAAGTTGTTGTGAGTTTAATTGTCTAGAGCATCAAAGTTATTATGGTGTTCCACCACAACCTCGGACAAATGAATTTGATTGCTTTTTGGTACATACATGGAATGGACATCAACATGCACCTGATATGCATCATTCTCAACATTTACATTCTCAATAGTTACATTTTCCATAGGATCCATATCTTTCTCTTTATGTTTCATGTGTTTGTTTTCTTATCTTTCATCCTTTTCCTATACCTCTTGATTGGTTACACCTTATGTTTTGGTTTGTTTGATTGAATTGTATATTTTTTTTGGCAATTTTCTGGTAACACGAGTCAATGTCACTGGGGTATCACCTGATTTACAGTCCTGCATGCCAAACCTTTTAAGCACCTTATTGATGACACATTTGTGATAATTTTAAGGTACATCAATAGCGATCTCGATGTATCTGGATCCCTAACACAAAGAAGGCTTCACCAAGATCTTTCATCTCAAAATTTCTTGATAGAAATCTCCTAATTTCATGCAATATACCTATATCATAGGTGGCAAGCAGTAAGGCATCAACATACAATACCAAAAAATTTGATATATATATATATATATATATATATATATATATATATATATATATATATATATATATATATATATATATATATATATATATATATATATATATATATATATATATATATATATATATATATATATATATATATATATATATATATATATATATATATATATATATATAGGGTTAATAAAGTTTTTTGTCTCTCTACATATTGCGGATTTCGGTTTTAGTCTCTCCAAAATTTTCTTTTAAGAAATTGTTTCTTCAAAATTTTTCGTCTGAACAATTAGTCTCTAACGTCAAATACCACTAACGGATGCTTACTTGGCATGTCACGTGGAACTTTTTTGATGGCTGGACATACACGTGGTAGTTCCAGCCTGACAAAAAATCTGACGTAGATATCACGTGGCAATTTTTTTTTTTTTTTTTATATTCATAAACTCAGAATTTATAGCTAATCAGATGCTAATTCCAAATTAATTCCTAGTTAATTCGTATGAATTAAACTTCGTTTTTTTGCAGACCAGATGCTCGATAAAATGTTTACACCGGTTGATTCAGATTTTGCTTCAGTTGTTATTGGAAGCTTTGAAGCTTTGCTAGGAACTTAGTTATTGGTTTTTATTCCAACCCCAATGGGAAATTTAGTGGAGAATCCAGTTCAAGTAATGGCGATGTTGTTTGAATCTGATGCATATCTCAAGCCTTTGAATCCATGACAAATGAGGTTCATGTTGTTGATCTCTTTGTTTTGAATGAAGATGGTCATAAAGAGTTCCATTGAACATGAAGTCATACACAAGTATCATCTCACCATCTTCATTGCAATACCCCAAAAGCGAGACTATGTTGTAATGGCTTACAGACGAGAGCAAATGAATCTCTGTCTCAAATTCTACAACACCTTGTTGAGACATTAGATCAAAGATGCACCACCATCAAAGCTACCTTTGTAAACATTTCCAAATCCACCTATTCCTATTAAGTAGAACTCATTGAAGTCATTTGTTGCTACTTTAATGTCTTCCAATGACAATTGACAGCAAAAATGATGCTGCCTTTTTTTCCTTTTCAATTTGCTCGCCTCCTACATTCAATCTATACAAGTTTTCCATAGCTGTATCATTGAAAATGTAAACAACAGTTGGATAGTGACCAACTAAAGGAAGAGGGGAATCATCACCATTAATGTATAAACCATTTGGAATTGAAATGATTTCAATACCATTCGCAAATGCAATGCATCAGAAGCATTTGATGAAGGAGTGAAAGTAAGCTCCTAACTGTTCCCATTTACATGCAAACTCTTTCATGAAATATGCTAAGTTAAAGCTTTGGAGAAACACTGAAATCATGCAGAAGAGTGAAGTTGTCAGCAATAAAAAAGCTTTAGAGATGTTAAAATCCAAATAAGAAAAAGGGTAGAAGTGAAGACATATGAATTTTGGACCTGAAGTTACATTGAATCTGTAAGTGAATTGTTAGAGAAAAAAAGAAGATATATTTGTTAGTGATATCTAAATAAAATCCAGCTAATGATAACATACATACAAAAAATGCGTTGTCAATGTTATGTCACTTTTCCTAATGGTTTGAATTTTCAACAGAATCTAGAATCTGCTTTCTCTTCCATTGCCATTTTCTTTGATTCATTGAGTATTAACAATTTGGTGGAAAAATGTATATTTTCCCTTGTCGGTCATGAAACCAAAGTGGGTTACCACCTAAATAACCATCCTATCCCCGATTACTATTTTTTTGGGTACATTTTCCAATTACTATTTTTTAATTCCAACGTCAAACCTGAACTAGTCGGGCTAAACATTTTAGCCAGCACTTGTCTGAAAAAAATAAAGTTTAGTTCATACAAATTAAATAAAAATTAGCTTAGAATTGACTACAAATTAATTATAAATTTTGAGTTTATGAATATAAAAAATAAAAAGTGAAAGAAAATACCACCAGACATTTACGTCAGATTTTTTGTCAAGGACGTGTATGTCCAATCATACAAAAAAATCATACAAAAAAATTCATATGACATATCATGTATCCATACGTTAGTGGCATTTTACGTTAGAGACTAATTGTTTAGACAGAAAATTTTGAAGGAACAATTTCTTGAAATAAAATTTTGAAGAAACTAAAAACGAAATTTGCAATATCTAGAGGAACCAAAAACTTCATTAACCCATATATATATATATATATATATATATATATATATATATATATATATATATATATATATATATATATATATATATATATATATATATATATATATATATATATATATATATATATATATATATATATATATATATATATATATATATATATATATATATATATATATATATATATATATATATATATATATATATATATATATATATATATATATATATATATATATATATATATATATATATATATATATATATATATATATATATATATATATATATATATATATATATATATATATATATATATATATATATATATATATATATATAAGGATCAACTTACTCTAAATCATAGTCTTTGAATTGAATCTAATCTAATGGTTAGATTAGCCTTTTACTTAATTAATTATTAGATTAGATTCAATTCAAAGGCTATAATTTGGAGTAAGTTAAAAAAACTTACTGTTGGAATAAGTTGATCTCCAATATATATATATATATATATATATATATATATATATATATATATATATATATATATATATATATATATATATATATATATATATATATATATATATATATATATATATATATATATATATATATAAATAAATGAGAATCCACTTACTCGAAGAGTAAGTTTTTATAATTTAGTCTCAAATTATAGTCTTTAAATTAGATTTAATCAAATGGTTATAAGTAAAAATGTTAATTTAACTATTAGATTAGATTCAATGTAAAAACTATGATGCATGTGGAGTAAATTAAAAAAACATACTCTTGGAGTAAGTTGATTTCCAATATATATATATATATATATATATATATATATATATATATATATATATATATATATATATATATATATATATATATATATATATATATATATATATATATATATATATATATATATATATATATATATATATATATATATATATATATATATATATATATATATATATATATATATATATATATATATATATATATATATATATATATATATATATATATATATATATATATATATATATATATATATATATATATATATATATATATATATATATATATATATATATATATATATATATATATATATATATATATATATATATATATATATATATATATATATATATATATATATATATATATATATATATATATATATATATATATATATATATATATATATATAGGAAGTTAATATCTAGTATTTCGTTATGAATCTAAATTATATATACTAGTCTATATTATTATGAAAACAAAAATTCTAAGATGGTCACAATACAAAATTATAACACAGATACGTATAAGTTTTTCAAAACAGAGTTCAAGTGTGACACCAAAAGCTTCATTGTGAGACGAGATGAGGAAACAATTTGAAAACTAACATCACATGACTATAACATATGAATATATACATGTAGACCAATTTCTGTTACCCCACAAATCCTGAGATGGTGGGATTCTCGTGAGCCGTGCTTGTGCCACTTTCGAATTTCTAATATTTATCCTATGATGCTTAAAATCAAGGGGAAGAAATCTAAACTAACCCTACGTGCAAGTGTTTTCCCTACAAATGCAAAGAGATATGAAATTGGGGGTTGGTTATACTAAGGGAAATTTTTAACACCCTGAGTATCTATAGTACTCTATAGGAACCTTTTGAACATTTTTTTACTATCAGCCATTTCATCTACTCGAGTTGTTTACTGTTGATTGGGAAAGTCTTAACCTATGGGTGAGAACGAGAATATGAGGCATTTTTATTGTTTTTGTTTCATGAAAGGTACGAGGACCTAAGGGGTTTTATTTAAAGGTGTGCTCGTTAAGATCTCGCAATCTTATGCCTACATATTCTCAAAAGGAAATTGAGAAATCATAGCGTTCGTAGTTCCACCTAACTATGGGTGGAATTTGTATCTTGTTCAAAGTCCAAACTGATGAAGCTTAAAAGGGCATTTGTGTATTTTATGCAAAGCCCAAGATGATGAAGCTAAAAAGTTTTTGTGTTTCTTGTTCAAAGCCCGAGATATGAAGCTAAAAGTTTTGTTGGTTTTGAAAGAAGAGACAAATTGTCATTCTTAAGGGAGATATCCCATCTATTCATCACAAACATTTGAGAATAATAACATAAGGGAAGAAGCTTTGATCTTGGATGTTAAATAATCCTAAGCAATGTCACATCTTCCTTTAGGAGTCTTTGCATGCTAAGAGAAAGACCTTAACTTGGATATAGTATCAACAAGTGTGTCACTTACATCACTTAGATAAAAGAAAAGTTTTAAACCATGATAAGAGAAGGACTTCAACTTGGGTTTTGAATCAGCAAGTGTACCACTTACATACTTATATGGAGAAACAAGTTTTTAATGTTTGATTTTGAATTGTGGTGTATAGAAGAGATATCTTCCTGCAGATATGACTCAATGTCTCATCTCCGAGGAAAAGTTGAATTATTTGAGTATCTTGTTCAAAGCCCAAGATGTCAAGCTGAAAAGTTTATTATTGCCTGAGAGAAGGCTGACTTAATTGGGGGGGGGGGGAGTTTTGAATTGATGGTATCTTGTATGAAGCCCAAGATGGAGGCTATGCGGCTTTTAAGAAGCCTGAGGGTCCTTGTATGAAGCGCAAGAAGAGACTGGGGTGAAGTTGATTTCATCCAAGGGAACCTAGGGTTTGACCTAAGTTGTAGTTGTGGGAACCCTAATATTTGAACTAAGTCTAAACCTAGGATGAGGTGTTATAAATGTCAAGAGAAACTTAATATGAACAAGTACATGACAAGTATAGACATGAATTGAAAGTGGAAGGTCTTACACTCTTATAGAGGCCCATGTCTAAGCATGGTTGACTTGAAAAGGTGGTGGATCTTACACTCTTACAGAGGCCCAAAAAGTTTGAATTTGAATGCCACTAGGGCTTTGATTAATGAAAATTGAAGATTGAGTTTTGAGAGATTGAATGTTTTAAGAAATTGAAGAAAGATTTAAGGAGGAGGGTAGAGACTTACACTCTAACAGAGACCCAAAAAGTTTTGAAAATGTGATGTAATGGGTCTTACACTCTAATAGAGGTACAAAAAGTTTGAATTTTGAAAATGTGAATGTTCATCAAACAAAGAGATATATTTATCATGGTAAGAGTTTATGAAGGAAATATTTGAACATGTGAGCAAAAATTTAATCTATGGGAGAAGTTACAGAGAAGTTCAAACAAGTATATGCATTCAAGATGTCAAGGATCCAATGAACATAATAAAGGTAACGACCAAGCATACTTGAACAAAAAGGACATGTTTATGACAACATGTGTATGAAGGTGTAAACATACAAGAGGTGACATGTGAGAATACTTAAAGATGACAAGTTTAAAGTTTAAACATCATATGAACAAGTTAAGGCATTACTTAAGCATTTAAGCATGGATATAAGTTGAACATGTTAAGACAAGTTGGTAACAGCCAAACATGGATATCAGGGTTCAAGCATGGTCATAAGTAAGTAAGAACATCACAAAGAGTTTAGGCATACAAGTATGTATTCATAATCATTTTCAAGACAAAATTTAAGTGTATAAGGACACATAAAAATGGTAAAATTAACACAAAGGCAAACATGCACATCATGGTCATGAAAACATGGAAAGAACGTCTCATATTAAGGCAAAATAATAAAAAAAAACACAAGGTATGAACAAAGTTCAACATTCACTTACATATGAAGATATACTTGAAAAAATGCATCAAAATCAAGTAAGAACAATGATGTACAAATCCATAATATCATACAAGTTTTATGCAAAGTGTATATGGTTCAAAAATATCATTATAAGCAAGGAAAAACAAAGAATCATTCAAAAGAATCAAAGAAGTCCTTAAGAAACCCTAAAAGTGCCACATACTTTAAGCATACACAAATGCATTAAAAATAAATATTTTTGGTGTTTTCTTTTCACAAACAGAAAATAGGCATTATCATTAACAATTTGCAAAAATAATGGGTTCAGAATGATTAAAAAAATGAAGAAGTTATGATTAATTGAAAATGCAAAGAAAATGAAGAAAATAAGTGATAAAAAAGATGGGGAAGGGTCCCCATGGGTGTTGAACCCATGACATTTCACCTACAGGTCAAAACACTAGCCAGCCAACCACACGCCCGTGGTGATAACAAACGGAAAGTAGAGCATAGTATGTGTTATTCAGTTGAATAATCAGAAAAATAAAAGAACTGGGGCGAGGAAAGATTGGAACCCCAGTTCAGGCAGTGACAAGGTACTGAGGTACGCAGGTTAAACCACTTGGGTGGTGAAACATCCATTGTATCACCCCCATCCATTAAATGATATGCCTAGGAAGCTTAGTATGGCCAGAATAAAAAGGCGCTCGTGGCATGTTTGGCTGGGCAAGACACAAGGTTTGTGTCATTTTGCAAGAAGGTCATAACTCCTTCATTTCTCCATGAAAATGGATGAAACAAAGATCAATCTCACCTAGAATTTCCTAAGGAATCTAATGGTGGTCTTATATTTTGCTAAAAAATGGCTGCATTTTAAAACACGGTAGTAAGGCCTAAAATGACATGTTTTTGCAAGTTCTATCTCAAGTTCATACACAGTCAACAATAGCACTAAAACATAGTTCAAACACAACAAAAATGACATGCTCAAACTTAGTGTACAACAAAATCATGCATTTTTAACAAGGTTCAAAGCTTTAGTGCACTTACCTCTTGAAGTTCACTTGTCAACTTTCAAGATCCTTGTTACAGAAGTAAGCCAATGCTTTGGACACCTCAAATGCACCTTAAAGAAACTTCTTGGATGCTTGGAACAAGAGGAAAACTTCTAGGACAACAACTAGCTCTTTCTTGCAAAATAGTAAAAAATGACCAAAATGGAAACTCCACCAAATGATGTTACAGCTGAGAAACTATTGTTGGAACATTTTAAGGATGTTATTTAAAGTGTGTTTGTAATGTTGGATGGTTTTAAAATGGACAGAATAAAGACATGACTTGTTAAATGAAAAAAAGTCAAAGATATGAGGTTTTGACAATTGACTTTCTGATTCTGGTGTTTAAAGGGGAAGATGAAGGTTTGAATACCTTCAATGGATGATTTATAATGTGTTTGAGTGGTTTAAGCTCTGGTTTTGAAAATTTGATTCTCACTCTTTGGAAATTTGATATTTTGAGGTGAAAGAGGAAGAATGAGAAAACAAGTGTTGTGATTTTTTTTGGTGTGTTTTGAAACATCAGATGTGGTCTCTATTTATAAGGGAGCAAGTTTATTTTGGAGGAATAATGATGGTTTGAAAGATGAGCTCAATGTTCAATGGTTTTGTAAATGCATCATTACTTCCAATTCAAGGTACCTTAGCCTAGCTCTTCTTTTGACCAATTGCACATTCTGCAGAGGTGTTAATTGTTGTTTAAGAGTGCATCTTGATTGGTGAGAGTGGTTTCTTTGAAAATGCACTATTCCACATAAATGCCTCTTGAATTCAAGGCTTAAAGTGATAATGTCTCATCATTTCAAAGCGATTCCTCGTGACTTAGTGGCTCCATCTTGTAGGTTTTGGATGATTCATTCAGATTCTTGTTTTATGATAATTGTATGATCATCACACTTGGACTCAAGAAATCGTGCACCACAAGTAATTCCAAATATGCCTTACCAAAATAATTGCATCAAGGCATATTGTGCACTCCACATCTCCTTGCTCATATGGAGTTAGATTGTGTTCTTAGACATTTTAGAAAGATGAGATGTCATACTTCAACTTTGATGTTTGAGGTTTGCCTTGGATCATGGGGGAAAATGGCGTCAAAGTTGGCTAAAACACAAAACAAATTCTGTCCAAAATTTTTCTAAGTGTCAAGGTTCAAAAAGTCTTAAAACCCTAACTTCATGACTTCATATCTCAAAGTCTATGCACTTTTTTGGGAATCCACCCTAAGTGACAAAGTTGTAGTTTGTAACAAGCTCTTAAATTTGATCTTTAGATAAAAGAAAATGGTTTCTTGGTTTGGAAGTTATGTCGCTGCAAAGTTTGCACCAAATTAGGGTTTTTTCCATAACTTAGAAAAAATTTCATTTCTTCATGGTTGCCTCTTTACAATTAACCTCTCTTTTCTTGATTTTTCTTGATCAATCATGATTCAAATCACATATTACCATTGTTCTTGACTTGAAGAGGCCATGTTTGACCAAAAACTCCAAAAGTCAAACTTGATTTTGACCACAGTTGACTTTTTGTATCATATGAATTTGAATGTTGTGATCTCTTATTGAAATCAAACCCTTGGTCTATTTGAACATCATGGATGGACTCCAAAGGTGTTTTTGAATGTCTTGAATCATGTCGCAAGGTTTGAGATCATGTCTTGGTCAAAAGTCAAAGGTATAGTTGACTTTTCATCAGAAATCCTAGTTTGTGGTCCAGATGAATTTGAGTCCTTGCATTGCTTATGAATCAAGTACTTTGGGTCAATCCAATCATATGAATGGACTAATGTGATGCATTTTATGTGTCAACCCAGAGACTGAATAGGGTCAAAACCCTAATTTTAGTGCACTAATGATCTTGATGCATGATGAGCTTATCATGATGCAATCTTGTACTTGATTATGGACGAAGGGAAACTATTGATATTCATGGATGAATAAGGGAATTGGTAAGTTGAAGGTCATGCCCATTATTGATTGATCATTTGCCTGAGTTTCTTTTGAGGCTTGAAACCCTAATTGATAATCAAATGAAACAAACAACAATCTTTGTATATCCAAATAGGTTAGTGATGCATAAAAGTATACACATGTATGATGCTAATGAAATGCAAATGATGTGGGATCTTAGGGTCAAAAATTAGGGTATAACAGATTCCTCTATTTAAGATTCTCCTTTCTGTAGAGGTGAAGATTGATATCTTAGTTTCGACCAGATAAGAGAGACTTAAATACAACAAAAATGCACAAATTTTGGATCCTAAGATACCATAAATGATGTGATGCTTGTGAATGCAAGACATGAGACATGTGAGGATGACACCATAGAAGACTAATAATAATTTGAATTGCTGGGGATTACAAATTTATTCACCGAGGAAAGAAATCAGGACCAAGGATGCAGCCTACCTGTAAACAAAGAAGTATCTTTGCTGATTGAGGAGATGATAACTCCACCGTGGGGATACGACTATGATTCTGATGATTTGAATGGTAGCATGATCCTATTGTCGGAACACACTTACTCATCTTCTTTAACTAAGTAATCCTACTTAGAAAGGGTAAAAATTCCCCGCATTTCTGGTCATGATCCATGAAATCGGTCTTCGTTTCTGAAACAAACTTCCCCTCGATCCTGGTTTTTTAGCCATGGAACTAGTCTTCGTTTCTGAAATAAACTTCCCCTCGATCCTAATTTTTCTAATCCATGAAACTGGTCTTCGTTTCTTCTTATCAAGTATTTCTCTTGAAAAGGTTGAGATAACAAGCTTTAGAAAAGGTGATCACTTGCTGGATTGATAACTTTACTGGGAATCTTCGAGGAGATGCATACTAGTTATCTTGCGAGACAAATTTTTTGAGTAAAGAGACACAATTTGTGATGGTCTTCGCCAAACTTCTCTACGAGATTTGTGATAGTCATTTGATGAAAACAGACTTCATCATACTTCTCTTCGAGACCTCTTCGAAGAGATACCATAGGATGAGTGACAATCTGACGTTAGACTTGCTGAGGAATACCATTATCTGAAATGTAGATGTTTGCAAACTTCTCTGCTGAGATTCCATTTGCTGAAAAATTCCACCATACTTCCCTTCGAGACTTCTTCGGAGAAATGCCATGTGATGTAGGACAATTTTGAAGTGATGATGACTTTGTTGAAAGAGGGATAAACTTCTCGGGAAGAGACTGTCATTTGTCGATCTACCTGGAATTTCTGGGACAAAAAACTAGATTCTTAAGAGATTGTCACTTTTTTGTCAGATGTACATTCCAAAGAGAGATAAAGTTATCTTTAACGTGGATAGGTAAATTGCTCGGAAGGAGACTGTCGTTTGTTGATTAGTAGAGACTTCCTAGGGATGTGATATCCTTTTTTTTTCAAAAGGTTTTGCTGAGAGGCTTCCACTGGGGATTTACTTTTATCTTGGAAAGCAAAATGCGTCTCTGCTAGGAAGAGTAAGGTTTAATAGGTGCAAAAAATAAATTCCTTCTCATTCTTTAGAGGTTCAAGTTATCAAAAGGGTCAAGGACCAAATTCAATCCTAGAATAGACTGGAGAGAAACCTTTTAAGAAAGACACTTCCCAATGTGGAATGAACTCAAATTGGGAATTCATCCTATCTAAGTGTGGACAGGAGTACTGAAGCAAAACTTCCACGAGGATCAAATTCAGTGGGGAGTTGGAAAGGATATACACTTTCTGTTTAAAGTTGACAATTCTATTGGAGAGAGGGGATTTATCACTTAGGGAAAAACACAACCAAAGTGAGTGAACCATGTGAATAGATACATATGAATATGAACCATGAATTTAAATATGTATGATGTATGAATGAATGTTATATTTATACTGACAAAACAGACACGAGACAAGAACTGGTGGTAAAAATAAACAACACTGGATACTCGGCCAATCTTGCATAGATGGAAATTTTGAAGGCAACACTCTACTGGGGAGAGGAACAAAATCTTATCTTGATTCTAACATTCATCAGAGGAAAAGAAGTTTACTTCGTACTGGGGGTGATGGGTTGAACACCTCAATCTGAGCTAATGATCTGCCACTTGGAGATATTTGTGAGACTGGTCACAAAAACACTTGATTATATATTTTGAGGTTTGAGCGTTCTTAGAGTAGTTATTGATATTCCTTCTTATGTTCATAAATTAAAGGAAGTTGTCGTCTTTATTTTGAAATCAAAAAGTAAATACATTTTTTGTTTCAAGAATGAATATCAAAAAATAAAATAAAAATGTTATTTTGCAAGGCAGAATAAAATAAGAATTACAATCAAATGGGCACAAGCCTCAAATTTTTATTGATAGAATGGTAATCAGCCAAAAGCATGATTCCATGGAGCATTACAAAGTTAGGAAATGGTAATTTAAAGGGAAAGGGCTACATTGAAATATAATGACCATAATCCTTTTAACAACTTTGAATTTCAAGTATTCTTGAGCTTCTGTTGAAGGTGACTTGATTGAGGATTTTTGACAGATGACGTTGCTTTAGATGGTCCAATCTTGTTGGATGTAGTTACTTGCCATAAGTCCCTAACTTCTTCATAGATTGCCTATTCAGGTTTCCAATCTACCGGGATAGTTATTTTCTATTTATGTCTCTAATTTTTTCCTGGATCACCTTCCAGATTTTCAGTCCACCGAGACGTTCTTTTTTGCCTATGTTGCCCTTTCGGTTTTTCAACTTAGCGAGTTGTTCTTTTGTTTCTTTTTAGACAAATTATTTCTTGACTGCATCAACATTTGTAGGACGAGTGAACTCTTCACCATCCATAGATGTAAGTATTAAGGCACTACCTGAGAAGGCTTTCTTAACAACATATGGGCCATCATAATTTGGAGTCTATTTACCCCTGGAATCAGTGAGGAAAGATTGAATCTTTTTGAGCACGAGGTTGCCTTCTCTAAATACCCGAGGTCAAACCTTTTTGTCAAAAGATTTATTCTTCCTTTGTTAATAAACTGACCATGGCATAAAGCCATCATCCTCTTTTCTTCGATTAGATTCAGTTCATCGTATCTGCTTTGGCACCATTCAACTTCTATTAGCTTGAATTCCATCAAGACTCTTATTGATGGGATTTCAACTTCTATGGGGAGCACAACTTCTGTACCATATACCAAAGAGAAAGGGGTTGCCCATGTTGAAGTGCGAATGGATGTGCAATATCCATGAAGGGAAAACGGGAGCATTTTGTGCCAATCCTTGTAAGTCACGACCATTTTCTGAATGATCTTCTTGATATTTTTGTTAGCTACTTCTACCGCTCCATTCATCTTAGGCCGATAGGAAGACAAGTTATGGTGTTCAATTTTGAACTCAGCATATAATTCCTTCTTCATTTTGTTGTTCAAGTTTGATCCATTATCAGTAATGATCTAGCTTGGGATACTGTAACGGTGGATGAGATTGTTCTTGATAAACTGGACCACCACTTGTCTGGTTACATTGGCTATGATGCTGCTTCGACCCACTTGGTGAAATAATTAATGGCAACTAAGATGAAGCAATGTGCATTTTAAGCCTTAGGCTCGATCATGCCGATCATATCAATCCTCCATATAGAAAAGGGCCATGGAGAAGATAGAACTTTGAGAAGCATTGGAGGCACATGAATCTTGTGGGTATAAATCTGACATTTATGACATTTCCTCATATATTTGTAACAATCGGATTCTATTGTCATCCAATGTATCATGCTCTCAACATCTTTCTTGACATTGCATGTCCATTGGTATGAGTGCCAAAGGAGCCTTCATGAATTTCCTTCATCAACAATTTCGCTTCGTGTTTATCCATGTATCTGAGCAAAACCATGTTGAAGTTTCTTTTGTATAACACATCATTTTTTAGGAAGAAGTTGTCAGCCAGTCTTCTGAGAGTCTTCCTATCTTTCCTTGACTCCCCAAATGGGTATTCTTGTCTTTAATGAAGGAACTTGATGTCGTGATATCAGGATTTGTCATTGGTGTCTACCTCTAATGCAAATATGTAAGCGGGCCTATCAAGGCGTGTCACATTAATCTTGGGTACGTCATTCCATTGATTTACACTAATCTTGGAGGATAAGGTAGAAAGTGCATCAGCCATGTTGTTCTCTTCACGGGGAATGTGATGAAATTCAACTTTATGGAAGAAAGACAACAACCTTCTTGTGTAGTCTTTGTAAGGTATTAAACTAGGTTGACATGTGTTCCATTCTCCTTTGATCTAATTTATAACCAAAGCAGAGTTTCCATACACATCCAGATTCTTTATCCTTAAGTCAATGGCTTCTTCGAGACCCGTGATACAAGCTTCATACTCGGCCTCGTTATTTGTACATTTGAATGTAAATCTAGCTGTGAAAGGAATATGGGTCCCATAAGGCATAATAATGATTTCCCCAATTCCATTTCCATAAGCGTTAACAGCTCCGTCAAATATTAAACCCCAACGAGATCCTAGCTCTGGTCCTTCATCTAGTAATGGTTCATCGCAACCTTTCATCTTTAGATACATCACATCTTCATAGGGGAAGCCAAGTCTGAGAGATTCATGGTTATCAATTGGTTGATGGGCCAAATGATCAGCGAGAATACTTACTTTGATAGCTTTCTAGCGTGGTATTCAATGTTGTATTCTAATAATAACATTTGCCAATGGGAAATTCTTCAGGTTGAAGCAGGTATCTCAAAGACATACTTCATTGGATCCATTTCGGAGATTAACCGATTCGTATGACAAATCATATACTGGAGAAGACGTTTAGCAGCCCAAGCTAAAGCGCAACAGATTTTCTCGAGCATAGAGTATCGAGTCTCACAGTTCGTGAATTTCTTACTCAAGTAATAAATGGCATACTCTTTTCTTCCTGTTTCGTCTTGTTGGCCAAGTACACAGCCTATGGAGTCTTCTAAGACCATTAAGTATATAATCAAGGGTCTTCCTTCCACTAGAAGGGAAAAAATAGGTGACTTAAGCAGATATTCCTTGATACTTTCAAAAGCTTTTTGGCAATCTTCCGTCCATACACAACCCTGATCTTTTCAGAGGATTTTAAAAATTGGTGTACATGTCGCAGTCATGAGGAATATGAACCTTGAAATGTAATTCAAACGTCTCAAGAATCCTAATACTTGCTTCTCAGTCTTGGGCGAAGGCATTTCTTGAATGGCCTTAACTTTGTCGGGATCGACTTCAACTCCTTTTTGGCTAACAATAAAACCTAAGATTTTTCCAGAACGAACACCAAATATGCATTTGTTGGGATTCAAGCGGAGTTTGTATTTCTTCAGACGCTGGAATAGCTTTGACAAGTGTTCCACATGTTCTTCTTCAGTTCTGGATCTAGTAATCATGTCGTCGACATATACTTAAATTTCTTTATGTATCATGTCATGAAACATAGTTGTCATGGCTCTTTGATAGGTTGTGCCTGCATTTTTTAGACCGAACGACATTACCTTGTAGCAAATGGTTCCCCAGGGTGTGATAAATGAGGTTTTCTCCATATCTTCTGGTGCCATTTGATTTGATTATAATCTGAGAATCCACCCATGAAGGAAAAGACTTTGAACTTTGTAGTGCTGTCAACTAACATGTCAATGTGTGGTAAGGGAAAGTCATCCTTTGGACTGACTTTTTTTAGATCCCTGTAGTCTACACACATCCTAACTTTTCCATCCTTCTTTGGAATGGGTACTATGTTGGCTAGCCATTGAGGGTATTCTGGCGTGGCAAGGAAACATGCATCAATTTTCTTTTGAACTTCTTCCTTAATTTTAGTGGACATATTCGGGTGAGTTCTTCTCAACTTTTGTTTGACTGTCGGACATTCTGGCTTTAACGGAAAATGATGCTCCACAATGTCGGTGTCCAACCTTGGTAGGACCAAGCAAATACATATGGAAATTCTTTGAGAAGTTTTATCATAGTTTCTTTGACAGTTGTGTCGAGCAGTGCTCCAATCTTAACTTCTTTATTGACCATTTCCAACAGCTTTTTGTGGGTTTCAATGGATTTTTCCTCCTCTCTGAGTAGTCAGGAGATCTCATTTGGAATTTTTTTAGTCTTCTTCAGCTTCGAATACCGAGAACTCAAATTTGGGAGAAGACATTGGGTTATATCTTTTAATGGTTTTGATTAATCTACACAATATGATTTTTCCCTTTTTTAGAAAACATATTAGAATGCAAAAGTGTGTGCAGGTTTTGAAAATGTTTTGTTGTTCATTTTTTTGTTGTTGTTTTAGGATTACCATTTCCTAAAAAAAGCAAAACAAAAGTAAAAATAGCAATAAATGCGGTAATTCAGAATGACATTTTTATTTATGATTTGTCGATTCTTGAAACATAGGCCCTATAGAACAAAAATCTTCCGTTTTGGGCAAAGTGAAAACGGGAAATTTAGAGACAAGGGAGGCCCTTAAAACACCCCTTCACTTGGGCAAGGTGAGAGGTTAAAATAAAGACAAGGCATTTACTTTGAGATGTGAACAACATTCGTGACATCAACAACTATCCAAATGTGGCAAACTCCTCTATGTATCACAAAGTCTGGTACATCCCTCTTGGGATTATCTTCAACAATGGTGCTAACTTCTGGTGGAGTTGGGTTAGTAGAGTCTTCTTCCCATGCAGAGATATTAGAAAAGAGGTTTTCTGTTGTTTTCTCGTACGTATTCTTATGTACACAAGAATATCCATATCCTGTTGGTTGAATGACTTCATACAGGATGCGAGAGCTTTTAAGGGAAGTATACTTTACTAGAAATCAAACTTGCCACTTGGTTGTCCTAAGGTATCCCAGTTCTCTGAGGAAACTGGTGAATCATCTTCTTCAATGGCGTTCATTTCTGGTAATGCAGAGTTGATAAACTCTTGTCCAAGAATTCTTGTGACTTCATCAAGACGATGATTGACATATTCAGGATTTTTCAGATAAGGCCTCCTTTCTTCAGGAGGAACAAATGAATCTTTTTCATGGATATTCAGAAGATATACACTTTCTAGATGGCTTTGATACCCTGGATCTCCCATGTTAGGCTCCCAAATGGGTAAATCGTCCATAGGATTATCTGAGATGTAGTCAAAGTTATTTTTTTATCACAATATCAACTTCTAATGAATTAAGAGGATAAAGGAATCCTTCAGTGTCGTGATCTCTGTAGATCATCTTGTCATCTGACTATGGTATATATCTGAAGTTCTGCTGTGGGTTACAAAAGGGTATGTATGTCTCTTCTTGTGATATATAACCATCACTATTGAGGTATGATTTCCATTCTTCACCTAGATCGAAAGAAGTATCCTTAAAGTCATCTCCTTCAATGGTGTCCACCTCTTGAGAAATGGGGTGGAGGAGACCTCCGCTGCGGAAGAAATCTTTAATAGGACGAATGGATTTGTCCTTCTTCGTAACTTTGGTGAATGCTTGAGAGAAACCAATGTCTTCTCTTGTTTTTTTATTGGTAGGAATCACAACTTGCCCCCATCCTTTCGTCGTTCCACTTCCCATTACTCGGAGAGTATTCTTGTAAGAGGAAGTAGATGCCCCTTTTTCTTGACTGTCCTCGTTACTTACAGAAAGTGCTTAGAATTGAGTTCTGATGATCTCTTTTGGTTCCAAATAGGAGAATAATGACAGATTTCTTACAATCAAAGCTTGTTCACCATATACTATAACCAATTTATTATTTTTTACAAACTTCAGCTTTTGGTGAAGTGTTGAAGTGACTGCTCCTACTTCATAGATCCAAGGACGTCCTAACAAATAACTGTCTCCTTCCCGAATATACATTACTTGAAAGGTGATTTGAAAAGTGTGAGGACCAATGGTTATGGAAAGGCCAACTTTGCCAATAACCGTTTTTCTGGATCCGCCAAAAGCTTTGACTGTAATCTGGCAGCCTCTCATGGGGATACCTTGAAAGGATAATTGCACAAGAGTTGATTTTGGCATGATATTCAAGGATGAACCAGTGTCTACTAGAGCATCGTCCATGTAGTTGATTGTGATATTGAGTGCCATGTTATGCTTTTTACCTTCCTCTAAGAGCTTTTCATCAATGAAGCCTAAGTTATTACAGGCAGTGATGTTACCAACAATGCTATCAAATTGACCCACCGTTACGTCTTGTTCCATGAAAGCATGTTCCAGAACCTTTTGCAAAGCTTCCCTGTGAGCTTCTGAACTCATTATAAGAGATAATACAGATATCCAGGAAGGAGTATGTAATAACTGATCCACAATGTTATATTCGCTTCTTTGGATTAGTTTTAAATCTCATCATTGTTCTTCAAAAGCTTTGTGCTGTTTGATTGGCCTATCTGCTTATCTGGGACTTCAATTTGGGGTTCCTTCTCGTTAGCGATTTCTTCAACTCCCTTGTTGAATACCCGACCACTTCGGGACCCGACTTATATCAGTGATGTTGACAATGGATGGCAGTGGAACTTCCTTTCCATCTTCTATCATGGTGGCATTATACTTATAAGGAATGGCTTTTTCTGATTCGTATGGTACTGGACCTGGCAGGAAAATGACCAAAGGAGTCACATTGGTCTTACTGCTATCATAGGTGATCTCTATTGGTTCCGATTTAGGGATATCAGGAATCTTTCTACCATTAAAAGGCATTTCCACGCGCTTTGGTTCATTCTGTAGAGGAATTATGGTGTAAAGATCTTCATCAATTCCAGAATCAGTGGGCTCTTTTTCCTGGGATGTTGTGATGGCTCTTTGATATAATAGTCTTTGAATCTTATCTTGGATTTTGCGGTGCTTTTTTCCAGTTGAGTGATCATGTTTATTTAGACCAACGTAATCAGATTCAGGCAAGCTTTTTATTGATGATTCTTTGTCATAAATCGCGTGCTGTCTTAGGCAACTTTGCACCATATTGATTGACTAATAATCCTCCATTCTGCGTGGTATAATCTCTCCTCGGTCTATCTGATTCTGGAGAGCTTCTCGCATGAAGTAGCATCCTTGGTCATTTTTTGAACATATCCTGCAATGTTCATAATTGTGGGGTGGTATATGGCCCTATTCACTCTGTATGCAATGTATCTTTACCAAGTTTGTTTCCAACAAGCGGATATCACAACTTTCATGTCTACTTGGGCTTCCATCAGTTATGTTGATTTGATATGTATTCATATTACGATATAATGGAAGCCACCAATGCTCCAAGAGATGTTAAAGAGCTCTTTGTATGTTTAAACAATCTTGACTATCTTTAAAGCATACCTTGCAATCTTGATAGTTGTGTGATGTTAAACAGCCAAGTCTGACTTGTTTGGCGCGTAATTCTACTAAATTGGTGTTTATCATGCAGATGTCAAAATTTTGAACCTATCTTGGACATTCATCGATCAAGTTGACTTGATAGTTGTTACTTCCATGATAATCATGAATCCACTCTAGATCCATTTGACTTTGGAGAGATTCTTGAACAAAAGAACACCTCTGATTATCCTTTGAACAAATTGAGCAAGCCATGTAATCATGCAATAGTAGATGATGGTGTTGACTCTGTTTGGAGTGCATTGCTACCAAGTTTACATTCATTAAGTGAATATTAAAATTTTGAACAATTCCTAGACATTCATAAACTATGTTTACTCTGTGAATTTTGTGATCCTGGATCCAACCCAAATCTGTTTACTCTTGAAGGGCTGCTTGTACAATGATGCACCCTTGGTTATTCTTGGAACAAATGTTGCATTGATGATAGTCATGAGGTGGCACATGGTTGTATCCACTTTGTCTGCAATGCATCTTAACTAGATTTGTTTCTAGTAAGCGCACATCATGTATTTGGTAATTGTTGACAGGACCTTCGTCGATTAAGTTTGCAGAAGTCTTCTCATGTTGAGGCATTCGATTCCTTTGAACATTTGGATTAGTGTCTTTGAAAGACAAAATTCCATTCTTGACAAATCTTTGTACATCATATTTAAAACTCAAATAGTTCTCGATGTTATGCCCTGGTGCTCCTTAATGATAAACACAAAATTGGTCAGCCTTGAACTAATAAGGAGGATTCACAGGAATGACATGAGGAGTCCTAGTTTTAATGTGCCCTTTTGCTAGAAATTTTGGAATATGATTGTTGTTTTTGTATTGCAAGTGAGCCTACTGAAGAGGTTGTTGTTGCCTTTGCTGATATTTTGGTTGTTGATTTTGATTTTGATAAATTTGTGGTTGATATGCCGGAACTGGCGTTGAGTTGATAACAGGAGATACTGTTAATATTAGCCGAGGTTGGTATGTTCTTCTTTGTTTACCCTGTGAGATAGTGTTGATATCTTGCTCTTTCTTCTTATGGAAGGTGCTTCCATACCTCTTGCTACTACTAGATGGTTCAGTATCTTTGACCAATCGCCCTTCTCGAATTGCTTTCTCAAGACGTACTCCCATGTTCACCATCTCGGTGAAGTCACTAGGTGCACTTGCGACCATTTGTTCATAATAGAACGAGCTCAAAGTTTTTAAGAAGATTTTTTTCATTTCCTTTTCCTCGAGAAAAGGGAAAATCTGGGCGGAAATTTCACGTCATCTCTGAGTGTATTCCTTAAAGCTTTCTTATCCCTTTGAGACATAACTTTAAGTTGATCCCTGTCAGACGCCATATCTAAATTGTATTTGTATTGCTGAACAAAAGCTGCTCAAAGATCTCTAAAGGTACTGATCTTTGTACGATTTAACCTTATGTACCATTTGAGTGCGGCTCCAGTTAGACTGTCTTGAAAGTAGTGGATCAGTAACTGTTGATTTTTCGTTTGGGTAGACATCTTCCGAGCATACATCACCAAGTGAATTTGAGGACAAGAGTTTCCTTTGTACTTTTCAAAGTCAAGCACCTTGAATTTGTGTGGTATTTTAACATTTGGGACCAAGCAGAGGTCGGTGGCATCTTTCCCAAACAAGTTCTGTCCGGGAATAGCCTGAAGTTCTTTCTGCATTTCCAAGAACTGTTCTTTGAATTCATCCATCCTTTCATATACTCCCATATCCTTGCTTGGAGCGACGTGAAATATTTGTTATTTTGGAGTAGTATGTATCACAGGTTATGGTACATACATTATTGTTGCGGTTCTTGGCGCTTCGGTGACTTGAAGTTTGTAACCTTCAAGTGCAGGAACTTCTACCGTGGCTCTTGCATCTTCATTAACCTGAAGTTTGTAACCTTTGGTATTAGAGACTCCAGCTGTAGCTCTTGGGGTTTTAGTGATTAGAGGTATATAACCTTCTGGGATAAAATTGAGAGGCATGCCCAGGGAAAACCTTTAGGCATGGTGTACTAAAGAAGACTGACGGGCACCTTAAAGATTGGTGCGGAGACAATTTTTGAGATCACAGTCCTTTGAGACGGTTGATCCTGAGCTGCTGCCATTGTTTCTATCATGATGTTGAGTATTTCCAGACTTTCTTTTAGAGTAGTGACCTCCTCTCTCAGTTCTCTATTTTCTTCCTCCAGATTGTCCATTTTCTTGTGACGATTGGCCCGAGTGTTGTATGAATGAGAGAGTTTGACTTTAAAGTGCGAAAAATATGTGTAAGTTTTTTGTGAAATATGTAAAAATGCTAGGATGACATGATATGAAAAGGATGCAAATGCTCTTTTGTTTTGTTTTTTCTTCTTTTTAAAAGAACTTTCAATAATTATGTTGTAAATATCATTCAGTGGATAACATAAATACATTTTATTTGATAAACTGAAAAGATTACAATATTTATAATGCAGAAAAGGGAAACTAAAACTATAGCTATTAAATAACCCTTTTTTATGAGATTTAACACCCTTGTTGCTGACTTTTCTTTTGCTTCTTGAATCAAGCTTCTTCAACTATCGGTAGGTTGACGATCTTCTACCAAGTGAAAGGAGAGAGTAAATTTTCCCGTCCTTCCTGTCTTTCCACAGAATGATGTTCAAGTATCTCAATCAGAGCATCTTTTTCTTTTAGCAGTTTTTGGATCTTTGTGTTCTCCAAGCTGACAATTTGATACTTGTTCCTCTAAGAGTTCTTTTCACGTTGAGTTTTGTTAAAAGCAATCTGAAGTTTTTCTGTGTTGTTCATGAAGTATGGGATAAATTCCTTTAGGGAAAAACTTCTTGATTAGGGTAAGGCATCCTTAACTTGATGGCTCTAGTTTGTACCCATTGGAGATAAGGCTCCGCATATACGCAATTTGGTTTTCCCAAAGATTCTCTTCCCTTTCTATGAATATGACGCCAGACATGCAGAATTTCTCCTTTAAGTGTTCTATCATTTTCTCCTTCCTTGAAGAAAAGACCTTCCATATGAATTTTGTATGGTATGTTCTTCATAGGGTAACCAAGTTGACGACGAGCTAAAACTGGGTGGTAGTTGATCCCTATTTTAATACCAATGAGGGATACATTGGGGAAACTTCCACAACTGTCAATAATCTTTGTTCTGTCATAAACTCGATTGTATCAGTCTATGCCAGAGTGAGTGAGAGACATAATCTTTTGCGACAATCGCATACCACTTTTGAGATCCCAAAAAGCAACATTTTTAGGCAAGTGAGAAATGAACCATTTGTAGAGTAACGGTATACAACATGTAATTATTCCTCCACGGTATAAGTTCCTTAGATGTATGGAGTGGTAAATGTATGCTAGCAAAGTCGGGACTGGATTCGCAATTAAGAATATCTTGATAGCGTTGATGTCGACAAAGTTGTCAATGTTGGGAAAAAGGAACAATCAATAGATTAGCAGAACAAGGATATCCTCGAAAGCAACCATGTTTCCTATACTGGCAAAGTGTTGGGCTCTTTCCATCAAAAACTTAGCAGGTAGACCTTGAATTCCTCCCTTGGTGGTCATGTGAGCTTTAATATTTGACACTTCCAAGGAGGTAGCTCTTGCAATGGTCTGATATTTGGGAATCTCTTCTAAACCGGAGAATGGGTCTTGATCAGAAATGGGTAAATCAATCAACTATGAGTACTCTTCTAATGTTGGCGTGACCTGATAATCTGGAAATATGACACAATGATACACCGGATCATAGAACTGAACAATGTAGATATGACTCATTCCATCATGTTGACCTTTAAAAGAGACAAAAGTCATTCATACTTAGCTATGAAGACTTCAGGGTTAGTAATCAATCTTCCCAATTGTCGCACCTCGAAAATCACGGAGACATTTCGGAGAAACGCGACCCTCGCGCGAAAGGCGCGGAAATGCGGTTCGACAGAGTCGCCACCGAACTTTATTTTTCCCGAATAAACGGGAGAGGAAAATATCGAGAAAACCTCTTAAAAACGAAAGGATAGGAACAGGGCTGTCGCAACCATGTTCCGGGTTCGGGAGTCGGTTACGTGAAGAGAAGGTATTAGCACCCCTCACGTCCGTCGTACTCGACGGGAACCTCTTAAGGTAATTATGGGGAGTGTTGTCTAGGTTTACTTGTTTTCTTCTCGTTATTAAAGGTAGAATTGGTAGGTTAAAAGGTTAAAGACGATGAGGGAAAATGGGGGTGGTTAGAGGATAGGGTGCTCGCCAAGGATTGGGGCCCTTGTGCCTACGTATGCTCATTCGGACGAGAATGAGAAATCAGAGCGTCGTAGTTCGACTACGGGAAAGGATGGGGGAAAACGGAAGATGGATAGAAGTGTGGAATAGGGGAGAAAAAGGGAAATGTGGAATAGGGGAGAAAAATGGAAGTGTGCTCGCCAAGATCATCGCAATCTTGTGCCTACGTATCTTACATTCAGACGAGAATGAAGAATCAGAGCAGTCGTAGTTCGTGGTAACAACCACAAAAAATATAAGGTTGAATAGGGTTGAAGTTTGAGAAAGAGGCGAAAGAGTGATTGACAAGCAACCCAAGAGCGCGCCTCAAGAGCTTGTCACTCAAGAATTCAAAGAATGCGAGATTCCAAGAACTCAGTTCTTTCGGGAATTGATAGAATAGGTTGAAGATAAAGAGTTGGATGTTTTGAAATCGAAAGAATAAACTAATAACAAATCAAGGGCTCGCCTCGAGAGTTACTCATTCGAATATTCAAAGAATGCTAGATTCTAAGAATATCCCTCTTTCGTATGTTTTAAAAAATGTTTGTGAAAGGATCAAATCGAAGAATGGCATGCGCGGCCAAAAGAAAGTTGGTTTGGAATAGCTCGACGACGTATCGAGTATTTGTTTGAAATGCCATCGACGAAATGCCAGAAGATGAAATGCCAGACCCACCACCAAAAGGATGATGGAGCGAAAACATAAACAAAACATCGCGCAATCTGACATCGACGAAATTCCAGACCCACCACCAAAAGGATGATGGAGCGAAACACACACCAGTCACTACCACCAAAAGGATGATAGGACAAACACAAATAGAAGGTTACCAACATCGAAAGGATGCAGGCTATGTTGAACCGACGAAGTTCGGCTATCACCAAAAGGATGATAATAAGGCAATTGACAACGGTCACGCTTGCTGGGTACAAATCAATGGGGGACCCCCCAAGAGGAGGATTGGATTGAAATGAGTCAACGGGGTACGCCGACCGTCTTTGTTTGGAGATCATAGTTTTGCTGAAATGATTTCATGGTTACGCCCATGAATTCTAGAGAGGATGCCCCTGACTGGGCTGAGTTTGTCTTGAAATGTCTTGTTTTGGTCAACAAAAGGTTGAACAACTTCATGAGGAACACTCATGGTCTTGCTGAAGATGCCCCTGCTCGGGTTGGATCTTGCACTGAACTTCTTGGATTTGCTCAACAAAAGTTTGAACAACTTAGTAGGAATGCCCACGGTCTTGAACGGTATGCCCCTGACTAGGCTGAATGTTGATTTGCATATCTGATCAACCACAAGGTTGAAATACGTCGTGGGAGACGCTCATGGTCTTGAAAAAGATGCCCCTGACTGGGCTGAATCTTGCTTTGAATACTTTGAAATTTGGTGAGAGGAATCCACAATTGCAGAAGATTGCCCCTGCCTGGGCTGATGATTGCTTTTAAAGCTCTTGATATTCGTGGGAGAAGTCCACGACCTTTGTGGGAGATGCCCCTGACCGGGCTGATGATGGTATTGGAAAATCTTCAAGATTGATCTTGGACCTTGACTCGCATATATGAATGTTGGATGTAAAATGATGTTCCATATGAGTGGACGTGCATATGCAAATGCTGACGAGTGGAGATGCAAGAGCTGGGGAAGTATAGTATGATTGGAGTATGCATATGATGCAAGATGTTTATGATGGTGAATGCCATGCGTATGATGCACACGATTGCAAATGGGTGATTAGAAATGCAGGGAGGCGCCAGCGTGGTGGACTTTGGGTAGTTGCCAATGCGGATTGGACTTCGGGTGGTGGGAGGGATTGACTTCCTCGACACGCTGTTCATTGAAGACGTCACGATTGACACAGACGAAGATACTCTATATGCCCCGAGTCTGGGTACTTTGTGGTATACTGTGGATTTGCTTCAGAGGAGGTTGCAGCTCTGCCTGATGATTAGGGTAACTTGGTCTTGCCCCAGTCTGAATATGGTAATGATATGCCCCGGCTCGAGATGTTGAATGATTTGCCCCAGCCTGTAGGCTTTGGAATAATCTTGCTTCGTGTACGCCACTGAAAATCAAGTTTCTCCTCGATTGGACCTTGTTGAGATGTCCTTGAATACCTAGCACTGATTTGCAATTAAAATTGTATATTCATAAATGGTAATATTAATGCAAAGTTCAATGTAAGTTTTGAAAAAGTGTGTCATTTATTGAGAGTGTCGTGTTAGTGAGACGAGTGGACCGTTAGTCCAAACATTGTGCTAATTTTGGTTGGTGCATGAGATATAGCAAGGATAATGACACCAATGTTGATGATTAGAAATCATATGAGGAGTCAGGTTACGCAACCTCGCAATAGTATGCTTTCAGAATAAACCTCGCCTCAATTAGGTCTTTCGAGGATTGTAACGTGGTCTGGTTCACGGTTATGAAACAAAGGATATTAGGCTCAAAATATGATTTGTACCCACCCCTTCTTCTTAATGATCTCCAGTCCTACGCTCAGTTAATCCTACACTTGTCTTGACGGTATAAACTTGATGGTTCAAGGTTTGCTCGACGTGGCAGTCACCTTATTTTGGTTTTTTGATGGATGTCAGTGCCCCTTTTGATTTGGGTGGCCACTGTATCTCATTTTGTTTTTGTTGAGGATTTCGGGGTCCTCTTTGCTTTTGTTTTGATCCCTAACTTTTGCATGGATTGACTTTGCTTGTCAGATCCATCGGTATTGTATTTGATTTTGCCTAAGTCCCCTCTGAGGTGTTTGACTTAGCAGTTTTTTTTTTTGTTTTTTTTTTTGAATTTTGTTGTGACTGCCCTGTTGTGAGTCATTGGTGAACAACCGTCTTTTGGATTTCGATTTACTGATTCAAGTGCGGAATTGGATTAACTGAACACTACCCTGCCCCAGGTTGAGTGTAAAGGTTTGAATATCCGAAGGAAACTACTACTTCTAGGCTCGAAGTGGTTTACTAGGGATTAACTCCTTATATCTCCGGTGTTTGGGGAATTGAAGCAATGCCTGTACATCATTGACGAGATTCGGTCTGAAAGCATACGATTTGCAATTATGGGTATCTCGTTTTCATCATCCTCCCTCAAATCAAGCTAAACAACAGTGAATAGAGTGGAGTGAATAAATGTGTCGGTGATAAGTAAAAAACATGAGTGAATACGACATAACTAATTCAAAACATGCATAAACGATACATTAATGAAACCAAATTCGAATGACAATTGTTCAAAGCATACAATACTTAAACACATAAAGACAAAATATAAGAAATGCGAAAGATTAAATGGCAGCATGACGGCCTTCTTCGAAGAATGAACTTGACTTGATTAGATTTGATGTTGACACTAGTTGGCTGGTGGCATTGGGTCGTTGATGGCACTGAGATATTTCCCATCGAAGGTGAGAGCTTCCTTGTCAATCAGGTCTTGAATTTTGTGCTTGAGAAACCTGCAGTTCTCAATGTTGTGACCTGGAGCGCCCTTATGGAACTCACAATGAGCATTCGCGTCATAATCAGCAGGAAGGACAGTTGGGGGAGCTAGATCTCTTGGGACGATAGCCTTTTTCTCCATTAATTGAGCAAAGATATCTGCATATGTCATTGGAAGACTATCAAATACTCTTTCTGGCTTCCATGTTCTGTGTTGATTTTGCTGACGCGGTCGTTGAATGGTTCGCTGTTCTGGTTCCTTTCCAGTTATGGAGAGAGCTTCGAAGATCTGATCCATCTTTCTGTTGAGGGACTCCAGCTCCTTCCTGATAGCAACTTGTTCTTGCTGAATCTGTTCCATTGTTCGTCTTGTATTGACTCTAGTTGCGTACTGGTGTCAGGAATCGACTTGATTTACTGGAGAGGAAGGAACGAAGACATAAGATTCTGTTGAAGGATTGGAAATGCAAAATGCACAACATATGAAATGCAATGCAAATGATATGCCAGATGCAATGCAAGATAGAAGATCCAGGATCACAGGATCACAACTCCAACAACTCCTGAAGCTGGTAACTGTAATAGATAAGTAACCATAATTCCTGCTCAAAGAAAAAAATTGACAGGTACGACCTATGTGGGAAGATCTAAACATTCTACCCATAAACCCACTCACGGGATGGTTTCTATGTTTGGTTCCCAGGATCACGGACACTAGTCGTATTAGCGTCACGCAACAGGCTGGCTGTATTATGACGATAATGATGATAAGGTCTCTCCTGAGCGGGGTCCTCATGCTAGGCGCACAAGGAACGAGTCCTTGGAGACTAACACTACACGACCACCAATATCGGAACTGGTGCTAACAAAAGGTTCCCAGAATCACAGACCCTTCATTAATCAAGTCGGGCAACAGGCTAGCTGCGTTACAACGAGATCTACGAATAGGTCTCCTCTGGAGGAGCTTTCATGCTAGGCCCACAAGGAGCAAGTCCTCGGAGACTAACACTACTCGACTACCAATTCTAAACTATGTGTTCTCTCTGCTTTTTCCAAAGCTCGGGCGTAGAGCCTTACTCATGATGTCATCCCAAGAACCAACAAGCCCAGATAACAAGCACAAATAAAATCTACAAGAGAACAAATACAAAAAGAAAACAAATAAAAAATAAACACTCCTCACAAACCAAAAGATAGGCTCGACTCTCTCTTTGCATGGAGAAAAAATTTCCCCAGCAGAGTCGCCACCTGTCGCACCTCGAAAATCACGGAGACATTTCAGAGAAACGCGACCCTCGCGCGAAAGGCGCGGAAATGCGGTTCGACAGAGTCGCCACCGAACTTTATTTTTCCCGAATAAACGGGAGAGGAAAATATCGAGAAAACCTCTTAAAAACGAAAGGATAGGAACAGGGTTGTCGCAAACATGTTCCGGGTTCGGGAGTCGGTTACGTGAAGGGAAGGTATTAGCACCCCTCACGTCCGTCGTACTCGACGGGAACCTCTTAAGGTAATTGTGGGGAGTGTTGTCTAGGTTTACTTGTTTTCTTCTCGTTATTAAAGGTAGAATTGGTAGGTTAAAAGGTTAAAGACGATGAGGGAAAATGGGGGTGGTTAGAGGATAGGGTGCTCGCCAAGGATTGGGGCCCTTGTGCCTACGTATGCTCATTCGGACGAGAATGAGAAATCAGAGCGTCGTAGTTCGACTACGGGAAAGGATGGGGGGAAACGGAAGATGGATAGAAGTGTGGAATAGGGGAGAAAAAGGGAAATGTGGAATAGGGGAGAAAAATGGAAGTGTGCTCTCCAAGATCATCGCAATCTTGTGCCTACGTATCTTACATTCAGACGAGAATGAAGAATCAGAGCAGTCGTAGTTCGTGGTAACAACCACGAAAAATATGAGGTTGAATAGGGTTGAAGTTTGAGAAAGAGGCGAAAGAGTGATTGATAAGCAACCCAAGAGCGCGCCTCAAGAGCTTGTCACTCAAGAATTCAAAGAATGCGAGATTCCAAGAACTCAGTTCTTTCGGGAATTGACAGAATAGGTTGAAGATAAAGAGTTGGATGTTTTGAAATCGAAAGAATGAACTAATAACAAATCAAGGGCTCGCCTCGAGAGTTACTCATTCGAATATTCAAAGAATGCTAGATTCTAAGAATATCCCTCTTTCGTATGTTTTAAAAAATGTTTGTGAAAGGATCAAATCGAAGAATGGCATGCGCGGCCAAAAGAAAGTTGGTTTGGAATAGCTCGACGACGTATCGAGTATTTGTTTGAAAATGGAACCGACTTGACGACGTGTCAAGCATTAGGGTTGTGAGAAATGATATTAGTCCCTGAGGGTGCTCCTAATATCAAAAACCACGAGGAATTATGAATGAAATGGGTCGCGAATGCGGACGAGCATTCGACTTAAGATACGTTTGAAAATGTTTGAGTTTGAAAAAGTCGAAAGGTTGAGTGAATAACAACTCAAGAGCGTGCCTCAAGAATTATTCACTCGAAAACACAAGGAATGCTAGATTCTAAGTGCCTCTTTCTTTCGGGGTTTTGATCAAAAAGACGTTAAGAAAGCGTTTGAGAAAATCAAAAGATTGAGCGAATAACAACTCAGTAGCGTGCCTCGAGAATTATTCACTCGAAGATTCAAGGAATGCTAGATTCCAAGAATCCCCTTCTTTTGGAGTTTTAATCGATAAAATAAATTGAGAGAAAGTTTTGAAATAGTTTGTAGTGAAATGAGGTGTGAAAATAATTTTAAGAGAAGTGATAATTATCTGATAAATGAGACGTCGGCCTCACAATCACTTAATTGGAGTATTACCGAAATGCTAGATCTCGATAACACCGTTTTTATTTGAAAATGTTTGGATAAACAACAAAAATATCACACGGAGTGCTAGACTCTTATAATATTTTCGTTCAAATAATTAAGAGCGTATTTTAAACGAAAAGTCGAACAATATTATTCAAGGCGTACGCCCCAATAATAATCATTCTAAAAAAAACCAAAAAAGTGCTAAACTTCAAGGATTTAATTTTTCCGTAATTTATAAAAAACATATGGATATGGCCCGATAAATTACTTTTTATCAAATAAAGATTATTAGGAACAAAGAAAAATGAGAAACTTTTCTAGTTATCTAATTAATACATAAAAATATTATTTGATTAGTTTATAAAGCAAATAGAATAAACATGGAAATTCTAAACTAATTATCATTAGAGAAAAACAATTTATTTTAAGCTGGTCTTATGAACAACTGATTAATTGCTTAAAAGTTATTAAACTACTGGCATTTATAGTGAACATATAAATAGAACAATTTACGCATGCTGCTATTCTTCGCTGCAAATCCGAGAGGAACGATATCCGTATCATAAATTACAAATTACAGCAAACTGTGTCAATTTTATCAACCTGCTTCCCAATATATCAAAACCAAATTTATTTTCAAAGCCTACAACCAACTATCATGCTTATGGCATTGTATGGCATCAAAAATCAAAACGAAGGCTTATCATCACAGACAAGACACTGCGACATTGGCTTTTCCACTGCACATGAGTAATATCAGGGATAACATACCAAATTCAAAATTCAACAAAACTCAAGTAAAACAAATACAGTATAATAATGTTAATAAAAAACATTAATAAGTTCAAGATTAAAACCAACTTAGGCTATAGTAAGACCATGGTTATGACGAATGAAAACAACAGAAAAAAGACAAATCCATGTACTATAATACAGTTAACTATCGGCAATGACCTTAAAACCA
The DNA here is from genome assembly GCA_963859935.3 of Lathyrus sativus. Taxonomy (NCBI): domain Eukaryota; kingdom Viridiplantae; phylum Streptophyta; class Magnoliopsida; order Fabales; family Fabaceae; genus Lathyrus; species Lathyrus sativus. The sequence continues at coordinate 603,985,519 of OZ012741.1, read as the reverse complement.
AAACTACAATATGAATTTAAACTAAGAATCAAGACAGAGTTAAAATTGGAGCTGATGACCAACCGAGATTTAAATACAGTTCGTTGAGCTAAAATCGAAAGTAACGTCGATACGTTGTTTGTGCCGTTGTCGCGGAGTCATTGCCGTGAGCTGAAAAGTTGTTGAGCTGAATGTGTCGGCGTTGATGTCAATAGTTGTGGTTCTCAAAAGAGTCGCCCCTGCACATATTATGATCGAATTCGGACCGCCACTTCTCAGCCTTATCAGGATGTGCTTCAACTGCTGGTGAACTCAACCATTGCTCTTACACCTTGAGTCTGTGTTTCTGTTGTCGATATTTGAGGAAGTCGCAACAGGTTCTTGTTGCTTCATGATGCCTTATTGTTGCTACTTCTGAAAGTTGTTGCTACGCCGCTGAGGGAAACCGCGCGAGCTGGGGATGTCACATCCTAGCTAGTTATAGCTTTAATGTTTACGGCGAATTGCGGCGGCTTTGCAATCTGCACAGAAACTAACCATCGGCTTTGCTGCCATTCGTAAGATTGCTCTGCTTCAATTCAAATATAAAACAGAATATCCATTTGACTTATATAACATGGGAGAGTGCTAATAGCAGATCAATATCAATACCGTGTGCGAACAAAAACAAGCAGAAATTGCTAAATCAAAACTGAGAAACAAACAAACAAAAGGTTTGAATTAACCTCCATTGTTGCTGAAGATGATAAGCCAACGGTACTGAGCGCGTAACCAGTCGACATATCATTTACACAACCTAGTCTGGACTTCAAAACACCAATCCCTTAAAACTTATACCAATCCTGGGTTTATTCATGATGAGATTCGTCATCGACCGCTGCTCGGCATTGACGTCGCGTTACACTTGAGGACAGTTTCCCCAATCCATTTCGCCTCTAGTTGCCGAAAGCACCGTTGTTGTTTGACGGAGATTTGAGTTGCGCAACAACATATATGAGCAAAATATCATCCTTAAATCTCAGCCTGTAAATAAACGCTCACTACAACCTAAGTTATAATTAACAGCAGCCTTCTTTAATCTGAATAAGAAGGCACCTAACTGGCCGAGACGGGGGAATATCACACAGAATTGCTGGATTCTTATGATATTTCTTTGTCCAAATAAGAGAACGAAAAGTTGAACAAAACATTATTTAAGGTGTACACCTCAATAATATCCATTCGAAAACTCAAGAAGTGCTAGACTTCAAGAGTTTAATTTTTCGTAATTTAACTAAAAATAATTTAATATTTAAAGAGGAAATTATTAGTTTTGAGGATGATTTATCTGAGAAAATAATTTGTATATAAAAAAGATATTGGAATGGAAACAGAGAAAGAAAGATGTCAATTTTGAAAATAAAGTATGAAAATAGTCTGAAGTTTTAATTAGAAAATGATTTAGGATTGTCTCAAAATAACTATCTATTAAATTGAACATAAATCAATTTTGATTTTAAAAAATGATAATTATTGGCATTTAGAAATGTTTAATGAAATTTCATTTGCTCCAAAAATTTTCTTTAAAATAGAATCTCCTTTGAAATTGCCTTATTAAGTAAAATACTTAAAAAAGAATGATTTTGATTTAATTTAAAAAATATTGTTTGAATAAACAACGAATATATCACACGGAGTGCTAGACTCCTATAATATATTTTTTGTTCGAATAATTAAAAGCATACTTTAAAATGAAGAGAAAAAAATGAACAATATTATCCAAGGCGTACGCCCCAATAATAATTACTCAAAAACCCAAGAGGTGCTAGACCTTAAGAGTTTAATTTTCGTGATGGAAAATAGAAAACTTGATTGAGTATATAAATTGTCAATTAGTCAATAATAATCATAATTTAAAGATATTATACCTAATCACTATGTTTAATTAATTTTGTATATAAAAATATAATTCAAGAGCTTTACTAAAACAAAACAAATGCCTAAGACAGGAGAGAGGAAGGCCACATGATATCACGCATACCTCCTGTAAAAATTCGGCAATCCAAGTCGACGGCATCTACACCCAATTCTAGCCGACCCATTAAAAAAAACAATACAACCATTATTTGTTTATTCAGTTCTATATATCATCAATGTCTTAAACAGGTGAGCTGATATAACAACAACAAAAACCGTCACGTGACTTTCTGCAACAAAGCGTATATGAATACAATGACATTATCGCAATATCAAACCGTAAGCATAAACCAGCACATCGACATATTTTCGTAATAAAATCTTCAACACACAGGTTAGAAACATATTGTACCAATAAAACTCAGTATACTTACTATGAAACAAGCTACGATATGCTAACGACAATCTCGATAATAATCAGAAACAGAACCAAATCGGTAATAAAACAATACTGTATAGGGGTAAGATTTCTATGCGCATCATATCCAAACCTGCATCACATAAGCACACTGTATTTGAAATGTAACGAAAATAAACTGATACAGGAATGTCACAAGTAATTCTATGATAGAAAGGCTACTGAGCAGTGACTCGCGATTGTCAAGATTTCGCCATAACTCGCAACCAACCGTACGTGTAACCAGGATGATTCGGTTCAACATAATAACTTCAATGAGATAAGCATATTGTCGTTGCAGACGAGAAGAAAACCAAGTCATACACATTTCTCCACAGCCAACGTCGAGTCCTTTTCCGTCACTATTGTAAAGTTGCAGAGGATCTGAACATGTTATGTTGTGGTTGTTCCTGAAGTAAAGTTGAACCGTTGAGCTGCTGCGATAACAGTCTATACCCAAAAGTAGCCACGGAGCTTTTGTGCAATCTTGGAGACGGAACTATTACGCTTTCATTATCAACTACACGAATGTCTAGAAGACAATATGCTACAGAATACGGAGTCACGAGATGTTGCACCGACATTGAATTGATACCAGAACTATTAATCAATCCTCAACCTGCAAAAAAACATACCCAAACAGAGCAGCACAACCATACAAAAATGAAAACCAAGAAGAAAAAGTTAAACTTAACATGACCTGTTCTCGCTCATCTCTGCCTCCATAAACCGAAACCAGTTCGTCGCAGTTGTCGGAGAAGTTGTTGTTACTTATAAAAAACCAAACCTTGCATCCGACTAGATACCTTGTTTCAAACTGAAACCGAGTCTGGCGGCTGGATTTTGCTGCAACAATTATTTCCTCCAATATTGGATCCTCAGGTACCTTTTGCTGCATCAGTGGGGCCTCAAACCTGTTGTTGCGTGTCATTCGACTCCATATTCGTTTTTTGCGCAATCGACATTCAGTGACGCCGTAGCTGAGGTGGATTTATGCACTGGAGATGCAGAGTTGTAGTTGTTGTAGTGTTACAATTGGATGGAACCAATATTGCCAAACCAACCTCAACCTGCACACAAACAAACAGGACAACAAATAACACAAAAAAAATGACAACGAAAAAATAAAGAGCTATCCATTCACTCTTCTTGCTTCGTGCTCATCATTATCTCCATAAACTTGTCGCAGTTTGACCCGCGCATAACCGAAACCTGCTGCATACGCTGCTGAAAACATAAACCCTGCAGGCGAGTTGCTCTTGTCGTACTCGAAAACAGAAGCAAACCGTGTAATACAAAGTAAACCATTATCCTAACCTAAATCGGTTGTTAATGTTGAAAACTTGCCGAGAATTGACTCAAACTGAAATTAATGCATAAGATGAATGCAGCAACAACAATTCATGAGTGTCAGACCAAACGCACTATCAATTTAATGAAGACAAAACACCATTGATAAAAACTAACTGCTGCAGACCAAGCATACGTTAATTTGGTTAATTCTGGCATTTTTGCAGCATGAAGTTAAAATGATTGCTCAATATACCACCGGCATATATGAATAAATATTACCTGCTACTGAGACAAACACACCTCTTCAACCAAAACTAACCTCATCAGCTTCAAACCAAAAATTAGAGTGAACAAAGTTCCCAATCGTGAAATACGACAAGGTATCTGCGTGAAACAGAACACGGTGGAGTTGAGGATGCAATGCTCTTTGCGGTGTCGCATGATTGATGTTGCTACAAAACAGGGTTGACGCCCGATATGTCGTTGCAATTCGAAGCAGAAAGTATCACGTAATCGAAACTCCGACTTAATTAGGATCAAATGGTAACAGCAGTGATGTTGTCGTTGTTGTAGAATAGATGGGCACATCCTCAACATGAAAATGCCACAACAAAAGCCAACTTGAATCGAATCTCGTTTTAAAACTCACACCTGCATACAGAACAAACCACAAACAACAGCACAAAACACAAGCTTTAGGGAAACAATAACAGGTAAAACAGGATTGTATTGAAACACAAACGACATCACCATCTTGCCGCTGCTACGCCGTTTAATTTCACCATTGCACCATTTGAAACTTGGTGATATTGTAACACCTAGATTACCAACAACTTATTCTCTCAGTACAAGCCATTTTTATTAATGCGCATCAAACAAACACAGCGAACCTTCAGGCGGTGTCAGAATCATTCTAATCAACAAATAGTTAAACCAAAACAAGCGAGGGTTAATGGAACAAAAAGACTCAATGAGAAAATTCACAAATCATATCCAAACCGTATCAAAGTTGGTGAATAACCTGAACTGCTAGTAATTATAACAATTCCTAATATGCACATGAGACATGAATAAGCATCTTAATCAAAGCTAAAGTGAATACTGAACAAGAACGTAATAATTGATAGTCAAGAAAGTCGAAACCAATACCGAATACGCGCTTACTGCAGCTTTGTTGGCCACCGCGAGTCGATTACGCTTCGGAACGAAACCTAATGCACGGTTGTGGTAAGCTTGACGGCGACACCTAAAGTCGCTGAGTGTGAGAAGCCCAAGATGTTGCTGTAAGACCGAATCGTGTTGTTGACGAAGGTTTCGTAAATGGTGGAGTTAGATAAGGATTTCGCGAGAGTGAGGAAAAGGGTGACGGTGGATCTTGAGGGCGAAAACGAAGGTAATGGTGATGGTGCGTGACATCTTCGAAGGAGAAGACGAAATCGGAGGGAAAGAGTGTTGGTGATGAAGACTAGTGAAGGATAAGTTCGTGATTTGGTGAAGAAGAGAGGTAGGATTAGGGAGGGCGGCGCCGAATTTGCTTTTTCTAGGGTTCTGAGAGCAAGTTAGGACGGCGGTTTCTTCTTGATGAACAGTGTATTAGGGTTTTTGGGAGAGCGTCGAACAGTGAATTAGGGTTCAATTTTGGGGCGGCCATTTAGGTATGATGAACAGTAGATTCCCCCCCTTTTCTGAATTAACTTTCCCCCTTTCCTTATAGTGTGCTGAACCCAAAACCCTAACGGGCCTTTGAATATGGGCCTTCCATCCTCTAAAAAATCTGATCCCTTTTTTTATTTTTTATATTAATAATAAAACCAAATGTTATTGATACAAATTAATAAATACACTACTAATTAACATAATTAAATTAATAAATAAACATTAACAATAACTATTAAATAAATATCCAAATATATAAAACAAAACTAAAATTTATAAAAAAAAACAAAAAAAAATAATTACTAAAATGTTATTAGTAACACTTAAAAGAAAACAAAGTTTACGAAAGTAATATTCACAAAATTAAGTTTAAGCCACGTGTCACCTTTTAATTGGTCAAAAAGATAAAGTTCTGAAAAATCAACCAAATGCGAGCAGACACGTGTCTAAAAGGCATGAAACGATAAATGCGAAAATATTTACAAAAGGGTAGGACAAATTTAGGGTATGACACCAATTTCCTCAGGTCTTCCAGTTTTAGACATCTGAAGGTGTACTTCTGAGTTTTTCTTCTACCAAAATCCATAGCACAATTTCTAGTATTTGCAACAACCATATTTTTAGTTCTTTTGAGAAGTTTGAAAAAAAATTGAATTTTTTTTTATGAATGCATGTATGCACATACACAGATATTTACAAACATGAGTTTAAGGATTTATCGTCACGAGTATGGAGCCATGGATCTACCCATCCCAGAGGTATGTATTAGGGGTTCATTTTATATCTGCAGAACAGGTTCTAACAAGGTTCCCAAAATCACTGACCCCTCTTTAGGTTACTAATAGCAAACCGATTAACTCATGAGAGCTATAATATCTTGAAGATGGATCTCATTTAAGTGTAGTATCACATATCAACTGTTCTCGATAGTTATCGCACTACATCATAAAATGGCCAAATGGGTGAAGGGTTACTAAACTAGTCAGTTTCTCAGGTTCCCAATGGAAAAAGTAATGTATTCACGACTTGCTCGCTCAACATCAGTAATTCCAAGAGGGTACCTCCACTGAGCTGGCGAATTTTCAAGTTAGCTTGTTCGAGACTCACTCCCTATAAGCCTCCTTAATTATACCACCTCATATCTTAAAGTATGTTCTCGAGTCCCAGTTAGGAATTTTTCCTTACCATATGTGTATTAATCACATTCCCAAAATAAATGCATTTAAATAGGTATGGCAAGTAAACAGATAATATTGACAATAATAATGAAAAATGATATGATATTAACAGTAATAGTAAAAAGAGTACAAAATAGGCTTAACCCTCTTAGAGGATGGGACATTCCTTAGTGAAGTCGCCATTTTTCTGTGGACCCACCAATCCTTAGATGGTGAGATTCTCGTGAACTATGCTTGTGCCACTTTCGAATTTCTAATATTTATACTATGATGCTTAAAAGGAAGGGGAAGAAATCTAAACTAATCCTGCGTACAAGTGTTTTCTCTACAAATGTAAAGAGATCTGGAATTGGGGGTTGGTTATACTAAGGGAACATATTAACACCCTGAGCATCTATAGTACTCTATAGGAACCTTTTGTACATTTTTTACTATCAGTTATTTCATCTACTCAATGTGTTTACTTTTGATTGAGAAAGTCTTAACCTATGGGTAAGAAAGAGAATATGAGATATTTTTATTGTTTTTGTTTCATGAAAGGTATGGGGACCTAAGGGGTTTTATTTAAAGTTGTGCTCGCTAAGATCTCACAATCTTATGCCTATGTATTCTCAAAAGAAAATTGAGAAATCAGAGAGTTCGTAGTTTCACCTAAATATGGATGGAATTTGTATCTTGTTCAAAGCCCAAGATGATGAAGCTTAAAAGGGTATTTATGTATCTTGTTCAAAGCCCAAGATGATGAAGCTAAAAAGTTTATGTGTATCTTGTTCAAATCTCAAGATATGAAGCTAAAGGTCATAACTCTTTCATTTCTCCATGAAAATGGATGAAACAAAGATCAATCTCACCTAGAACTTCCTAAGGAATCTAATAGCGGTCTTAGATTTTGCTAAACATAGTTGCATTTCAAAACACGATAGTAAGAACTAAAATGACATGTTTTTGCAAGTTCTATCTCAAGTATATACACAGCAAACAATAGCACTCAAACATAGTTCAAACACAACATAAATGACATATAAGACATGCTCAAACTCAGTGTACAACAAAATCATGCATTCTTAACAAGGTTCAAAGCTTTACTGCACTTACCTCTTGAAGTTCACTTGCCAACTTTCAAGATCCTTGTTACATAAGTAAAGTAATGCTTTGGACACCTCAAATGCACCTTAAAGAAACTTCTTGGATGCTTGGTACAAGAGGAAAACTTCTAGGATAACAACTAGCTCTTTCTTGCAAAATAGTCAAAAATGACCAAAATGGGAACTCCACCAAATGATGTTACAGTTGAGAAACTATTGTTGGAATAGTTTAAGGATGTTATTTAGAGTGTGCTTGAAATGTTGGATGGTTTTAAAATGGACATAATCAAGACATGGCTTGTTAAATGAAACAAAATGTCACAGATATGAGTTTTTGACAGTTGACTTTCTGATTCTGGTGTTTATAGGGGGAGATGAAGGTTTGAACACCTTCAATGGATGATTTGTGATGTGTTTGAGTGGTTTAAGCTCTGGTTTTGAAAATTCGATTCTCACTCTTTGGAAATTTGATATTTTGAAGTGAATGAGGAAGAATGAGAAAATAAGTTTTGTGATTGTTTTGGTGTGTTTTGAAACATCAGATGTGGTCTCTATTTATAGGGGAGCAAGTTTGTTTTGGAGGAATAATGATGATTTGAAAGAAGAGTTCAATGTTCAATGGTTTTGGAAATGCATCATTACTTCCAATTCAAGGTAGCTTAGCTTAGCTCTTCTTTTGACCAATTCCATATTCTACAGAGGTGTTTATTGTTGTTTAAGAGTGCATCTTGACTGGTGAGAGTGGTTTCTTTGACAATGCACTATTCCACATAAATGCCTCTTGAATTCAAGGCTTAAAGTGATAATGTCTCATCATTTCAAAGGAATTTATCTTGACTTAGTGGCTCTATCTTGTAGGTTTTGGATGATTCATTCAGATTCTTGTTGAATGAGCATTGTATGATCATCACACTTGGACTTAAGAAATTGTGCACCACATGTAATTCCAAATATGCCTTACCAAAACAGTTGCATCAAGGCATATTATGCACTTCATATCTCCTTGTTCATATGGACATAGGTTGTATTCTTGGACATTTTGGAAAGCTGAGATGTCATACTTCAATTTTGATGTTTGAGTTCTGCCTTGAATCATTATGGATCATGGAGAAAAATGGCCTCAAAGTTGGCTAAAACATAAAACAAATTATGTCCAAAAATTTTCTAAGTGTCAAGGTTCAAAAAGTCTTGAAACCCTAACTTCATGGCTTCATATCTCAAAATCTATGCATTTTTTGGGAATCCATCCTAAGTGAAAAAGTTGTAGTTTGTAACAAGCTCTTCAATTTGATATTTGGATCAAAGAAAATGGTTGCTTGGTTTGGGTTGCACCAAATTAGGGTTTTTTCCATAACTTAGAAAATGTTTCATTTCTTCATGGTTGCCCTCTATACAAGTAACCTCTCTTTTCTTGATTTTTCTTGATCAATCATGATGCGAATCACATATTAACATTATTCTTTACTTGAAGAGGCCATGTTTGACATAAAACTCCAAAAGTCAAACTTAACTTTGACCACGGTTGACTTTTTATATTAGGTGAATTTGAATTTTGTGATCTCTTATTAAAATTGAACCCTTTGTCTATTTGAATATCATGGGTGGATTCCAAAGGTGTTTTTGAATGTCTTGAATCATGTCCCAAGGTTTGAGATCATGTCTTCGTCAAAAGTCAAAGGTACAATTGACTTTTCATCAAAAATCCCAGTTTGTGGTCCAGATGAATTTGAATCCTTGCATTGCTTATGAATCAAGTTCTTTGGATCAATCCGATCATATGAATAGACTAACGTGAGGCATCTGATGTCCTTTGAAACTTATCTTGAGGTATTGGCTCATGCCTTGCTTAAAAAGTCAACCCAGGGACTGAATTGGGTCAAAACCCTAATTTTGGTGCACTAATAATCTTGATGCTTGATGAGCTTGTCATGATGCAATCTTGTACTTAATTATGGACGAAGGGAAACTATTGATATTCATGGATGAATAAGGGAATTGGTAAGTTGAAGATCATGCCCATTCTTGATTGATCATTTGCCTGAGTTTCTTTTGAGGCTTGAAACCCTAATTGGTAATCAAATGAAACAAACAACAATCTTTGTATATCCAAATAGGTCAGTGATGCATAAAATTATACATGTGTATGATGCTAATGAAATACAAATGATGTGGAATCTTAGGGTCAAAAATTAGGGTATGACATTACACATATAGAATGTTATATGTGGCGATTAAAACGTAAAGTTATATGGAAAATTTGAAATTCTAATAGAAAAATTTATCAAAATTCACACATGAATCAAGTATGAGTGGCTTTGATACCAATTGTTGGGCATTTCTAATAATCAATAATTTTTCAAACCATACTCAATTCAAGATGAAACGGAAAGCGGAAACGTACCTTTAGGATCCATGTAATTTCAATGAGAAGATGATGAACTTGATAGAGCAATGATCTTCCAGAATTCTTTGAAGATAAATGCAAGAGTCCCGGTGGTGCTAAACCTTCTATGAACATGTCAAATTTCCCTAAATTAACTGCTGAAGACAATGAGATGCTCTGAGGATTTCACTAAGGATAATATTTTTGACGTGATTAATAGTTGTGATGGGAATGAAAGACCCAGTCCTGATGGTTTCAACCTAGACTTCTTAAAGAGATGTTGGAACATTGTGGGTAGAGACGTTACAAAATTTATACAGCATTTTTATAAATATGCTACTATGCCAAAAGTTATGGCTTCCTCCTTCATTACTCTTATACCTAAGAAAGATATCTCTACTGGGCTAGATGATTGTAGGCCTATAAGCTTGGTTGGATGCATATACAAGGTGATTTCCAAACTGTTAGCAGCTAGATTAGGTAAGGTTATAGGTTATCTAATCTCAAACACTCAAATTACTTTCATCCTAGGGAGACAACTACTAGATGGGGTTTTGTTGACAAATGAATTAATAGACCTATCTAAAAGAAGGAAGCGTAATTGTCTACTCTTCAAATTTGATTTTACACGTGCATATGATTGCATGGATCGGGAATTCCTTTTACAAGTCTTAAAAACAATGAACTTTAGTGTCAAATGGCTACAGTGGATACAAGGCAACGCTTTGAATTGTTTTCTTTCAATGATTGTGAATTGAGGGACGACGAAGAACTTCAAGGCATCATGGGGTCTTAGACAAGGTGACCCCTTTCTTATTCTCCTTGGTTGCTGAAGGCTTGGAAATGCTGGTGAAAAGAGCAAATTTGAAGAAAAAAAATTAAAGGCTTTAAAATTAATAAGGATGAATCTGTGAGCCTCGTTCAGTTTACGGATGATACCTTACTTGTTAGCGATGGGTCATGGTTAGATCTTTGGGGAATAACGACAATATTGTGTGGTTTCGTAATTATTTCAGGGATGAGAATAGATTTCTGGAAAAGTAGCTTATTTGGGGTGGGTATTGAAGATTCATTCATGCAGGCTGCCTCACAATTTCTGGCTTGTTGAACAGGTACACTACCTTTAAAGTTCCTTAGTCTGATGTTGGAAGTTAACCATATGAGGATGGCATTTTGGAATCCGGTGATACAAACCTTCAAATCAAAGCTCTCAACTTGGAAGGGGCATATGCTTTTAATGGGGGGAGGGAAACCCGTTTCGCAGCGGTTTCGAGGGAGTTTCCAGACAAAGAGGATAGGAATAAGTCTGTGCGGATACTTAATTCTCGTCAATCTAGTTCAGAACCCTTGGGTGGAGAATCAATAACTTATACGGATGTGGATAGAGTTAATTTGCGATGTAAAAGGGCGATTGACGATATTCCAGTGAAATTGAGAAATTACCTGTTGGACCTTGGGATTCATGGCGATGAGGACAACGAGCTGGGTAACACTCTTAGGAAAATGGATAGCGAGGATTGTGCTGCAAGAGTCGGCAAGAAGGTTGTAGCTACTAGTGGATTATGAATATAGTGTCATACAACGTTAGAGGTTGCTGTAGTTCGTTGAAGAGACGGAGAAACTCTCAAACTCTGCAGAGAGGCAATGCTGATATCTGTCTTATTCAGGAATCTAAAGTAAAGAATATGGAGAACGGTTTAGCTTGTAGTATTTGGAAGAACTCAGATGTGGAATGGTCAGCCCTTAACTCTAATGGCAGATCTAGAGGAATCATTACTCTGTGGAATAAAACGGAAGTTTCAGCCTTATTTAGCTTCTGCGGTGCCGGTATTTTTGGGCATCCAATTCCTGTGGAAGAATCAAAACCTTATTGTGGTTAACGTTTATGCTCCGTGCAGTTCAGTGGACAAAAGGAAGTTATTGAGGGATCTTATTAAAATTAAAAGTAATTTACCAGGAGTTGGTTGGATCGTGGCGGGTGATTTTAACGAGATTATGAATGAGGAGGAAAGAAAAGGTAGTAGCGTTAACAGTTTGAAGGACATGGAGGTTTTTAGAGAGTTTATTGCCGAGATGAATTTAACAGATCTGCCGGCGGTTGGGAATAAGTTTACTTGGTTCAACTCCAGCGGAAACTGCAGAAGTAGATTGGACAGGTTCTTGGTGGATGATACTGCAATATCAATGCTCTCTCTGTTAAATCAATTGGTGGGAGATAGAGATGTCTCAGACCACATGCCAGTGTGGTTGAAGTCGAATTTTGTGAACTGGGGGCCAAAACCTTTCAGGTCCTTCAATTGTTGGCTGTCTCATAAGGATTTTATCCCTTTCGTTAAGAAGTCGTGGTGTTCGTACCATGTCTCTGGTTCTCACTGTAACATTCTGATAAAGAAATTCTCAGTCTTAAAAAGCGACATCCGGAACTGGAACCGTAATGTCTTTGGATGGCTGGATTTAAAGATAGAAAAGAATGTTTCTAACCTTAATTCGTTAGAGATGAACATTGACTTGATTTCTTCCTCCAACTTAGCAGAGTTGAACAAGGATAGGCTGAGAGCTCAGGAGGAGATGTGGAAGAACCTCAGAATTAAAGAAAGCATGCTGGCTCAAAAATCCCGTTTAAAGTGGCTGCAAGATGGGGATCATAATTCCAAGTTTTTCCATGATTCTTTAAGAGCTAGATATCGGTCAAACTGCATTTCTGCTATTAGAACGGGAGTAGGTTTAGAGGAAGAACCTGATGCTATTAAAAGTGAAGCCGTAAAGTATTTTAAGGAGAGATTCAAGTCTAATTCATCGCCAAAGTTCACATTCGATTTCGATCATATTGTTTGTTTAGCTGAGGAAGACAGGAACTGCCTGGAAGCTGACTTCAGTCTTGCAGAAGTCAGATCTGCTGTTTTCAGTTGTGACGGAAACAAATGCCCCGGTACCGATGGCTTTAACTTCTCTTTTATTAAATCTTGCTGGGAGATTTTGGGCGAAGATTTCTCGAATTGCATCTTGGAATTCTTCAACACTGGTTACCTTCCGAAATCCTTCGCTTCTTCTTTCATCTCACTTGTTCCGAAAACTAAAAATACACAACATTTCGAAGATTTTAGACCTATTACTCTTGTTAGTTGTGTGCTGAAGGTTATCTCAAAGATGCTCGCGTCCAAGCTTAGGAAGGTTATTCATAAAATTATTTCTCCTTCTCAAACTGCGTTCATCCCAGAACGACAGATTTATGACGGTGTTCTGTTAGCTAACGAGGTGGCTGATTTTGCAAAGAGATCCAAGATGGGTTGTTTTTTCTTCAAAGTAGATTTCGCGAAAGCTTATGACTGTGTGGATTGGTTCTATTTAGATGCTCTTCTTGTTAAGATGGGGTTTGGAATAAAGTGGATGAAATGGATACGTGGCTCTGTTTTCAATAGCTTTGTCTCCATTCTCATCAATGGCAGTTCGTCGAAGGATTTTAGGACTGGCAGGGGTCTGAAGCAGGGCGACCCTCTCGCTCCTTTCCTGTTGGAGGTAACCATCGTAGATATTCTTTTTGGAAGCCGGTTCTGCTGAATTTGAAGAATAAATTATCCACCTGGAATGGGAGAAACTTATCAATGGGGGGTCGTGTAACCCTTATTAATTCGGTTCTTGCAAATCTGCCTATACACTATCTGGCTTTTTTCAAGGCTCCTATTAAGGTTGTGAAGGATATCATAGCGATCCAACGGCGGTTCTTATGGGCTGGAAACTCGAGCAAATCTTCTATTCCTTGGGTCTCTTGGAATACTGTTTGTAAATCTAAGGAAGATGGCGGTCTGGGTATTAAGCATGTGGGTCGGTTCAACTGCGCTTTGTTGGCAAAGTGGCTTTGGAGGTTTCAAACTGGCGACAATGAAATTTGGAGGAACACCCTCACTTTCAGGTACGATAACCTTAGCATTAAGACGCAAACTTATTCCGTTATTGTGAGTTCAAAGTCTGATTCGTTGTGGATGAAGGATATTATGAACAATGCGTCTCTAAATCCTAATGCCAATTTCTGCAAGTACACGACATGCTCCGTTGGTGAAGGTTCCGAAGCGGCATTTTGGCTGTTTGTTTGGATCGGTGAGGTGCCATTACAAGTCAGATTTAATGATTTGTACCAGAGTTGCTCTCTAAAGTTAGGGTCAGTCCGTGATATGGGATACTGGGAGGATGGGCAGTGGAATTGGAATTTGAGAAACTCGTTGTTGGATTCAGATAACCCCCCTGAACCAGATTGGTCTGACTACTGTAAGTTGCTGGAAAATACCTCAGTTAACCCGGGTACAACCGACAAATGGCGGTGGAGTCTCCATGAATCTCAATCTTTCAAGGTTAGTTCCTTTTATTCTGTCCTATATCCCTCCTTATCTGACCAAGACGTTGGCTCAGATTGTGCTTCCCTTATTGAGTCCATTTGGAAGACGGATATTCCGGCAAAAGTGCAAACGTTCAGCTGGAGGTTGGCGCTTGATAGATTGCCTACGAGATCTAATTTATTAAAGAGAAGAGTGCTTGAATCCGATCAAGATTTGGATTGTGTTTTTTGTTCTAGTAGCATGGAGGATGTATCCCATCTTTTCTTCTCTTGTTATAAATCTAATCAGGTTTGGATCAAGATCTGTGAATGGGCGGACATAGATATAATCTCGGAAATTTTTTGTTTTTCTCACGCTAAGGTGTGGAACTCGAGCCTTAGAGGTAGGTGTCAAGTGAATAGAGTTAATTCGCTTTGGTTTATTACTTGCTGGACTATTTGGAGATCTAGAAATAATTGTTTCTTCAATAATGTAGTTACTGAGGTCGAAAGTATTGTTTTCGACATTAAGCTTAACTCTTGGAAATGGTTGATTCTAGGTAGGAAGGGGAGTAAACCGTGTTGTCTGTACGATTGGTTCAAATTCCCCTTTGACTTTTTGTAATTTGTATCATGGTTTGAGATTTCCTTAATCTCCTTTAATTTTATCTGATTATCAAAAAAAAAACTCAGTCATGACTGACCTCCTTGTGCATTACCTATATTTTTTCAAAATGCCATCACAAGTAGTCAAACTGTTGGTGGCGATTCAAAGAAATTATTTTTGGCCAGGTTTCAAAGACAAGGCAAGTATTTCTTGGGTTAGCTGATCTTCCATATGTAGGCCAAAGTCACATGGTGGTATTGGGATAAAAAACCTAAGTGTTTTCAACATTGCATTGTTGTTAAAGTGGCTATGGAGATTTATCAAGGAACCTTCAGCTCTTTGGAAGTCATTGCTTGAGGCCAGATATGGTTGTCTCAAGAGAAGGGTTATGTTACAAAATGAGCATAGGCAGTCAACTTCAGAGTCATTGTGGTGGAGGGATATTATGAGGGTGAGAGATGTAATGGATGCTGAAGGTTTTACAAGACAAATTGCGTGTAAGCTTGTGTAGGAAGGTTTGTGTCATTGTGGAACTCTTGTTGGTTAGGACAATTACCTCTCAGGTGTGCTTATTCTGATTTGTTTGATGCATCTACTATGAAGTGGGCAGTTGTCAATGAAATGGGAGCGTGGTTGGGCGAGGATTGGGTGTGGGATGTTAGCAACATTAAACCTAATGTGGGAAACGTGGTGGGCAGTTTAGATACAAATTTAGCAGATCTTATGGCGTTGCTTGAAGGCATTTTGACATGTCACGGTCGTGAAGACAACTTCATATGGCAAAGATGTCCTCGCCAATTTTTTTCTATCAAAAATTGCTATGTGGGACTGGTTTTAGCTGGTAGTAGAATAGATCTAGAGATTGCTCCCAAGACTTCCCTGGATATTCTCTGGGCAACAAAAATCCCCTTGAAAGCAAAATTATTTTGTTGGAGACTGATTTTATACGGGTTAATTACCGATGAGATCAAACCTTGCAGCCAGGTGAGTAATTTCCAACATCCATGAATTGGATGTATGTTCTGTTTTAATATTGAAGAAGATATAAATCATTTCTTTGGCTCGTATCAGTGCATTCGTTTAGTGTGGAGAAGGGTATCAGATATAAATCATTTCTCAGGTCTTCCAATTTTAGACTTCTGAAGATGTACTTTTGAGTTTTTCTTCTACCAAAATCCATAGCACAGTTTCTAGTATTTGCAACAACCATATTTTTAGTTCTTTTGAGAAGTTTGAAAAAATTTTGAAATTTTTTTATGAATGCATGTATGCACAAACACAGATATTTACAAACATGAGTTTAAGGGTTTATCGTCACGAGTATGGAGCCATGGATCTACCTATCCCAGAGGTATATATTAGGGGTTCATTTTATATCTGCAAAACAGGTTCTAACAAGGTTCCCAAAATCACTGACCCCTCTTTAGGTTAATAACAGCAAACCGATTAACTCATGAGAGCTATAATATCCTGAAGATGGATCTCATTTAAGTGTAGTATCGCGTATCAACTATTCCTGATAGTTATCGCACTACATCATAAAATGGCCAAATGGGTGAAGGGTTACTAAAGTACTCAGTTTCTCAGGTTCCCAATGGAAAAAGTAATGTATTCACGACTTGCTCACTCAACAACAGTAATTCCAATAGGGTACCTCCACTGAGCTGGCAAATTTTCAAGTTAGCTTGTTCTAGACTCACTCCCTATAAGCCTCCTTGATTATACCACCTCCTATCTTAAAGTATGTTCTCGAGTTCCAGTTAGGAATTTTTCCTTACCACATGTGTATTAATCACATTCCCAAAATAAATGCATTTAAAAAGGTATGGCAAGTAAACCGATAATATTGACAGTAATAATGAAAAATAATATGATATTAACAGTAATAGTAAAAAAGAGTACAAAATAGGCTTAACCCTCTTAGGGGATGGGACAGTCCCTAGTGAAGTCGTCATTTTTCTGTGGATCCACCAATCCTTAGATGGTGAGATTCTCGTGAACTGTGCTTGTGTCACTTTCGAATTTCTAATATTTATACTGTGATGCTTAAAAGGAAGGGGAAGAAATCTAAACTAATCCTGCGTGCACGTGTTTTCTCTACAAATGCAAAGAGATCTGGAATCGGGGTTGGTTATACTAATGGAACCTATTAACACCCTGAGTATCTATAGTACTCTATAGGAACCTTTTGTACATTTTTTACTATCAGCTATTTCATCTACTCAAGTTGTTTACTGTTGATTGAGAAAGTCTTAACCTATGGGTAAGAAAGAGAATATGAGATATTTTTATTGTTTTTGTTTCATAAAAGGTATGGGGACCTACAGGGTTTTATTTAAAGGTGTGCTTGGTAAGATCTCGCAATCTTATGCCTATGTATTCTTAAAAGAAAATTGAGAAATCAGAGAGTTCATAGTTCCACCTAACTATGGATGGAATTTGTATCTTGTTCAAAGCCCAAGATGATGAAGCTTAAAAGGGTATTTGTGTATCTTGTTCAAAGCCCAAGTTGATGAAGCTAAAAAGTTTATGTGTATCTTGTTCAAATCCCAAGATATGAAGCTAAAGGTCATAACTCCTTCATTTCTCCATGAAAATGGATGAAACAAAGATCAATCTCACCTAGAACTTCCTAAGGAATCTAATGGTGGTCTTAGATTTTGCTAAACATGGTTGCATTTCAAAACACGATAGTAAGACCTAAAATGACATATTTTTGCAAGTTCAATCTCAAGTCTATACACAGTCAACAATGGCACTCAAACATAGTTCAAACACAACATAAATGACATATAAGACATGCTCAAACTCAGTGTACAACAAAATCATGCATTCTTAACAAGGTTCAAAGCTTTACTGCACTTACCTCTTGAAGTTCACTTGCCAACTTTCAAGATCCTTGTTACATAAGTAAACTAATGCTTTAGACACCTCAAATGCACCTTAAAGAAACTTCTTAGATGCTTGGAAGAAAAGGAAAACTTCTTGGACAACAACTAGCTCTTTCTTGCAAAATAGTCAAAAATGACCAAAATGGGAACTCCGCCAAATGATGTTACAATTGAGAAAATATTGTTGGAACAGTTTACGGATGTTATTTATAGTGTGTTTGAAATGCATGGTGGTTTTAAAATGGACAGAATCAAGACATGGCTTGTTAAATGAAAAAAAATAGTCAAAGATATGAGTTTTTGACAATTGACTTTCTGATTCTGGTGTTTATAGGGGAAGATGAAGGTTTGAACACCTTCAATTGATGATTTGTGATGTGTTTGAGTGAAAGAGGTAGAATGATAAAAATAAGTTTTGTGATTGTTTTGGTGTGTTTTGAAACACCAGATGTGGTCTTTATTTATAAGGGAGCAAGTTTATTTTGGAGGAATAATGATGGTTTGAAAGACGATCTCAATGTTCAATGGTTTTGGAAATGCATCATTACTTCCAATTCAAGGTATCTTAGCCTAGCTTTTCTTTTGACCAATTCCATATTCTACAGAGGTGTTTATTGTTGTTTAAGAGTGCATCTTGACTGGTGAGAGTGGTTTCTTTGAAAATGCATTATTCCACATACATTCCTCTTGAATTCAAGGCTTAAAGTGATAATGTCTCATCATTTCAAAGGAATTTCTATTGACTTAGTGGCTTTATCTTGCAGGTTTTGGATGATTCATTCAGATTCTTGTTGAATGAGCATTGTATGATCATCACACTTGGACTCAAGAAATTGTGCACCACATGTAATTCCAAATATTCCTTACCAAAACAGTTGCATCAAGGCATATTATGCACTTCATATCTCCTTTCTCATATGGATATAGGTTGTATTCTTGGACATTTTGGACAACTAACATGTAATACTTTAACTTTGATGTTTGAATTTTGCCTTGAGTCATTATGGATCATGGAGAAAAATGTCTCAAAGTTGGCTAAAACACAACATATATGTCCACAAATTTTCTAAGTGCCAAGGTTCAAAAAGTCTTGAAACCCTAACTTCATGGCTTCATATCTCAAAATCTATGTATTTTTTGGGAATCCACCCTAAGTGACAAAGTTGTAGTTTGTAACAAGCTCTTCAATTTGATATTTGAATCAAAGAAAATGGTTGCTTGGTTTGGATTGCACCAAATTAGGGTTTTTTTTCCATAACTTAGAAAAATTTTCATTTCTTCATGGTTGCCCTCTTTACAAGTAACCTCTCTTTTCTTGATTTTTCTTGATCAATCATGATGCAAATCACATATTAACATTGTTCTTGACTTGAAGAGGCCATGTTTGACCAAAAACTCCAAAAGTCAAACTTGACTTTGACCACAGTTGACTTTTTATATTAGATGAATTTGAATTTTGTGATCTCTTATTAAAATCGAACCCTTGGTCTATTTGAACATCATGTGTGGACTCCAAAGGTATTTTTGAATGTCTTGAATCATGTCCCAAAGTTAGAGATCATGTCTTCGTCAAAAGTCAAAGGTACATTTGACTTTTCATCAGAAACCCCAATTTGTGATC